>QANU01080231.1:201085-263755 GCA_003254905.1 Nissolia schottii | reverse complement strand
TTTCCTTTTTTATTATTTTTAAATATGTTTTAACTTTTAATAAAGTGTCATATCTATTAACAAACAGAGACTCACTTATCACAATCAAGAGCATAATATTGATCAACTCAAATTAATTAAGGTGAAACTTTAAAATTAGGCGAACAAATCTAAAAATAAAGTGTCATATCTACAACATCTTATAAATAAAATAAATTAACTCTTAATA
Organism: Nissolia schottii; assembly: GCA_003254905.1. Taxonomy (NCBI): domain Eukaryota; kingdom Viridiplantae; phylum Streptophyta; class Magnoliopsida; order Fabales; family Fabaceae; genus Nissolia; species Nissolia schottii. The sequence continues at coordinate 263,547 of QANU01080231.1, read as the reverse complement.
TGATATTTAATCCAAATGTGTGATATGTCTAGACTAGAATTAAAAAAATAGGAATGTTATTTTAAAAAATTCAGTTAAATCTCAAAAATTTATGGAAAACGTTATTTATATTTAAACTTTATTTGTCCCCCTTTTTCCTTTGTTTCTTTTTGCGCGCACTCACTCTTGTGTTGTGGCTGCTGCTCCTACTGCTGGAGACATACACGTCATCTGTTTTTTTGGGTGAATTTAATGGCGGAAAGGGCGGCTTCCATTCCATGCGGTCAAGGCCATTTGTTCTACGCTGCTCCATCACCTCCCTATGCGCGACACGTCATCGTTGCACTTCACATGTGGCTAAGTGGGGTTCACTTGGTTGGCCCGGATCTCTTACGCGCTAAACATTATTAAAAGAAAAATGTAATGAATTTTTTAATGATAAGTATATGAACTGAAAAAGATTAAAAAGGATAGATTTGATGTATCATGACAGTAATATTAAAACATTCAATTAGGGTGTGGAAATATTCAAATCAACATATATGGTTTGACCGTAACCGTGTTAATAGAGTGACTAGGAAACCGTTTATTTATCAGATTCACTCGGGCAGTAGCTTATCTGCGTTCTTACTAGTTACAAATTACTGCTGCTTCAATAATAATCATAGTTCTATGATTTCCTATTTTTTGTTTTTCTTTGTGAAATCTTATTATTCTTTTTGGGGAGAAAACTTTTGAATCGTGTAATTAGATTCGCAGTGAATGGCTTCAATCCCTTTCAGAAAATTGGATTTCCTTGGTTTTTTTTCTTCCATGATAAAAACTCTGGTGGAAAATGGCCGATATGTGTTACTTTTCTTTTGGTTTCCGATTATAATTATTGCCTTTTACTCGACTCCAACTTTTAGATTCGTAATTGTCTTTTTGGAAAGTTATAATTTACAAATGATTCTCATCTCATGTTTGAAAAGAATCATCAAAACATTGGACATGAATTTATTTAATGATTAATTTTCATATATTGAACCATTCAAATATGAACAAAATTAATTTTATATTAGCAAATTCCTTTTGTTCCCCCTTACATTTATAGAACATGCTAAATGACATAAGTAATATGAATACGAGTATTAAGTTTATTGGATTGAATCTGTATTCATACGTAGCTAAACATTAGACTATGTTCACAGTTTGGATTTGAAAGGGAAATAAGAAGAGTTGAAAATTTATGAGGATTATATCATATTTATGAGTTTTAATTTTTTTGGAGAGAAAGACATATGAAGCTTTTATTCACCTCTTAAGATTTTTTAAAATTTTTATTTTATCATTTTTCAAATTGAGCAATTTTATCCAAATTTTATTTGAATGTATCATCTTATCTTTATTAAAATTTTTAAATATTAATTTTTATCATTCAATTAAACATATTCGTTATATTCAATTATTATAATAAATGATAAAATTGTAATTAAACATTAATAAGCCCTCTGTTTTCTTATTAAACTTGTGAACAAGGGTAATGTAAAAACTTATAAACCCTCTCATTTCCTTATCTTTCCTTCCCCCTTAAACTTTCTTGATGTCTTCCTTTCCCTTCCTCTCTAAACTCGTCAACATAGCCAAAAAAATTTCAAAATAAATTTGATTCCATGCAAGTTTGACAATATTTTATTCGATATATGGTGCCATTCAATACCCTAGGTGGCACTACCACGCATAAAATAAGTCAGTTTTTTTTTTTAGGTTATTAATCTAAATAACTCGACATTTGTTTCCCAGTGATTACGTTTTCAGTGTGCATCTTAAAAAGATGCTTATTGAATGTACATCTCGAGTCACTTGAGACAATGGATTTTTGTTTATCAATTTTTATTTATTAATTATTAAATAGACTATTTTACCCTTTATTGAAACTTAAATTTTCAATTCAAACCACTAACCCACTGTCTATCTATACCACCACCAAACACAACTTTTATTTTCATTCAACCACCTTCATCACCACCGTCACCCGCCAACTTCATGAACATAGCCAAAAGTTACAATTCACAAACTTGCAGTTATCACCATCTAAAGTAATGAAGATTTTGAACTCTATTGAACTTTGTTAAACAAAAACCTGAAAAAACTTCACCTCCATCACTGGGTCATGCTCCCTACCACCCCACCGTCACCCCCGCCATTGCGGTTGTGTTACAGTTCATCTTTCCTACATTTTTATTGGTAAATCACCAAATCATCATTTTCCATAACTTAAATTTATTAGAGGTCCCAATCGAAGGTCCATTTTCAAATCCCTGAAGAATTCGATCTCATAGTCAATGTGGATCCCTTCCATGGGTCCCACTACCTCCATTTACAAGATCTCATCCCTACCCTTCACCACCACCACAACGATTCCTTCTCTTATACCAACAATCTTGGATCCGAAAACCAACTACCCTCGCCTTCCACTGCACTTGATCCCACCTCCAATGACGAATGATCCTTTGGGAAGTAAACAGCCTCTACAACAATAACCAGCTCAAGAGAAACAGACCTGAATAATAAAAAAAAAGAAGTAAAAACATATCTGAAAGGAAAAAAATGGGGAAAGTGAGATGAGGAAAATGGAGAAAAGATAAAGAAAGTATGCAACTAATAAGAAAAATTGAGAAGAAAAATGAAGAAATTGGTGTGATTAGGAAGAAGAACAACAACAGAGAATGGTTAAGAATTTCTAATCCCAACAATAGAAGTCAGAGAGGAAGAAGCGAGACTGAACTAAGGAGAGAGAGAGAGGAGAAAGAGAAATAAACCCATGTCCTTAATGGTAATTGTAAAAGATTTACAATTTTCTATTTTTAAAATCTAAAAATATCTTTAACTTGACAACTTATTTACACACAAATGTTCTACTCTTGGTTTTTCCACCCTAAAAATACTACTTGCTTGGTAGCTGTTAGATCAAATTAACATTGAATCCAACGGTCTAAAATGCAATTTATTATGGGGATAGTGGGTGCACATTAAAAGTTTACTTTCTTTGAGTGAAACTAGATGCATAAACCCCTTAAATAAAGTCCTAAGAGCACTAAAAAAACGTTACTCTTATAATGAGTCGACCCGGCTCAAGTTAAATTAGGTGGAGTTTAGTAGGCTTTAAAAACGGGTGATTTCAATAAGTTTTTGTTCAATGATGAATGATATTAGTATTGATTCTATAATTCATTATATATATATATATTTGTTTCCTTATAAATAAACTATTTTTATTATATATTTGTTTCAATATATATATATATATATATATTTGTTTATTGAACAATGCTTGAGAGACCTAACAAATCAATGTACACATTTCAATGAATGACACTTCCTATTTTGTCCCTTAAAATCCCATGTCATCCCTTAAAATTTTAAGTATCATTTAACAAAATGTGTAGGTTGATTTGTTAGGTGCAAAAACAATTTTCCTATATATTTGGTATGGTTTAAAATTTGGTTTAGGACCATCGAATAATGCACCCCAACCCGAAAAAAGTAACGTATCTCTTGGGCTTCCAAATTGGGCTCAGTCCATGGGCCGTGTCCACTTATCTAAAATTACAAAAAGAAAAAAAAGAAAATAAAAGCGGTGGGTACAAAAAGCAACTTCAGCTAGAAACCGTAAACCCTAACGCTAAGGAGAAAAAGAGGAGCGATTTTGAGAGAGAGAGAGAGAGAGAGCGCTAGGGTTTAAGCTTCGTCGATCGATTTCGGAAAACCCAGAGAGTAGCCATGTTTCCAGGAATGTTCATGCGCAAGCCAGACAAATCTGCGGCGTTGAAGCAGCTCAAATCTCACGTCGCCATGTTCGGGACCATGGTTGCTGTTATTCGAGTCACCCCTTACATTCTTCACTTTCTCTACGGCGAGAAAGAGGAGCTCAAGCTCGAGCTTTAGGTTCTCGTTTCTCTCACCAAATTTTTCGACAGGTAATCCCCCAAATTGCTTCGATTTTCGATTGAAATTTTTTCGCCGCCTGAAAAATCCCCTTTTCTTTTATGTTGTACATGAATGTTTGGAATTCTCTCTATTTGTGCTTAAAGTTTGAAACTTTAGTGTTTTGGATCCTTTTGGTTTCTACGGAAGGGGCAGATTCTTGTTGAGTTGGTTTGAATTGTTACATGAGGAATTTCTGCAAGTGAGTGTTATACATTGTGAACTATGCAAATTGCAAAGATTGTTTATTGAATTGGGTAATGTTTAATGTATGTAGTGTATAGCTTTGTATGTAACTTAAATGTTTGACTTGGAATTTATAAGCTTATTTGCGTAATGTTAAAATCAAAATATTGAGTAATGGATGAAAACGAGAAAATCGTGATGTTTTAAGTAATTGTTGCAGTCAGTATGAATGCTCGTGAGATATTAGTAAAGCTAAGCTGAGATGGCAGTCATCTCAATTGTACATCTTCCTTTACTATAAATGTTTTGTGAGCGGTGTAGGTGGTGTGCATTGCAAACTGTTATTCTACTTTTGATTACCTTCTATTTCAAGAACTGTGGTTTCTCATGGGCTGCATGCATACCGTGAATCTAATGTGTCCATGTTTGGGTCAACTGAAGGAAATCTTTGGGTTTCAAATTATAAAATTAGATTGGCTAATTGGCAAACCAATTTGAGCATATGGTGAATTGAGTGTTGGATGAGTATACCTTAATCGGCCTTTACTGTTATTACAACATTATGTTATTATTAGGAGAGTTGAAAACTGCATATGGTTGTCTTTAACTTGGTGATTTATGAGTTCTAGAGTTAACTTGCTTTTTCAAACTTGAGTTATAATTGGTTGTATTTGTCTCTGTATGTACGGAGATGGCACCAGATATATTGGGAGTTTGAAGGTTGGTAGTAGTTCCCATTTTTTTGGGGCTAAAAATGAACTTATAATCATGTACTGATTAAGTGCTGAAATACATAAGTTACAGTCTCAGGTGGTATATGGTCCTTGCTAGTAGATCTTCTTTTGAGCATGTTCTGTCTCACAATCTTGTAGTGCTGCACTTTCTTTTTTGTCTGTAGTTTTAATTGTGGCCTTTCTGCGTAAATGTTGTTCACTTCTATATCTTTTGGATTATGTTTATGAGAGATGCTACATGGCACGAAAGTTAGTGTGCAAATCTGTGAAAAAACTAACAACCGATCATGTTTTGGTCTAATAAATCAGATGGGTGTTAAATTGAATTCCAACAGTGCTAGCAATGTCGTGAAGAAATTCACATTCAGTGTCGAGTCATTTATCTTTTTGCTATGTTCATTCATTGTTTATGTTGTGTATCTGGATATTTTTATTGAATATGCATTTTTATTTCTGGTTTTGTTGCTAAAATTAAAGAAATTCAGTTTTCTTGGTGTATGCCATTTGTAGGTGTGTTATGCCATTTAAGTTTCTTACAAGTTCATTTTTTACTTGATTATGTGTAATATAAGTCGTTAGACAAATGTTATCATTTATTTCTGTTTACTGCATCATTCCTATTCTTTCCCCCCATTTTTTGCTTCCTTTTGTCACTTTTATCCTTCGAGAATGTTTTAATGGCTATATTCTTTTTCTTTATTGGTGCAGTGGGTCTTCAGGAGGACGATGTGCTTGGTTTTAGGCGGAATTTGTTGGAGACATGATTTTGTGTAACCCTGAAAATCGTGAGACCATCTCATAATGTCACTTGAAAGTTGAAATTATATTTCACTTACATCATTTGGAACGGTTGCTAGACATCATAATGATGTAGGACAACAATTTCTTTTTCTTTATATCACTTTATAAGCATATGGAAGTTTTTTTTTTTTTGGAAATTTCTTTATAGCTTTGCCCTTCAACAAAGGGTACTAATGTTTGGCTGTAGATATTTTGTCAATTTTCAATCTCATCGAACCAAAATGAAACGGGTTACAAAATTGAAGCAGAAAGAAATTATAAGGTTACAAGGGTTAAGTCCTTGTTTATGTCCTGATTATGGATTAAAGATTCACATGGAAAGCCTTGGATTCTGAAACTGTGCTGAGAACACATGTATATAGTCGATTGAGGACACGATTTTGTATATATTAGTTTACACCTACAGCCGCCGCCACCCCAGGTTCTCTTCCACAACTCGTTTCACATGATCACAATCACTTTCCAATGAAAATGGGGTCCGCCTTTGACAAGTGGCAAACCTAAGTTCCTTCTTTAGAAAGCACTGGTGCACAATGTGCCTCTAGTCATCCACTTCATAAATTCAACTTGGACATAGATGCCTTACTTGTCTTGACTTGTCCCTAACAAGTAAGAGTAACCACCATTCAAAAGAATAATAAACAAAAACATAAAAAGGAATAAAAAGGCATCGAATGTAAAAAAAGAAGGAGAATCAAATCTTAAATAAAAGTATCAACTTTTGATCTTGTCATATATTCAGCTCTCCATTATTAGGAGGCTTATTTTGCACCTACTAGAGTGGAGATGGCATAAACGTTTCTGCTATAAGCAGAAAATTGCATCATCATTGCTCAATCAGCAAGTCAGCAAAAGCTTGAGGGGGATTCCCACCATGAAGCTTCTGGTTGGAAGAGTCTCATAAAAAGTGCAACCGATGTGCTTACGTGCTGGAATTCTTTTCCTCTCTATTCATTGCATTCTTTTTTCACACTTGGCACAAGGGGTGAAGGTTTATGTGCAAAAGCCTTGGGAGTTGTGAGGCCTTATCTGTTGTTGTTATGGATCATCTGTTTGTGCTAACAAAAAAACAAAAGGTTTCAGCTGAAAGAAATAGTAAACTCAGATTGATGACAACTCGGTTTGGAGGGACAAGCTATGATAGCAGCATATCATAATCGGAAGGGGAAAAAACTCAGAAGTAGGAGTTAGTGCTCTACAACAAATCAACAACCCCATGCAACAAAGTCCATGGATCAATTACCTGGCTCTGTGGGCACCAGTGCCAGCTTCAGCTTGAGGTTGGGCCAGGCCATGTTCTCTTCTGCTTCCCTTCTCTTTATGTCTTTGGGGATTGAATTCTACAGCTACACATCTTTCTGGTACTGTCCTTTTAATCATTTTTCGGGTTCCCCTTCCTTACACAATTTTACATGATTATCCAATCATGTATTACTATATTAACATGAGTGTTTGACTCTCATATCCATTGTCTCAAGTTTAATATATGGTAGAATATGATTAGATGACAGTGTATGGTTAGTACGTAGAAATTAAATTATTGTTATAATTTTAAGAGTAGTTGACTTTGTCTATTAATGTTGCTTTGGTTTTTTCTGGATTGACTCTTCTAAGATGACTGTTCCTTGAGATTCTGCTGAGTTTTCGGGCACTCTAGTTAAATCCTTTTCTTTCATATGTTTTAGGCCATTCATAGGTCATCTATCATTCAGTTCATTTAGCTGATTGTGCCTATTAGTGGCTGAAATTATAGAACGAATAACTGATTTTATGCCAAGATTATATTAGTGGTTAATTGCACAAGTGAATTTGCTGATTCCTCTGTAAATTAACTGATATATTTTTGCCTTCATTGTTAATGTCATAGCTATTTGGTAACAATCATGGGTTTGGTGATACCTTGGAGTTTCACATTAGCATTGGTAGATGGTTACTCAGTTCTGGTCAAATGCCCCATTCGTCAATCAGGAATTCTGCTGATCATTGTGGTGGGAGATTGGGTATGTTAAGCAGTTTCCGATCAAAATTCTATCACTTAACCATAGATACTCTTGGCAACTTTTAGTGCATGTTTGTATTTTTGGTGAGAGGAGCCAAGAATCAATTCTGTTCTTATGGAGAAGTGAAATCTACTCGCTTTTGACAACCAAGAATTGATTCCGAAGGCGTCTACCAAAAAACCAAACACGCTATCACTATCATATGTTGTTAACTCCAGCTGCTATGTTAACAGGTATTATCATTTCTCACATTAGCAGCAGCTTGCTCAACAGCTAGTGTTGTGGATCTGCTACTCCACTCCCATGGGTCATTTTGCCCTCCAAATCTTTGCAGCAGGTACCGGATATCTGCTGTTATGGCCTTTCTGACATGGTTCCTGTCTTTGGCATCCTCTCTTTTTAACCTTTGGATATTACCCTCTTTGTGATTCTCATTTAATTCCCCTGTAAGATATTAGATTAATTATGATTTATTTTGTAAATATTTTTTCATTTTTTTGGGTCAAATTCTGGGGTGTAGTTATTTAGATGATGTATAGTTAAATGAGTCAACCCTGCCTAAGCTGTGCTTTGTTGAAAATATTTTTCATAGCCAGTCCCAAACTTGAATAAAAGAGGAGGGTTGTGTTATGCTGTCTAGTTGACAAACTGCAGAGAGATTGTGGAACGAATCCATGCAGATAGTGAATGGTGTAAAGTGTTCCTGGCATGATGGCATGAGTACATCAGGAATAATGATAAATGCAATCACTCATTTCTTCAACTATACAATACATTAAATTCAAAATATACAATAGGGAATATTAGACAAGCAACTCGAGTTAACTGCATCAGATGCACCAAGAACAGAACTTCATAAAATAAGTACCTCACTTTTGTTCAATTCCAAGCTTTGTTTTCTTTGTATTTAATAACTTTGATTATCCGGAAACAACTGCTATTGTGAATACACTCTGAGGACAAATATATATCAGGATGCAGTTTATTTTCCGCCAATGAGTTAATCTATGGAAGGCCGCCAAATCCTATAAGAAAAATTGTCAATTATTTACACCAATTGAGACAAACAAAAACTACTAGTATTCTCTTAGCTCTGCATCTGGGTATGCACCATTTCTTTCCTCAAAGCCCCAGCCACTTCATCCTTCCCTTGCCCGACATATCCATCGATGAAAGCGCCATATATTTCCAAATTCGGTTCATACCCTTTCCCTACCATCTCAGCCTGAAGCTTCAGAGCTTCTTCCATCCTCCCCTCAGAACACAAACCCTTTATCAAGGCCTCATAACTCTTCTCCTTAGGAACCAAACCATACCTACCAACTGCATGCCTCACAAACTCCATAGCTTCCTGAACCCTACCCTTATCACAGTGTAACCTAACCACCATGTCAATCATTGAAGCATCAGGCCTGAAACCCTTCCTAAGCATATCCTTATACACAAGAACAGCCGAATCAACATCTCCGATACCACAATATCCCTTAACCAGATGCTCATAAGTTGCATCAGTGCTTTCAATCCCGCCCAGCTGCATTTCCCTGAAAAATTCTTCAGCCCTTCCAACATCTCCAATCCTGCAAAACCCACCAATTACGGTGTTATAGCTAACCACATCAAGCTCCATACCCTCACTTTTCATTTCCTCCCATAACTTCTCAGCATCCACCATTCTCCCTTCATCACAAAAAGCAGCCATCAACAGAGTGTAGCTATAAGCATTGGGAGCACACTTCACCTCATCCATCTCATGCCAAATCTCCTCAATCTTCCCAACCAAACCACCCTGATAACAGCACAGCATCAACTCATTATATGTATGCACATTGGGGGAAACCCTAAAACCCAGACCCCTCTTTAAAGTTCCCTCCTTTTCATCGCCAACCCTAAAAAACTCCCTGTAATTCGAGTACCCGGCATCGAAACCCCGAATTCTGCAAACCCTAGAAATCAAACTGTTCAAGGTGCAAACTTTAGGGCTTACCCCGCGGGAGATTAACATCCTAACGATCTCGAGCGAAGGTTCAATCTTTCTGGACTCCAAACAAGCCCTAATCAGCAAGTCGAACACGAACGGAGCCGAATCGCAAATCCGGTAAGTTTTCGCGAGCGTCTCGAAGACCTTCAAAGGCGGCGACTTTAAACGACGACCTTCATCGCCGTCGAGTTCGGAAGCGCGAATGGCGGCCTGGATGGCGTTTTGGGCGTGGGTTTTGAGGCGGCCGCGGGCGAGGACGTGGGCGATGGTGGAGTAAGAGGAGAGGTCGTGGTTGCAGAGGGACTTGGATTTGGTCCAGAGGAAGAAGTTGAGGGCGAGGTGGGGATTGTTCTTGATGCGGAGGGCGATTTGGGAAAACTGGGTGGGGTTGAAGCCGGTGGGGTAGAGAGAGTGGATGGTGCTCCAGCGGGACTTGGAGCGGTGGTGGGTGAGGATGGAGACGACGGTTTCTACGACGGGGCTTTGGGAGGTTTCCGCGGCGGCGGCGTTGGGTGAAGAAGATGAGAAGGAGAAGGAGGATGAGGGTTTTGTGATTTGGAAGCGTTTGAGGAGTCGAGTCGCCATTGACGCTCACAGTCTCACTCTCACTTCACTTGCTCTTCCATTTTTCATTCCTACAATGAAACGGTCATATCTACTAACGTTGTTATTCTCATAACCATTTTTTTTATATTTATTATTAAAAAAAGAGTCTCACTATCTTATCAAAATCTAATCAAGGATATCACTATCCTGGGGTACACTAACTTAAATACTAATCATCCATCTATCTATTTCTAATAAAAGATGGGTAGCAAAATTCATACTTGCACACCAAGCATTGAACTAGTCTTCCATGTGTCAACAACATCAAACTCATTTTAGTTTCACATAGCATTTTTTCAATTGAGGTCAAGTTCATTGTGCACTTGCTTCACATATATTGGCTCTTCTCTTTTACTTTAATGTCACTTTCGTCTATAAATATATAACTTATCTCGCTTCAAAAACTTTCCCTTACTATTTTAACAATTTCTCTTCATTCTTTGTCAGTTATCCCAGGTGAATAAAGACAACAAATCAAAAGTTCAGAAATCAACAAAAATTCTAAAAGAAATCAAGAAATAATCACTTTAGCAGTCAAAATATCAACAAAGGAGACTTTTGAAACATCCTAGTACTTAAAACATATATTGGTATGTCCGCATAAGCAATTGATGGTCAAATATTTGATAAACTATTTAATTGTTATAATATTTCAAGCAGCTTGAAGGGGAGGATATAAACTCAATAAGCTACAAGGAGCTCATGGCCATATAGAGTTTATATTTATGTTGAAGCTAAAGTAAGTACAAAGAAGAAATAGAAAGATTCAGCTAATGACATTCAAACCCTAAGAAGAATTCATTGTTTCCAGTTTAAATGTGTACTTTTATGTTTTCATGTATCTTTCAGATAGCTATGTCAAGTGGTTAGTTTAATGTCAAGTGTTTTTCATGAAATTTTCTATTAAGTTCTTCTTTGATCACAGCTTTGTTATACTACCATATTAGTTTAAACTAATGCTATCTGACATTCATTGAAAATCATATTAAAACTGGAATAGCTATAGAAGGTGTTGCACCAAATTAATATGGAAATCAATACTTCTGCAAATAGCTATTAAGTTCTACCATACAATAATAACCCTTCAATATATGACAACCAATACTTTTGCAGATTTAGGCTTTAGCACACACAAATTTTCAAGCTAAAATGTGAAGAGCCACAGTCACCCCTTTTGATTTTTGCTTCTTAAGACTAAGGTAAAAATGATCAAATTTTTTACATTAAATAAAATGGAAGAACAAAGAACCTAACTTTTCTTCATAAGCACACACCCTCATATAATGGATTAGGAAGGAAATTAAAAGATCATAAACAATCAAAGTAGTTCAAAACCGATTTTTGATCCATTTATGTATTCTATTATATAATTAAGGGTGTATGATTATCTAAAATGAAATGTAATGCAACTTGGTCATCATTAAATTTGGTAATTTGGTAAATTGGTAAATATGTATTTTAAAAAAAATTAACAAGAAATAATGTTGGTAAAAAAGATTTCATTGTGAAGATAACTTTAATTTCTTCATATAAATCGTCATTTAACCTATATGAAATGAAAATTAACAATAATTAAGGATAATCTTTATTTAAGATTTTACAAAATCAATTTATACCTATGATCAATTGTATGTATCAATTTCTAAGATAACTAGTTATAAAGGGCTCACAATTCTATTATGTCGTAATAATTTTGATAATTTCAAGTCTTTGGTAATTATTCCTACGTCACTGTCACATAGGGTGAAATAAAACTCGATGCTTAAATTCTAAAGTTAAGTTGAATTTGAAACATTAATTTTTATTTTTAATTATTTCAAACATTATTTATTGTATTAAAAACACAATTCTCAATCAATTCAAATCATATTTAATATAATTATTCCAAACATAAATTATATATCAAATCAATTCCACTCAATATCAAATAAATTTACCAATTTGTTCATTTTAAACATTACCAAAATTATCATTTTTTTTCATTTTAAACATTACCAAAAAAAGAGTTACCAATTAGAGAGGTATGAATATTTTTAACATGCAATGAAGGTTCTAAAAATAATTTTGATATTAAGAATGTCGTGAATAAGAATGGTTTTAGAAACATTCGTTGAGTGTCATCACAAGTTAGTCAATTTTTAATGTACTATTTTGGTGAACATTATTCTCTAAAATATAAAAATTTAATATTTTATTCATTAATTTAGATAATCGATATATTTTATAGGCTTAATTATGTTTTTAGTCCCTGTAAAATTTAAGTGTTTGGTTTTAGTCCATGTATAAAAGTTTTAGTCCTGCGAAAATTGAAAGTTTGTTTTTAGTCCTTGGAGCTGGATGTGAGTTGACTGCGCTGATGTGGCCGCTAATAATGCTGACGCGGCGCTCACATGGCGTGCCACGTGGGATGCTACGTGGCATAGTCCAAAATTTTGAAATTTTACCCATGACCCGACCCGGTTTGATTTAAATTTTAAAAAAAATAATTTCCCTTAACCCCAACTTCTCTCTTCTCTCATCTCTCTCTCTAACCCCACCCACCCCACCATCTGTCTCCTCTCATCTCTCTCCCTAACCCCACACACCCCACCTCTCTCCCCGCCGCCGCCTGAGCCCAACCCACCCTCCTCGTCGTCGTCACCCTGTCCCACCAATGAGAAACCCAGCAAAGCAAAAAACAACAACAACAACAATGCAAGCTGCCGGGTGAACGGCGGTGGTGCTGGCGGCTGGCGGATGCGCGGAGAAGAAACACCAGCCACAGGGAACACAGAGCGGAGCTGATGGCAGGCCGTGAGACGCAAACGAGCAGATCTGGGAGGCCTCGCGAGATGAGAGACCAATGTCAAATAACAAATTGGATTTGTATTCATTTAAGCATGCCACACAACTGCTAGGGTTTAGGCCTTTTATTGAGTGAATATTTGAGAGATAATTTAATTGGTGAGTTAATATTATTTTAATAGCTAATAATGATATCTTTATTTTTTGAAGCAATATTTTTTTATATTAAATTAACATACTTTATATTTAATTTGGGTAGTGCATCACACATAAAGTTCCACAACTCTAACTGACACAAAATAAAATTAATCTTATATATTATCACATCTAATGAAATGTATACCCTTCAGATAGTACTGCAAGATTAGAATGTAGCTCCCATATATTCATACTAAACTCTTTTATATTATTTTATTAACAGTCTTGATCTTTCAAAAGGTTCAAGAACAGATAATAACTTTAATAAATGGAATTAGTATGTTTACTAATCCTAACAAGATCTCAAGTTCTACCATTCTTTTCATTTAATCTTAGTTTATTATAATGTCATTTTCAATATAAACATTTATTTATATTAAAACAAACATATAGTTTTAGTCACAAGTAATATAGAATTATATATTTTTTTTTGCTTGATATATAATTTTATATGAACTAAATTTAAACACATTGCGCGGGTTTAGATTTTAGCGTGAGTAAATCGTCACTATTAAAATATTTTTTATTTTACTTTTTAATATTAGTTTCTTTTACTTTTTTAGATTTATTGATAATTCAATGCTTTAAGACACATTGGATTATTAATGAATTAAAAAAAGTAAAATGGATTAACATTGACAAACAGAGAGAGCAAAAATGTATTAATATCTTTGTAAAAACATAAATATCGATAGAAGAACCTTATATAAATAAAAATAAAAAACACGTAAAAATAATTAAAAAAGAGGATTATGATTAATAAGTGCACTTAGTACACTTATTAAAAAATTTAGTGAAAATATTTACTTATTTTTCATGCATTTAATGAATTAAAAACTTCACAATCTTACAAATTCAATAAAATATTTTTCCTTTAAAACTTACTAATGAATGTCATTAGAGTGCTTGATAACTTTTTCCCCGATGAAAATTAGAAATATGTTAGAACAATATGTTTCTTTTCTTGAGTGAAATGTACCTAGTGGATCAAAAGGTAACTTAGATAGTTAAAATTAAAAAACTAATGTGATATGAGTCAAATCAATTTTTTAAGAGATAAAACTTTCTTAAAGGTTTTTTTCTTTGATATTTCTTTTGATAAATCTCCAATTTAGTCTATATTATTTTTTAACTCAAGTAATTTTATTTATTTATTTTTTCTAAGTTAATCTTTATTATTTTTTATATCGGCTAATTTAGTCTTTGTTATTTTTTAAATCGGTCAATTTTATCTATTTAAATTTTTTTCAACCAATTTAATTTCTACAAATTACAAAAATTAGACAAGTTAGTTCTTTTATCCATTTCCTATATTGAGTCGACTGATTTAGAACATAACGGAGGAACATGGCATGTTAAAGGGTCACGTCACGTCAGAAATGATGTCATTTTACAAACAATATCGTTTCGAATCCCATGTTTACAAAATGTGTGCGCCTATAATGAACAACATACGCACATTGATGGGGTATGTTTGCAAAAAGATGAAAATGAGGTGTTTGAGTATTTACACAATAAAGTAGACAAATTTTCATTGAAATTGATTGATTTAAAAAGTAACAAAGACTAAAGTGTTTGAAAAAAATTAAGAATGATGAAATTGACCAATTTAAAATACGAGTAAGAGGCAGTATAATTAAGTGAGTCAAATTTCATTAGGGAATGGAGCTCTTCTATTCTCTATACGTGTAGTTTCCGCTCTCACATTACATATATTTATTATTTTTTCACCATGTTTGGAGGATTTACTTCTCTTTCTTTTAAGTAACCACAAAATGATTTCTCATGAGTGAAAGAAGATTGTTTTCTTCTTTAATAATTTAAAACCCTACTAGCTAGCTGGTCTTTGTGACGAACTGATTTGATACAAACAACTCAAATATTGGTACACAAGTGCAAAAAGAATCTTAATCTCCTGTGTTAAATTTAAATCTAATAATTTACATTCGGTGATTACAACTTGTTCATTGTATGATAGTACATATTATAAAGATAGAAAATGGACTAATACTAAAATTAGAATGATGATGAAAACTACCTTTTGTTTAGATCTCCAATGTTCGTTAATCAGTTGTACATCATTATAACACTTTCAGATGCATCTAAATTTGCGCAGTTGCGCGGGCTCCATAATATTTATTCCTGATTTGTGAACCGTAAATGATACTTTCTCTGACTAGTAATAATAGTCATTTTTTAACTTTTAGATGCATTGTTAACTGAATGTATCTAAATCTAATTTATACCCACGTACATTGATTCAAGTCACAGATGGACTATATTGTATTTTCAATTCCCACCAATAAGAAAGCATGAAGATTGCCCATTTTGTTTCTAAACATGTAAGCAAAATGAATGATACTAACAACGGATTCAAAAAAGCTACATTCTATTATCAAATACCGGGCTTGAGTTGTCATAGAAGATTCTAACCCAAAGAAACAGAAAGAATGTCAAAGCTAGAATCATAGCTCCTAAATGGTGCCAGTAACAGTGTACAGAATGATTAAAATTATGAGCGACTTATTTAAAATTAGAGAATTGCAAATCAAATATACCTGTGATCAACACAGCGAAAGCCTTTCAGCTAGCCAATAACACCTTTACTACACTGTCTAGTCCATGTGATCTCTTGAGGTGGAGAACCTGACGGTGCCACAGACAAGGAGTACGAGTGACCACCGCTAGAACCACCAGGTAGCCTTAGCACGCTTAGCTTCATAGTCTTTAACATCTGCTTCAATAGCATCTCCAGCGAAAGATGCTGCACAAAATCAGTAGTTTCTCACTTCAAAAACCCGAAACAGCAAACCAGAAGCATCATTAATCATCAACACAACTGCTGCTAGGATCATCTGGAAGGGCTAAACTCCTAGATACGGTACATGTTATAGGATCATTATTATTGTGCATAATCGAAGGATTTAGTTTGTGAATCTTTTGGTCTAATGAGAATAAAAAAATTGCTTGACGTGGATATGAGAACATCTTTGGCAAAAGAGGCAACGAATTAAGAATGAGAACATCTTTTAATCATTCTTAAAGTACTTCTCACTTCGTACTCTTTTTAATACCTATTTTCTCCCGTTGTCTTCTTTTCTAATTAGATTGAATCGGATAAACTGGTTAAATTCCCTGCTATTTTGCTTCGATATAGATCCATTCCTATCCAATACATTTTTTTCTTTTTTGTGATTGAGATTAGGGCAACTTGTAGAGATTGAATTGAAGAGGGCAATTGTGTAACAACCACGTCTTAACATAGTCTTTTTTAGGCAAATTCTTTTCTTATTTAACAAGGAAAGAATAAGTAAGTTTGACACCAGTTATCACACTATCACCAAGGTTAATAGAAATTCTTACGAATCACTCTCCACAGTGACCCTGACATCGACACATCAATTGAGTCTTTTCTGCTACACTATAATATGGCTTAAGGATAATTTATTCTTAATTGTATTAAATCATTTCCCCCATCCTCTTTCTTATCATATGTAATTATGCTTATAAAAGATGAAAGAGTTAGTCTTAGAGTGCAGCTTCCAAAGATTGTTAAGAGAGGTTGGAAGGAATAATTTCATTCTTGACAAGGACAAAATATAGATTAGCACAATTGACCTGAGAACAAAAAAGATACCATTAAACTTTCACTTTACCATGTATTTATGAGTTTTATTTTAGAGAAAAATGAAAGGAAATAAAAGGTTTTGCAAGACTTTGTTAATTTTGATATGTAAAAATCATAACTTAACAACCCAAAACCTTTTTTTTTCTTTTCCTTTCTCTCCAAAACAAAACTCGCAACCACACCCTTAATTAACTTCTTGCAAGTACAGTTGCTGTTGAAGAATTGAGTAGACAAAGTCACCAAACAAATGACTTGCGGGGAGATTCCTGATGTTTGTTTCTATGGTAAGAGAAACAAAAAGAAAAATTGGTCAAAAAATTAAAGGAAAAGCAAAGATATAAAAGTAGTATTTCGTCATTATTGTTCAACTGGGCCGCTCAATAGTCAATTCACCTGACATGTGTTCTTCAAAGAAGCAGGCAAGATTGCTGCTGAGTAAGGGTATAGCATAGATTCTCCACAATCATTCATCTCAACCACCGAAATATCTATCACATTGTGACACCTTGCAGCCATTTTGCATCTTTCATTAAGGTTGGGATTGTATGCGGTTGCAAGGGTCTATAATATCCCTTTTATGAATGGTAATGCTTTGCTAAGAAAACCCCATTAACTGAAAAAGTTAAACCAACTTGTTATGTACTAACTTCTATCCAAGAATCAGTTCCCCAGACTTGTATCATGGGTCATTGGCATTCCCGGTGAAGACACAAATGGATAAGGCCTTAAATCAAGGAAGAATTCTTCTCCAAGAACCAAATGAAGCTAAAGATTACAAAGTACTAAACTGCCAATTAAAAGAAAAAGGAATCTATTCCCTTTGTTTATTCTTCATCCCAAAACTTTATCTCAATGACCCCCCCTGCAGTTCTCAATAGCTTCGTCTACATGATCTGCATAATATTAATTAATAACCATAAAACAGAATATTATTTGAATGTACAAACTGAAAGCTTGTTAAGAACCATGATATCAGAGAGAGATATTGAAGCACAAACTGATATTATTGGCAGAACCCTAGAGAATTACAAGAGCTACTACACTACTCTCTAAATGACTAAACTTCACAAATGACCAAAGACCCCTAACTCATCCCTTCCTCTTTATTTATAGTCCCCAATCCCTCCAACTAACCCCCAAACCCAATATAACTACTCACTAACTAACTATAATACTAACACCATCCTAACAAAGCTTGTACAAGAGGGGGAGCATTCAAACATGTTTAGAAATATCATCTAAACGTTAAGAAAACAACTAGCATATATTCTTTGTGGGGGCATGTCCCAATATGCCTGCCTTATGTCTACCTCTTTTCCTTCTCATTGACATGGGGGATTCCCATGAACTCTCTATTTACCACCACCTAAGGAGGCATAATTCTTTCTCCAATTGCTTCAACCACAAGCCAAAATTCACACTTCACTTTGCTACCAAATTAAATCACTCCAGTAATTAAACTACCCCCTCATACCCAACAAAACCCACAACTAAATACAATTACCCTTTGACACCAAAAATACCATTCACATTCTCATCACAAACACAACACAAGCATATTCTTTCTCCAATTGCTTCAACCACAAGCCAAAATTTAACCCCAAAAATTAAATCACTATAGTAATTAAACCACTCCCCCAAACCCAACAAAACCCACATATAAATACAATTATCCCTTTGACACCAAAAAAACACCATTCACATTCACATTCTAATCACAAACACTCACACAGGCATTTTCACAAACACAACACAAGCAAATGAAATACAGCGAGATCACCCATTTCCACCATCCACAGCACAAGCTCAAATTCGAGTACCTCGAATCCCCGTTCAAATGCGACGGTTGCAAGGAAGTAGGCATCGGCTCCCGCTACAAATGCTCCTCCTCCTCCGCCGCCTGCGACTACGACCTCCACGTGCAATGCGCGCTACCTTCTTACCCTTCTTTCTTCCACCCGTTCTACAATAAATGCTCCTTCCAGTTCATGGCCCACCCGCCAGGTGGCCCCACCGCGCGTTACTGCAACGCGTGCGAGAAGGACGTGAACGGATTCGTCTACCACTGCAAATCATGCGGTTACGATCTCCACCCTTGCTGCGCGAAGCTTCCGATGGTCCTCGACGACGGTGAATTGAAGCTGTTTCTGTACCGGAAAGTGAGTTCGGCGTGTCACCGTTGCGGGAGGAAGGGGCGGAGCTGGAGCTACAGGTCGAAGTGCAAGAGGTATAACCTGCACGTGGCGTGCGTAAGGGAGATGCTGTTGGAGAATTGGCACGAGGTGTATGCCGGAAGAGGGAAGGGGATCAAGAGCATGATGGTGGTGCCGAGTGGTGCGCACGGCGGCGGCGGGTGGAGGAGTAAGGGGAGGGTGAAGAAGTGCTGTGAGATTGCAGCGTTGGCGCTGCAGATCGTGGTCTCGGCGGTGTTGGGTGATCCGACGGCTCTCATTGCTGGGATTGTGGGGTCCATGATGTCCAGGGCGTGAGGTGGAGGGGCAGGATTCCCACGTCACCTTGTACACTCACGATAAAGTTTGGGAGACTTGGTTAATAAAATTGATAATTACGAGTGTATTTAAATATAATTTAAGTTTGTATTCATCCATGAATCTTCTGAGTATTAACCAGTGTTATTTCAACATTAAATTTAGTGCACACAATAAATCTCTTTCTTTATGTACAGGATGGAATTCATAATTATATCGTAGGATATGAATATGACTATTACAATGTACATGAGAGAGAAAATTTTGTGTTTATACTAAGCTTAGTGCTTAAATAGGATTTTCTCCGAATTGTGTATTTTGGTAGTGTGTTCTAACCATGTGTTTTCATCTCATGTGGACGGATAAGGGAGAGAAATACTAGTGTGAGCGTGGAATATATTAGTGTTCATGTGTGGATAAACGAGACTCAGTCTTCCACTTTTCACGTGTGCATTCTCCATATGTGCTTTCCATACGTGCTCTATCATATTATGCTCCAAACTTTCATATAACTGTTTTTACCATATTATAGTATAGGATTTGAGTAAACCATCTAGTTTGTTTTTGAAATGGTTAGAATCAATTAAGTAAATGATCATATTAGTTTTTTAGATTGTTAAATATTAGTCAAATTAATTCTTTGATATTGGTCAAATTAGTCCATTTTAAAGTCTAACTTAATTGACTTTGATGACATATAGAACTAATATGATCGTTTTTGTACCTTGGAGATGAGTTTGACCAATTTTGACAATGTTAAGGGACCAATTTGAATGTTTACTCTATAGGATTTTGATATTCTAAAGTGAGGATATCACTTTGGAGAATAAATTAAATGATTTTACCATTATATCAATAGAGTAAAACACTTCGTTGATTTAAGGATAAAATCGCATCACTTTACTCTCTAAAATGGTATTTTCACTTTAGATGATCATTCTCTCAAAATATGTATCCAACAACATTCTAACCTCCACCTAGAAATGACCAACTATTTAAAGCTGAAATATATTAAATATATTACCTAATTTATTTACTAATTTTATAATTACACCAATATGTTAAACTTACTAAATATTCTTTTCGGTCCGATAAGTTCATGGCTTACGACTTCACAGGACAAATTCTTAAATGATCGTGAGGCACTATCCTAATTAAATGTGGTTCAAATAGGGCTGTCAAACCGGCCAGCCTACGAACTCAGTCCGCGAATCCAGTTAAATTGACGGATTTTATATGCAAAGAATAGACTCGTAAAAAAGTTTTAAAAAATGCTCCGACCCGTTTAAGCCCGCGAGCGGAACGGGCCAGCTCGGCGGGTTCACGGGCTAGCCCGTGAATTTTTTTTTTCTTTTATAAAAAATATCAAAATTTTAAAATTTTTATTTTGGACTCTAAGTTTTATTTTGGAGTTTAAGAGTTTAGAGTTTAACTATTTGGACCTATAATTGAACATGTTTAACTATTTGTTATATGTAACTACTTAACTATATTTATATTGTTATACGGCTGAAGTGTTATGACATAGATATTGATAAATTTTGCATTCTATTCCTTCGTGCCTACGCCCCACAAGTTGATATATACTTTCAAACTTTGTTTATTATTAATTAATCTACGAGAATGAGTTCCAATTGTGTTTTTGACTAATAAAATAACAGTACTCACATCAATGTTATATGTCGTCATTTAATTAATGAAAGTTATATTAATTCATGAATCGATTTCAAATAGCATTTGATAGCATTTGATATCTTTCAAGCAAGTTAGTTGAAGGAACAAAAAAGATAATATAATCTCAAAATCAACCATTTAAACTATTTATTTCAGATTAATTAATAGATAGACGATAAAAAATAGTTAAAAATGACTGTGCATACTTATTCACAACTTTGTATTTAAAACCATAAAAAATAGACCTAAAATTTTTAATTTTTTTTTTAAAAAAAATGGGCTAAAAAAATGGGCTGATAGGCTGGCCCCTTGATGTCCGCAGAATGACTATAAATGAGCTGGATCCTAAAAAGAGACATAATTTTGACCCAACCCATTTAGGCCAGCGGGCCTAATCTGATCGGGCCTAAACGGGCCTGGTCGGGCCGTTTGACACCCCTACTAATAGGTTGTTCATTATGTAGTCTAGAATATATCTAGATTCAAGTTATAAAACCACACAAAAATTTCTCTTTTCGCAAGGTAGACATAGTGGTAATAACATGATATAACTAGAGGAAAGCAAATTAATGAGAATTATACAAAAGATGAGAAGGTGAAATGTTAGGTGCCTAAGTCTGGGACAAAGATGAAGAGATAAAGATCTAAAGAAGAATGCTTGACTATGTTTCTAAGAGAGTGAGAGAGATGAGAAGCAAAAAAATTTTGAATATAATTAGGTCATATTATAAGAAAATGATAGGATTTTTTTTTTACTCAAGAATAGGAAAAAAATAATAATTTTATAAATAGGTCGACCTGTTAGGCCTGATATGCAATTTGTCTATGGCTTAGCTTATTTAACCAAAAAGACTTTTTTAAAAGTCTAGTCCTGACTTGGCTATTAAATGGGCTAGGACAAGCTGGGCCTTAAACGAGTCGAGCCAAAGGACCCCGACAGGCCTGGCCTACTTCTACCACTACTGGAAAGGTTTCCATGTTTGCAGGATTGAAATGAAAGCGTTGAGGTATTAACTGAAGTGGGTTGCTGCAATAGGAAGAACAGAGAATCATGCTGTGAGAATCTCAAAAAATCATTACTGGGCTTTACGATTATAGGGAACAACAAATGATGATTCAGGTTGCAGAGACTCATGAATTGAGATGGACAAAAGGCCTATGTTTCAATGGAAAACAAGCATGAGGATCAAGACAGAGAACTAAGAAGATAAAACAGGAAGGAAACTTGGTTCAACCCATCATTCAGGAGTCATTATGCAATTATCAAAACTAAATTCATTCAACTACTAACAAGTTAGCACAAAAAGGAATAAAATTAAATTCAAGCTAAAGCAATGATTAATGAGTTATTTGATAATTAAGGGTTTTGTTCAGAAGTATGTTAAGAATGTTAAGAACTAATTCAAGTACTTATGTTCATGTACATTTTATTAAAGTCATGGTTCTGTTACTATTACTTACTAGTAGCATTTACTGAAACTATGTATGCCCATGTATTATCTTACAACAATGTGATTTGATTGGGATCATAAAACTGTGTAATATTACATACCAACGCATAGAATAGTTACATGCAAAAACTGAAAGAGTTTTTAAATTTCGAATGTATTCATTTAATTTGATCTGGTTAAATTTCTAATTCATTGAACTACTTAAAAAGCTTTTTTTTTTTTTAACGTAATATATATTTTCCCTTCTTCATCCTTGATAATTAGGAACTTACTAATAATTGGAAGAAAACGAAGAACATTAATTTCATCCAAATTTTGTTAATCAAGACGGAGAAATTAAAAAGGAGAAACAAGGAACGAATCAAAATAAAAAGATTTTTTTTTCTTTTTTAGGGAAATTGAAATTGAAATCGGAATCCAAGCAGAGAGAATAGTAACGGAGAGGGTGGAGGGGAGAGCCGGCACGTGTCGAGAGGAGGAGGTCTCGGGCAGTGTTTCTAGAAGCTTCTGGTCCGCTGCAGCAAGGGTGCAGTGTTACCACCCTATTGTATTCGGGGAACAGAATTGAGTAAACGAGACCTATAAGCACTTGGTACAGGTTCAACTCTCTCTTCTTGTTGTTCTCCAGTGACTTCAACGTACATTCCGTTCGACTTCTCCGCCATGTGAGTGACTCAGTGAGCGAGTTAGTAAGCGCTGTCTGTGATGGGATGAATGTGATCTGAGTGGGGAATGCGAGTAGGTGCCTACGGGATACTCGTGAGTTCAGACTCTTATTTTATTACTAGATTTTTTTTTTCTGTTTTCTTAAACGTGAATTTCACTTCTCTGATCTCATTTTCATTGTGACAATGCCAACAAAGTTGGTGATTTTGATAGCGGTTGAGAGCCATAATAGAATAATTTGATAAAATTAGTATAGTACTCATGTTGTCACGGAATTATTTATTTGTTTTAATTGTTAGTAAATTAGTAAAATTTGAATTTGAAATAATTATGTTAGAGAATTTGATTTCAAGCTTAAGTTAGAAATCTTGTTTTTGTTTTCAAATTTTGAATGATGTTTATTTTAGATGTGAGAGAATGCTAAAATATTAATTAGGAAATATTAAATGAGATTTAATGGTTTTCACTCCAAAAATAACACTAAAAAAATAATTCAAACACATAGTTAATATAGATAATAAAAAGGTTATTCTCAATAAGGAAAGTCACAAGAAGATTGTTTGAACACTATATTGCAAAGTTGATCTTAATATATAAAATGATTGTATGAAAATCTTAATTAATGAACAAATGAAGACCAACAAAGTCTAGTACCGTTGATAGATGATTGAGTTCCTTAAGCATTTGGTAGATGACTGAGTTCCTTAAGCATTTGGTACATAACTGGGTTCAATTCTTGGTGGTGTATATGGAAAAAGACTTTGTTGGGAGATGCATGCCCACTTTAGTGATATCAAGGCCTCATAGGGGAATTAGTCGTTGTCGGCCCCAAACACCTCCTGGCTAAAAAAAAAAATGAACAAATGAACTTTGATTTGTATTACTTTCTCCCTTTGTTAGTTGTCTACCTTTTATTTTTACGCTCATCATTAATTCAATGTATCCAGATATAAAAGTATCAATATACATTGAGTCAAGAATAAACCTAAAAGTAAAAAAATGGACTATTAATATGAAATGGATGGAGTAAAGTTTAAGGTGTTATGAGTCTTTTTGGATTTCACATAGTTAACATCAGTTATGAAATTGACTTATACATTTTAAGAGCAGTAACACTTCTTCAAAAAACTTTACCAAACTCAACATAAATTGTTTCTAAGTAAGAATTTCTCCACGACTGGAGGCCCACTTGTAGGGAGTAGGGATCTCTACCAATTCAACCAACCTCACATTGGTATTGTGCAAAATGAGAATTGGAATGCATGTGATATGATTCAAGAGATCTTAGAAGGAGAATGTGAGTAGGTGCATCCCACGTTTTAGGTATGTGAGATTTGCGATTCTCTTATTTTATTAGTAGTTTTTTCTTCTTTTGTTTAAATGTGAATTTCACCCTCCATTAAGGTGAGGTAGACTCATTTTATCGTGATAGTGCCAACAAAATTGAGATGTTTAAGGCTTGGTTTTAGTCTCTTTGAGAGCGATTGAGAGCCACAACAATTTTTTTTTGATTAAACCAGTGAAAAATTTGTTCTTATGAAGCAAAGCCACAAAAAATGTTGTTTGATAAATATATTATAAAGTTATTTTTAATATATAAAATGAGTGTATAGAAATGAATATTCAAATTAATTGAGAGTGAATAAAAATCTTAATTAATGAATAAATGAAGCTTGATTTTTATTACTCATTCCCTTTTATGTTTATTGTTTATTTTTTACTTTTAGGTTCATCATTAATTCATTGATTCTACATATAAAATTGTGTCTAGATACATTAAGTCAATGATGAATGTAAAAGTAAAAAAAATGAACAAGTAATATAAAAATGAAGGAGTAAAGTTTAAGATGTTATGAGTCTTTTTAAATTTTAGAGTGTTAATGTCATCTCTAAAATTGACTTATACATTTTAAGAACAGTAATACTTGTTCACAAAGTTTTACCAAACTCAGCATAAATTATTTCTAAGCAAAAAAATTTCCACGATTTTAGGCCTACTTATAGGGGGTAGGGATCTCTATCACCTTGACCAACCTCACATTGGTAGTGCGCAAAATAAGAATTGGAATGAATGTGATCTGATGGAAGAGAACTTAGAAGGAGAATGTGAGTAGGTACGTCTCTCATTTTAGATACGCGTGACTCGTGATTTTCTTATTTTATTAGTAGTTTTTTTTATTTAAAACATGAATTTCACCATCCATTGAGGTAAGATAGATTCATTTCTATCGTGACAATGCTAACAAAGTTGAGGTGTTTAAGGATTGGTTTGTTACTTTTTGAAAGTAGTTGAGAGCCACAATAGAACTGTTTGATAAAATAATGAAAAAGTTGTTCTCAAGAAGTAAAATTACATGAAGATTGTTTGATAAATATATTATAAAGCTACTCTTAATACTTAAAATAAGTGCAAGGGTATGAATTTTCAAATTAATCGAGGATGAATAGAAGTCTTAATGAGGTGAAGTTTGATTTTTATAAATCCCTCTTTTTCATGTTAATTGTCTATTTTTTACTTTTAGGTTCATCATTAATTCAATGTATCTAAATATTAAAATTGTATCCAAATACATTGAGTCAATGGTAAACTTAAAAATAAAAAATGGACAATTAACATGACAGGAAATGAGTAAAGTTTAAGGTGTTATGAGTCTTTTTGAATTTCAAATAGTTAATGTCATCTCTAAAATTGACTTATATGTTTTAAGAGCAGTAACACTTCTTCAAAAAACTTTACCAAACTTAGGATAAATTGTTTCAAAGAAAGAATTTCTCCATGACTTTTCACCAATTACTTACCTTATTGCCTCGTGTAATTGTTGAAATAGTGACCAAAAAACAATCATCCGTTTAAATTTTGATTTTGAATGATGAGATAATATCTTGATTTTATCGGATAAAATACCAGATAAACATCCTTTTGAGATGGTGAAAGTTGTTTTATATGAGATAAAAGATAAAATAATTCAAATTTAAAAGGATGTTATATAGAAAGAGATAGATAGATATATGAAGCACTTAAAAAGAGAGAGGAGAGAATCACTACGAGGAATGGCCACGCTAGTTTGAAAAAGAAAAGTTAGGCTTGAGTTTTTTTTTACAGGGGTGATTGGGTTACAATAAATTTTTTGGGCGTGACTCGATTCGAAGGCAGTTTCTTCAACCAATTTGTTTTAAACTCTAAACTATATCAAGGTGATGTTTAAGATTTAAGATTTATAGGAATCTGTAAACAATTGTTATTTGCCTCCACTTCACCTCCTATAATTCCAAACAGTAATGTGTGTATAGCCTTTGAAACTTAATATAGTTTGTTGAATAGCCTTTGAACAGTAATAGGTAATTCCTAACGCATATTGATTCTTGTTGCCATTGGCCAAAGCTACAGATCCGCGTCTGGGTGAAATGTTGGACAGAATAATTGTATGTTCATACATACATGGGACGGATCCAGGAATGTCCCATAAAATTGAATAAACAACTGTCACGTTAGTCACGACTCAAGAAAATGCATTTTTTTTATTTTTAAAGTTGTTAAAAAGAGACTAAATTAACACAAATAATTAATTTGATAGACTTTTGAAAAATTTAAAATATAAGGAATGCATTTTTTTAAGCACATAAAACAAATAACAATAACTCCTTTAATTTATGAGAAATTCTTGTGTGACATATGTTATGTAACGTCATACTAGATATCTTATTGATCAATATTTTAGCTTTAAGTGATAAATTCTAATGAGTTAAAGGCAAAAATGTCATTATGTATGAAGTCAATAACATATTTAAAATAACACTTTATAATTACGCAAGAATTTATTTAAATTTATAATTTAGTGATCTTTTTCTCTTCTTTGTCTATAAATACCCATAACACACATTCTTTTCCAACCATTAAAAATAAAACCAGTTAGAGAACTAATCTCTCTGTTTCCTCCATTGTTGGACTCAACTTTCTCCTTCCAACCCATTAAGGAAACACCCGTAGAAAAACTAGTGAAACAAAAAAGGAAGCATACAAATGGGTGCATGTGCATCAACTCAACATATTTCAAGCAAAGGTGGAAAGTTTAGTTGGCAATCATCAACTGTGAAGATAGTTCACTTGGATGGTAAGCTGCAACGACTGAAGAAGCCACTGAAAGCATGGCATGTTCTGTCTCAGAACCCAAACTGCTTCCTCTGCTCCTCTGAGTCTTTGAATGTTGGGTCACCAATGCCTGCCCTGAATCCAAAGCAGGAGCTCCAATTGGACCACACATACTTCCTCGTTCCGATCGGCGAATCGCGGTTCCCGCTTTCCATTCAGGGGTTGGGTGCCTTGGCCATCAAGGCTCATGCTGCTCTTGCTCATTCAGATGTTACAAATTTGAAGTTGAAGCCATCATCACCACATGTTTCTAAGACGAGTGTCCAAACACACCCTACGGAAAGTTCCTTTTAATTTTGTTTCACTAAGAATCTGGAAATGCACGAAGATGGGTTTTAAGTTCTACCATGACCAATTGACACGTATTGTGCAACGTTGTGAATTCTGGTTGAAGATGGTGAAGTCAATGAAGTCCTATGATCTGTACATGAATAAGTTTCATGATATATGTATATATAGAAGAAAGTTGACATATGTATGAGGATTAATCAAAATCCACATTAAGCTAATACAATTTGTCTAGTTCTGTGTGTATATAGTACAAGGTGCAATTCATGGGCTCTTTTTATTTTTTATTTTTTTAATATTTTTTTATTTGCCATTTTGTTAAAGGAATCATGGTGCGTGTGTTGTTGCTAAATGTTTATGAAACTGTATAATATTCATGACAAATTTCATATTGGATTCTTCCTCTCTCTTCTTGCAAAGGTGGTTAAATTGAAATTGAGCATTTAAGTTTGGAATCTCTGTGTGATTCAACTTCATATAACCTTCATTGATAGAAAAAAAAAAATGAGATCTTCATGAGACAGTGTGTTTAGTATACCATTCTTCATAAGTTGCACTCAATCCAATTTTAATACAATTTTAGTGTGTTTAGCATAGGGATTTAAACAAAAAATTTAAACATCTTTATAGCAAATAAATACAAAAAATAATTTTGATGAAGTGGATATTTTTTTTCCACTCACGTGAAATGAAAGGTTAAGAATTTCACAATAAGTTATTCAACTGACCAATAATGCAGGAGCAGCTTTTCTTGATCTTGATGGACTAACACACGTGATTTATTTGTAAACGTTTTTTCTTTTCTTTCTCAAAAGAGCAAAACAGTTATGCATGGATTGATTCATTTAAACCATTAGTATTAAATGATATTTTAACTTATTATCTCATTCGGACTATTGTCTCACACTACCATAACTGTATTGTGGGGCGCCGACAGAAGAATGTGCCACAATAGCCATCCTATCCAATTATTTACTAGTAGCAGAAAGGAAGGGTCAAAGAATGTCCCCAATTCAATATTTTCTTCCTCAAAATATAGGGGATTGGCACATGTATAATAATTTTTGAACAATATGTGAATAATCTTTTTATAAAAATATAGGTCTCATCATACTTATATTTTCTCTTTTTATAGTAGGACTCATGTTTTTGTGAGATGGTTGTCCATAAGTTATTAAAAAATTATTGTACGTATAACATTCATAAAAAATATATCCTCCACCCTCTAAACATTTTTTTAAGTATATATTTGTTTGTTTTTATTTTCATATCAATATCAAGATTCTCATAGATGTTATGGTGAGATTAGATTAATCCTTTAAACCAAGGATAGTAATAATGTGGTTTCTCACGTGTTTTATAGGATAAATACATTCTTTTAATAAATTTTTCTATTTTTGATAATTTTTAGAATTAAATTCATCAAATTTTATAATCATTTTATGTTTTATATGATGTTGACAAACTGACAATTAGTCAAATCATCGAAATAGTTAATTTATAAGAGGTTTAGAGATTTGCGAATCATTTGAATATATGATGCACCATCGCTCCCAAAATAACTCTTGCGTGAGAGAATGTGTAAAGAGATATAAAATAAAATTATTAAAATTACATTTTCTTATCAAATTTGAATGAAGTGCATAAGAAGGAATCCTGTCTAGGCAGAGCTAGGGTTATTTCATTTCAGATTTGATGGCATTTGCCAATTGATCATAAGCTTCTCCTCATGCATCATTCAAGGCTGGTGCTGCTGCTTTTATGGTCTCCAAAAGTGCAGACTTTGCCACCTTAACAAAAAGAAAGAATGAAATATACATTAACTGTCTAGAAAAATACTCTTACTGTTTTGTTTGGAAGATTATAAAAAAAGTAGAGGAAAGAAAATGGAAAAAAAAAATAAAGAGAAGAGAAAATAAAGAAAAAAATGTATTTTTCTCCTTATTGTTTGGTTGTGTAAAAAAGAGAAACAAATGAGAAAAAAAAATATAATTTTATAAAATTACTTATACACCCTTAACATAATTTACATTACCTATGTAAGAATAAAATTTGGTTAATAATGTCATTTTAATACATTGAAAAATGTGACGTCTTCCAATTTATTCCTTATGGTAGAAAGAATATGATGGATCTCACATAATTTTTTTTTCTTCTCTCTACTTTTATCTCTTATGAAAAGAAACATGTATTTTCTCTCCCTTTTATTTTTCCCATTTTCTTTTCTCTCAAATTCTCTCATACCAAAAATATGTACAAGCTCTGCCAAAATTAAAAGTATTTTTTTCTACATTGTTTTGTATCATTCTCATCCATTTAATTAAGGTGGTTTTTTTTTTGTCCCACATCATATCTACTCATCTCCACTAATTAAATTTGTTTATTTTTAACAATTATAAAATTAAACTTATCAAATTTTGTTATTATTTTATGTTTTATATGGTATTCACAAGCTTTCCACTACCAAACCAATAAAATAATCAATTTATAAAAGATTTTAAAATGTAAAAGTCACTTAAATTTATAATACACTCATTCACAAATATTATAATAAAAAATATTAATTTATCACATTAAATTATATGACACATTAATATATTATATCAGATCATAAAATAACAATAAAATTTGATGAATTTAATTTTACAAATGATAAAAATTAAACAAATTTAATGGAGAGATAAATATCTTGCTGGACACGAGAGAAACTGCCTTTAATTAAAAGGAATACACAAGCCTTTAAGTAATGTTTTCTCTACTATATTATAATTATACATTGAATGAAAGTTTATATACCTCAAAATGCTCGTCCGTAATACCAAGTTTGTAATAGGTAGGGTCTAACTTTTTTAAGTTTGCATCTCCTACATTGACTTTCCCAGTCTTTCGCAGTTGAACTGCTGATTCAAAAATATGCAAATAATAAAAATGTTCATAAAAAACTAATTAATACCAAGAGACACAATTTATGCAACTAATTTATGATCGGTTAATTATGAGTATCATTATAGTTAATTGGATTTAATATTTTTAACAATTTAATTGAATTAAATCCATAATATATATAATTAATTAATGAAATATATTAATATAATAACTTTGTTGGTCTAGTGTTGGTGGAACGTGGCTTATAATATCCCTTTGTCTAGGGTTCAAACCGGGTTATTTTATTCAGTAATATATTATTATTTTAAATTTATATAATATTAAGTAAATTTATTGAGAATTTAAAAAATAATTATTATTGAGTTACTTAAAATCAAGCCTACTGATATATAATTAATGAAGCATGCTACCACCACAACTTAGATAGTCTAGTGATTGTAGCAATCAAAATTATTTTTTTATTAAGGTATAAAATCAAAATTTTTATTTATTATGAGTAAAAACATATTAAACTCTAATTAATTTATACAACTTGAAAATTTGTCAGGATTTTGTATCAATACAAGTGGTGGCAAAGTCAAAGCCCTCAATGCATATAGTAATGGATGCTCACCATCACAAAGACAATGGCAGCATTTGTCTTGGGCTTAGGGTTTCGGTCCAAAGGAACTGGTGAGTCTCTCAAGTATGAGAACAAATTCTGAGCTGCTGGAGCAGTGGCAAATATTCTACAAAGTTTGTTGCAGTCATGAGTTCATAAGTTGTTGAAGAACATGATAATGTCATGTTAATAGCTAGCTTTAGAGAATATATAAATTAAAGCTGAAATAGGATGATACTCCTTCCGTCCCATAATAATGGTTACACATTGTATTTAGATACATTGATTTATGAATGTACCAAGCAAATGAAAGTGATAATTATTATGGGACAAAGGTAGTGCAAAACAAAGAGATTGAAACTAAAGCCAAAGGAAATTAATGAACTTACTTCAAGAAAAAATTGAGAGCCACATTTGCAGAATTGCTCTTAATCACATCCCATGATTTTACCACTAGAACTTCTTGCTCTTCTGTGAATCCTCCCATAATCTCTAGTAATTAATATATTAATTGCTAATTAAATTCTTTGATTTGTGATGGTGTTAAAAGTAGTGGATGAAAAACATTTGGTATGGGAATAAGTATTTATAGTAGGGATGTGATTCCTTATTGTGAGGAATATTTAAGAAGTTGGCTCTTCATGGCAAGCAATGAGAAGCTAGCCATTCTGGTTTGGCTGGGTTACTATTAGTTGTTGTGTGAGCTAGACTTGTAGATATGCGTTTCCATTAATAATTTTGGACACACCTTTTCCCATACCAGAGTACATTATAAATTTGAAAAATGTGTATTTTTTTTATAGGCATAGACGGTTTTAGTTCCAAACTTTACATAACCTATCAATTTCGTCTCTTACATTTTTTTTTATCAATTTGATCATCTACATTTATTTAATTAATCAATTTAATTCATTACATTTTAAATTGTTATTAGTTTAATTTACCTTAACAACACCGTTTGTAACACATATAAATCAATTTGATACTAATTTAAAATATAATGAGCCAAATTTATATAAAAACGAGTAATAAACCAAACTGATAACAATTTAAAATAAAAAAATAAAGTTGATGAAAAAATTTTAAAAAACCAAATTGATAAATTATATATAACAATATTTAAATTCTTCAAAATTGTAAATACTCTCAACACTTACTTAAAAAAAACAGAGATTCACCGCCTGCATTTTTTCCCACCTCTTCTCTCGTCACATCTGTCTCTCTCTTTTCTTCATTGGTTGCCACATTAAGTAGTTGAAAATTCATTTCCCAAAAGATAAAAGTATGATTTCAATCTCAAACAAAAGTTTAGATTTTGTATGTACCATTATCATTTCTTTTTCTCTTTCAATTAATGTTGCTATAAGCTAAAAATATAATAAGAGTAATGATATATTTTCTTATAATTTTTTTAATAAATTATTACAACAACTTTTATAAATAAGTTATTTTTTAGGATAAAATAAAAAAATAAAATCAAATGTCATTTAATAGAAGTAATAAAAGAATATAACATTACTCCTATAATAGAGTGCCCAAAATATTAAGCGCATGTTGGAATTATCGTTTTAGTGTGCCAAAATTGTTTTATAAGCACAAAATTAATTTTATGGTTTTTTTTTTCAT
This sequence comes from Nissolia schottii, assembly GCA_003254905.1. Classification (NCBI taxonomy): domain Eukaryota; kingdom Viridiplantae; phylum Streptophyta; class Magnoliopsida; order Fabales; family Fabaceae; genus Nissolia; species Nissolia schottii. Next base: position 230,856 of record QANU01080231.1, on the reverse strand, counting down.
TTTGTTTAATTTTTCAAAATCAGTTCTAGTTTTTAGAATCAAGCATACCAAACACAAAATTGAATTGCATCTTGGGTTACTTCAAATAAATTTCTTTTTTGGTAATGAACATCAAATCAATTATGTCAAAAATCACTTTTTAAACAAACATATCAAATATAAATCACTTTACTTCATAATCATCCTTAACAAAATTAATTTCATTTATGTTTGTGCATTTATCATAATTTTATTTTCGGAAAATCTTAATGTCGTTTCTGCTACATACAATTGGCCATAAAAAAATGGTTTTTGAAGGTATAATCCCAATGAAAACCTATTCCCAATCCAATTTATCAAAATAATCTTGCAATTCCACAACTAAAATGAAGTCTTCTCAATTCTTATCATACTCTAAAAATTATCAATTCCACAACTCATTAAATTTCTCTCTTATCATTAAAATTTATACGATTCTCCTTTTTTCTCATTTATTTATTAGCAATCATATTTATTGAAATTTAATATCTTTATAAAAATATTATAATATGCAAAATTATAGTTTACTATTTTATAAATAAATAGTTTCACAAAAACTTATCATAAAAAATACAACTATAGTACAAAAATAATTATTTTATTAATAATTTTATCAGTTAAAAAATTTTGAACCATTATTTTAAATAACAAAATTTAAATTAAATTTATATTTTCGATTCATAATCTAATTCTTTAGTGAATCCAAACATAAAATATAAGATTCTAAAATCAATTTAAATCTAAATTGATATTAAATTTAGAGTTCTATATTATAATTCTAATTCTAATGTACAAACGGACCCGTATTTTATGAAACAATATAATTTTCTTGTTGCTTCATCTCTCTGTCTCTCTTTAGTATTCAAAGTGGGCAAATTATTTGGGGTGGGGGAGGGGGATTAGGTCAGTTATGGCTCCAATTAAAATACTAGCAAAAAAACGATTCAATTTTCAAGTTAAACAAGTATAACTTTAAATTGCTAATTTGAACGTGTTTTCTTGATAATTGAGTAGATCTAATTCAACTCTAAAAATTAATTTAAGTAAAAAGTTATCTTGTTAATAAGATTATTTAGATCATATCTTTAAGTAATACAAGACTCTAATATGCTTGTTGTAATAATTAATACGCCGTTGTTTTAATTATAGAGGATTAGTTGATACAACAAGAGTATTATTATTTCGACATCAAATGCGGACCCTAATCCATGCGAAAGTGGGACATTGGAAGACCAATAAGAGTAAATATATATAAATATTGCTGCAAGTGAGAATCCACCAAATCAGGTGAAATGATCCGAGAACTCTTTCATGTTGAATGGCAACTAACTATATTAAAGCCACAAATGCTACAACCCTTTCAATTATTGTTAAGTGCTTAACCCTTTTCCAAACGTATCATCAACCCCAATAGCAACATAAAACTATTTTATTTATTCAAAAAGAAAAACAGAACACACACTTTAATTTTCAAACAGGGGAGCTGAGTGTCACTATCATCAATCTTATTCAATTTTAACGGAACTGCATAATTTTGAAGAGAGTCTATGCCGAAGGCTTCATTTCAGATTTGATGGCGCCGACCAACTGATCATAAGCTTCGCCCCATGCATCTTTCATGGCCGGTGACCACATTTCAGGCACTGCTTCTTTTATGGTCTCCAAAAGCGCAAACTTTGTTACCTTAACAAGAAAGAAAGCATAAATTGTACATTAGTCTTCTAGAAAAATACTCTTTAGGTGTGTTTGGTATCAGAGAGACAGGATAGAGGAACAACTTCTACTTCAATTAACTTTTGAGTAACATCCAAAACGTTTTGAAGTACTAAAAGCATAAAAGCTAAAGCAAGCTTTTAACTACCTTGCACACTAGCAAGTAGCAATATAAACATAAGTGCTAAAATATGTACATTGTTCTATATCATTAAAGAAAATCTTGAGTCATTTTCATTACTTAATTATGTTTAATTTTAGTATACAAATTGGATGATATCTATATATTGGCACTTTTAAGCAATAATTTCTTAACGTTGAAAGTTTATATACCTCAAAATGCTCATCTACTACACCGTTTTTGAAGTGACTAGCGCCTAACTTTTTCAAGTTTGATTCCCTCACAGTGACTTTCCCAGCCTTTCGCAGTTGAACTGCTGATTCACAAGTCTGCAATAGCATTAAAAAAAAAAATGTTTATACCAACTTACCAACAATTTATGCTTAATTGCGAGAACCATAACAGGTTTAGTTTGCAAATTTTTCTGGTTTTTTTTAATTTTTTTTTATTTATTTTCCATCCAAATGGTGACAAAGTAATGGTAACTGGAAATGGTTGCTAAGCTAATTTACCATGACAAAGACAGACATGGCATGTGGCTTGAGCTTGGGGTTTTGCTCCAAAGGAACTTTAGAGTCTCTCAAGAATGAGAACAATTTCTGAGCAGATGGAGCAATCTCGAATATTCTACAAAGAATGTGAAAACCATGATGTCACGTTGCAAGCTCAAGATAAATCCGAAATAGCATATAGTTGAGAATAGACTCTCTTAATTAGATTTCTTGCCATGTGTTGTTAGGTATCATCCTTCACTATTAATTTCTTTATTGTTTATATACTGGATGGGGTCCACCTCATCAATTAATGGCGAGAGAACGTACTTAATAACACATGACAAGAAATCCAATTAAGATAATCATTTTTCTGTATATAATTAGAGTTTGAAAGGATGAAGAAAATGGGGTCTTACTTCAAGAAAAACTTGAGACTCAGCTCAGCAGAATTCTTCTTCATTGCATTCCATGACTTCACCACAAGAGCTTCTTGCTCTTCAGTGAATCCTCTTCCCTCTAGGGAGGCCATGGTGATACCCTGTAGTATGCTAAAATTTCTAAGGTCTTGGTTTTGTGGAGTGTGATTGAAGTGGTTGAGGGAACCTTTGATGTTGGAGCTTGATTGGTTTAGTAAAGTTTTTATAGTGGTGATTTCTTGAACAAGTTGTACCCTTCATTGCAATGAGGAGCCATTCCAATTTGGTTCGGCTGCTATACTTTTGTTGTCTAGATTTTTTAGATACGTGTTTGAGTTTAATATGTATTGTTATTCTGCTAAAGTGCCATACCAGGGGCCTAAAAATACTAGGTGCTGTCGAGGGAAGAAAAAGACATGGTTTTTGCCTACCAACATGGCCAGGTGGTTCTTAACTTTGAAAAGTTGTACTTGCACACTTCTCATTGCGTAAGCCATGAACACATAAGGAGCATGGTCAAATTTGATTCATTGTTAAATTTTTTATCATTGATATTTTCTTGGGTCATTTAATGTTTCATTGAATGAAACTTCCCAAGTTCCACCTTACACTTAACAAAAAAGGCTTCTTTTTTTGTTTTCCCCTAATTCTTGTGTTTAATTGATATGTATGAGAAGATATGAGTGCAATTGAATAGAGAACTTAGAAGCCCAAAAGATGGATGTAAGACTCGGTTGCCCATCCTATCCTATCAAAGCAAGAAAAGAGAAAACAAGCTAAGACATAGAACTAAGCCCAATTTAGAACATACAGATAGAGTCAGTGGTGATGGAATCAGTATGAGTTGTTCTTGATCAGCATGAAGTCATTTGTATGCCACTTGATTATAACCTCACCTTTCAGATCAAAAATTAAACAAAAAGTAAAAAAAGTTAAATAACCTCACCTTAGTAGCCCACAAAAGCTAGTTAATGGCCCCCTCAATCACTGTTATTGCTTAAAGCAAGAATATATTTGATGGTCTACTTTTAGCCATTTTCTGATATGCATGCATATGTGCACATATATTTGAAAATCCACAGCATGCATCAATAATGTCCCTTATTGTATTTTATTTTATTTGAAAAAGACATGGCCTCTTTCATGGCTGAGCCAATGATCATTCTTTATCTTAATTGGTCATAACCCTCACAACTAAGATATTGAACTGCTCAGTTCCTCTGCCACAGAAGATATGCATCTCAGTTAATTTTGATAGATGGTGCTTTATGGAGGCAATTCTTGTCCCAACCTTCTGTTCTGTGGTAATGAAGGAATGAGTTCTGTTTGGTTCTTAGTCACTTTCAAGCTAGTGGTCTGCATGCAACTGGCAACTGGAAAGCTCTTTCAGAAACAGCACTACAGATAAGCTCAGCACCAGCCACCAGAAAACAAAATAAGTGAATCCAAATAAAAATCTCTCTCATTTTCAAGATGAATGGTCAACTGCATCATTTGCCTAAATATCAACTACCAAAACTCATGACACAGGCCACAACATAAATACTCCTTTTTTCTCTTCTAAACAATACATTGACAAAGAAACAGGTGAAGACAAAAAAGCAAAGTGATATACATTACACAAAACGAGTACAATGGTTAACCACAACCATAGTTTATATCAGGTGTTGCTGCAACAACCGAAAATGGGATTTCAACTCTCTCTTTCACAAGACAACGAGCTTCCCCATTTTCAATCACCAAAATTCTGCCAGGTGGACACTGAGTAGTTGGTCTCTCGCCCACATTTTGAGTGTCAGATCTCTCATTCTCATTTTCTGTTCGGTGACGCCAGCCTTGTACATTGAACCGGACACCTAACTTCCCCAAATTAGGCCCAAAGCCAGACAAACTTAGTATTGATACCACGCCAACAACTGTAACAATTGTTTTGGCTGCAGATGTTACAAAGAATCCCAAACCTTTTCTTGGATTTTTAGCCCCATCTGCAGCATAGTTTTGCTCTTTATCACTTAGATTCTTTTTTCCCTCAATTATTGGATCAAGTGTGATTAATCCATTGCGACCAGACTTATTCACGGAAGGGATCTGCGACAGATATTCCTTATCCAGAGACATAGTGTATGGAGGGCGGCTTGGATATGGAGGAAGCAATAGATCATTCTTGGGCTCTACTGTTTCACTAGCAAAAGTGGAAGCTTCATGTATCACATCCAATTCCTTGCCTTTGTACTCCTTGAGCTTATCAATTAACATCTTGCGACTGTTTTCAATCTCAGCTAAGGCAATTTCTCTTTCATACCGTTGTTGTTGTTGCAGAACCTGGAAATTGAACACAACAATTAAGATTCCAAAACATAATCCTCAATCATAAAAGAAACCATCATCCAGCAAGAGTCTTTAGTGAAACTACTATTGATAACTAACTACCTTAACTAAAGGTTGTAGAGGCACGAAGAAGTAAAGTGTTAAAGAGTTAAAGGCATATAAATCACAGATTCCAATAAGTTAAATTTCATTTCGCATAACCGATCTTCAAGGTCACTCAAGAGTGAGTATATCCCACTCTTTCTGAATCCATTGGAACTGAACACACAAGAAAGGGCAATCTAAAATAATAACCACAGCATTATTGAACATGATGTCTACCTAGTGTAGCTAGCTCTATTGCTGATGGCAACAATGAACTGAAGCAAGCACCATAATAACAGACACATTTACACCACAAAGCATGCAACACAAACTCTTCTACAGCTTCAAAACAAACATAAAGGTCAAACTTTCAAGAGATTAACTATTCCAAATCTCAAGCTTAGTCAGATAATCAACCAAACAAAATACACAATACCCAAAGAAACAGAGAAAGATGACCAATGTTCCTATTCAACGAACTACGACGCCCCACAACTCTTAACCACTAAAAACACCCCAAATCAGAAACCCTAATAAAAAAAGATTCGATTTTTATGCGAGGAGGGTAATTGGGGCTGGTGACCTGCAAGGAAGAAAGCTGGGTCTCCAAGGCTTCGAGGGCATCGCAGATGTTGAGAAGCCTCTCGGTAGCTTCGTCGTCGTCGTCATCGGCGGCGGTGGACGGTAACGGCGGCGAGGGGCCGTTGGGAGCGGGAGGCGCGCGAGATGTGGCGGTGGCTGTGTGGATGCAATTGCTGATCTTCAATCTGAGTTCTGTGGCTCTCGCCAACACTAACCCTATTCCCTCTTCCTCCATTTCTCTCTCTCTCTCTCTTCCTTTTGTTTCTTAGTTTTGAGGTTGTGGCTGTGACCTATAATAAAAAAGGAGGGACCTTTGTTGCGTGTGTTATTTCAATTGGGGGAAATTGATAATTTTGCAAAATTCACATGAAAACCGCCAAAATAGCCTCTTTCCCTCTTTTGTTCTTGTGTGGTTGTCTGAGTGGTGGGGTTGTGAACTTGTGATTAAGTGATTCTGGTGATTCCTCGCTTACCCATTACTCATTACTCATAACTCAGTCATAGTCATGGAAATTGGGCACAGAATCCAACCTTCCCTCACTTTTGCATTTTGTCAAACTTCTTAACAGGACAAATAAATACCATCAAAAAAATCCTTTTTTTTTAAACCTTTAAATTTCTTGTTAGAGTTATTAGGATTGATTAACTTGTTCTCTTAAGTAAAAAAATAATGATATTAGTTCTCATAAATGTTAACTAAAGGTTGATTAAGTTAATTTTTTAATATTAATTAAATCAAATTTTTAAAAAAATTAATTTTAAAGACTAATATAATCATTTTTATAATTAATCCTAAATAATGATGATGACAACTGAGATGAGACCAGCTAATTTGAAAATTTGTTCCAAAAGTCCTTTAGTTAAAAGAGTTAAATTATTATGTATTGATATTTAATTAAATTTTGTTATATAAATAAAAATAGTTGATTCTTTTGTTTACTACTTAAAAAATCACGCTTACAAAAATTTGAATTGATAATAATATAAAAAACTTTATTGCATATTAGTTAAACTTTAATTAACATGTCATTTTCCTGCTTTTATAATGAAAAGGTCTATATAAAATAATTGATTATTTACCTTTGCTTTAGATGTACTTACTTATTATTTACTAAATTAATTCATATTAGTCACAAAAATCAAACTCGTGTGATTGTAATATACAAATTAGTTCCTGCTCAATTGTTAAAAGTAGGGATAAGGGTTCTTTTATCTCTCGCAGATATTTTTAGAATCTTAAAAATTATTTAAAGACCGGGGAGGTGTGAGTCAACTTGTAAACTAAAAAGGAGGGAGGGAGGTTGGCGCAACTATCTCTACCTTTTTGAATTATACTATTTTGTTTACTGGAATGATAGTAGTTTTTTGGTTACTGGACATAGGACTTTGGTCTAAATGTTTGTTTTAAATCTTTATGTCAAGCAAGCATTGACCTCATTTTTCAACCATATATTAGTTCCTTTTTGTACCTATTGGAGGAGGTACCGTATCCCCTGTTGCAAAAGGAATTATCTTTTTTTTTTTCTTCGCTTTTTTGTTGTGTATATGAAAAATAAACAGTGACTATAAGTTGGTAGTAGTAGTAGTACTTATAAGTTAATCACAATTCCGGTAGTAGTAGTAGTACTTATAAGTTTTTGGTCCAATTCAAAAGCCTTACTTAGCCAAAAGCTAATTCAGAAGAACTAACCATAGTGTGCACGTTATTGCTATGCAGATTGTTGGGCAATGAGGCCTCTGAGAGTGAGAGATGCTCTGGTATACCATGACCATCTCCACGCCGTAAAATCTGGTTTGGCATCAAGCATTTACACATGTAATCAACTCATTCACCTTTACTCCAACCATGGTCTTGTTCAAGAGGCACAGAAACTGTTCGATGAAATGCCCCACCGAAATGTATTCTCTTGGAACGCCATTATTATGGCCTACATAAAAGCACACAACTTGACACAAGCGCGTGCCGTTTTTAACTCTGCCTCTCACAAAGACTCGGTTTCTTATAATTCCATGTTGTCAGCTTACGTCAGTGCTGACGCGTATGAAACCGAGGCACTTGATTTGTTTACTATGATGCAATCTTTACGTGACACAATTGGGATTGATGAGTTCACCCTGACAACCATGCTTAACTTGACTGCCAAGCTACGTGTGGTATGTTATGGGAAGCAGATACATTCATACATGGCGAAAACTGCAAATGATTCAAGCAAGTTTGCGATAAGTTCTCTCATTGATATGTACTCCAAATGTGGTTCGTTTCGTGAAGCATGCAATGTATACAGTGGTTGTGAGGAGATGGTGGGTTTGGTTTCAAAGAATGCAATGGTTGCGGCTTGTTGTAGGGAAGGAAAGATGGATTTGGCTTTGAATATATTCTGGAAAAATCCAGAGTTAAATGACATTGTGTCTTGGAATACATTGATTGCAGGATATACACAGAATGGCTATATGGAAAAGGCGCTTACTTTGTTTGTTAAGATGATAGAAAATGGTATTGGGTGCAATGAACACACTTTGTCAAGTGTTTTGGGTGCATGCTCTGGTCTAAAGAGTTTGAAACTCGGTAAGTGTGTCCACGCTTGGGTGTTGAAAAATGGTTGCAATTCAAATCAATTTATTGGCAGTGGCATTGTTGACCTCTACTGTAAGTGTGGGAATATTAGGTATGCAGAGTCAGTCTATGCAGGAATTGGGATTAAAAGCCCATTTGCAGTTGCTTCATTGATTACAGGCTATTCATCACAAGGCAACATGACAGAAGCCCAAAGGCTTTTTGATTCACTAAAGGAAAGAAATTCTGTTATCTGGACAGCTCTATGTTCTGGTTATGTCAAATCGCAACAATGCGAGGCAGTCTTCAAACTTTTCAGAGAGTATAGAACTACAGAAGAAGCACTTGTTCCTGATGTAATGATCATCATCAGTGTGCTTGGTGCCTGTGCAACGCAAGCTTCCCTTAGTTTGGGAAAGCAGATTCATGCTTACATCTTGAGAGTGAGTGTTCATATGGATGAGAAAGTTCTGAGTGCTATGGCTGATATGTACTCAAAAAGTGGGAATATCACATATGCTGAGAAAGTCTTCCAACTAGCAACTGATAATGATAGAGATGCAATCTTATATAATGTTATGATTGCTGGTTTTGCTCACCATGGGTATGAAATTGAAGCTATTCAGCTTTTTCAGGAAATGTTGAAGAAAAGGGTCAAGCCAGATGCAGTTACTTTTGTTGCACTTCTATCAGCTTGTCGGCATCGTGGATTAGTAGAACTTGGAGAGAAGTTTTTTATTTCTATGGAAGAAGATTACAATGTAGTGCCCGAGATTTACCACTATGCGTGTATGGTTGATATGTATGGGAGGGCTAATCAACTAGAAAAGGCAGTAGAATTTATGAGGAAGATTTCCATACAGATAGATGCCACAATCTGGGGAGCATTTCTTGATGCTTGTCTGATGAGCAGCAATACAGTACTTGTCAAACAGGCAGAAGATAAACTATTGAAAGTTGCGGCAGATAACGGGTCTCGGTATGTGCAGTTGGCTAATCTCTATGCTGCCAAGGGGAAATGGGATGAGATGGGAAGAATAAGAAAGAAAATGAGAGGGAAGAAGGCTAAGAAGGTTGTTGGTTGCAGTTGGATATATGTGGAAAATGGTATTCATGTATTTACTTCTGGTGATACATCTCATTCAAAAGCAGATGCAATATATTCAACTTTGGTGTGCTTGAATGGAAAATTGTATTTACCATTCACAGAACTGAAGCAGCTTAATCTAATTCAGGGTGATGTTGTAGAGGGCATGATTTGACAGCCAACTAACTCATGTTACATTAAAAGGGGATGATCTGGAACATTCACATAAATACTTAGGTTTTCCATGTGAGGATCAAACGATCACTTTTCAATGAAGCATGCTTATACATTCCATAGTTCAGTTGGTGTTCTAGGGCAAAAAATGATTGGATGAATTCACTTTTTCATGACAGGGCAAAATGGAAGAGAGGTAAGCTAGTTTGAGAGGTGGAGTCTTCTTCACCTTTCTGTCAACCTAGTTCAGTTCATCACCCTACTACGCTAATGTAGACACTGAAGAAATGGTGATGTACTGCCAATGCCAGGTATCTGCCATGTCTTCCATATTATATATAGCCTTTACACATAGAGATCTCAATTCATGGTCCATTTCATCTTTACTGTAGATTGCTTTTGATACTTAAAGAATGAATTATTGAAACTACACGTTAACATATGCAAAAGTGTCGTATTCTATGACAGAACATCTTTGCAATGATGTAAACAGCAACATAGAACCATAAGCTGGCAGTGATTTTTTGACTGTCAGTGTCAAGAGGTATGCAAACTTTTGTGGAGACAGATATGACAGATTATTCCTTTTGAAGTGGAGGTTTGGTAGATTAGTTTCATTGTGACGGAAATTATTCAAGACAGAAAAGGCTCTCTACATACCGACGGCTCATATTTGATGACATGTGAAACATGAAGATGGATTAACGCTCAACCGGTGCTTATGAAATTTCTTGCAGAATCAACCCTTAAACATGTTGGTTATCTCCATTTTGCTACTTCTCCACACTTTTCAATATTTTGGGTGAAAAGACTCTTCGTGGTATTATGGGTGAGTTCAAGCATGTTCTGAAAACTTGGAGCATGTTGCGAATTCTTTTGCTTTCAGTCGGTTTGGTCTGCTATCTACAATGCCAAGGAAGCACTATCAATTGGAGGATGGTAGGACTCATGCGGACCATTACACTCAGAAGGAATCCACCCTTCACCTAATGTTGTTGAGCTATGTCTTCAAGACTTCATGTCAATGGTTTCTGAAATACTCGTGAAATTTGCAAGGGTCTGTGATGGCCTTTTAGATGCATTTGGCTTGTTATGTTTTATAGTTAGGGAATATAATCTGAGTAATCTATATCTACCACCTTGTCAGTTTGTAATGTCATGCGTGTGATTTTAATTTTAATCTAGAATGAAATGTATTAATTCCTCTCCAAAAGGAAAAAATCATCATCCTAACTAGATTACTAATGCTTTATCTGGATTTTTTATTTGTTGGAATAATTAAAATTTTATGAATTTTAAGAGTAGATGAAATATTTTTCAACAATTCTCCATACCTATGCTATTTGGCCGGAAAGCTACAAGAATGTGCTTCATAGTGTTGCCGGGTGGCAATACAGATTTCTACTAAGCAGACTACAAGAAACTAGGTTTAGGATTGATCAAGATGCCAAAGCAGATGTTGAGGCAAATAATATACATCCATAGAAACAATTTAGCAATATTCAGATATTGTACCCAATGACCTTAAGGAAGAGCTATGCTTCAAGAGTAAAGTAGTCCAGGCCTCCAAAATTTTCAGATAGTTGCTTGCTATCCAATGTAACATCATTCTCTTCTCCCTGTCCTCCCCTTGAAGTGTCGCTGTCTTGAGTTTACTATTTTCATAGACACAAGGAAGACAACTATTATTCACCAATTATGCGGAGAGGTAGACAAATTTCTTTGTTGCGGGCCACATCTGCACTAACTGCTAATTAACCATCAAATAGAAGTCTTGTACAGATCATCGATTCCTACCAAGCGCGATTACCAAGCTAATTCCTTTGAAATCAGGTAATGGAAAGTGAAGTTATGAGGGGTTAATTCAATCCCTTTCCAGCTTGTCTTTGATTGAAACTCCTGACTGCTCCTCCTTTGAGAATCAGGTATATAAGGCTTAACCATCTCCATCAAATCAGATGTTCCAAGACCTGAACTTTTTGCGAAGGAATCAACTATCTTTGGGAGAACTATTTTCTGTTCCTTGGTTATACTGATGGTGGACTGAATGTACTCTTCTTTTGCAGATTCTAGCTCCTCGTACACTCTCTTCGGTGTGTACAAACGTACCTGCGAAAGTTACAAAGTCATACTTGTTTTAAGCTCAATAGAAGATGTAAGCTACATAAATGCAAGGCAAGAATATATTGAAAATTCTCCTCTTGTTTAAATCATTGCATTTAGACCTATAAAAATGGTATTTCTGCTTTCTTGAGTTACCATGTGAAGTGGGAAATAAAACGAAAAATTCAAGGTTTATACTTATCCTTCTAGATAGACAAACATGCAATAGATACCGAAACACCAGAAGTGTATACCGCAGGATCAGAATGGCTTCCTGAGCAAAGAGCAAATAGTAACAGAGGTTCTGGCCAACGTATGGCATATCCTTTTCTTGCATCTCTAACCTTTGGTTTTGTCTTTGAAGGAAACCACAGCCGCAGCCACTGCGAGGAAAAAAAAGGCGCATTTCTGTGTTAAGGAAGCTGTATGGAGTGGACAGCAGAATCAGGTCTCTACTCTCTAATAAACTAGTTTGTCTTGCTACATAAAATGAAAATAGAGTCTAACTACAAGTTTCAAGGTTTTAGATGTACTTGTCCTGGACGAGGCAATCTGCATCCCAAGATAAAGTCCTGTATCAGGTCTACACTTATAGTATAACCCCCAATGTTATATGCAGCCTGAAATATCAACTAGCTTATTTTAGCGAGCGTTAATACCAGGAAAATACTCGGAGTTTTATGAGTGAGAGTGACCGTTTTACCTTGAGTACTGAAGACATTCTTTTGACATTGTTGGCTGAAACTCCATAAACTAATAAGGCCTAACAGACAACAAAGATGGTAAGGTTGGTTCAGGGGCTTGGAGAAATAACATGCATGTACTAATGCAAATATAGAGATTTGGAAATTTTACATGCATTGCTAAGGCATTGTGCACATTAATCCAAAAGGCTAGCTTTTCTTCTTGCTTCAAATGCCTAGGATTAACATCGTCTAGCCGAGAAACAAGTGTCCTGCAAGAGAGTATACTATCATGTTCTATACACAAAATCAAGAAATATCTTACCAAAAACCATATGTTCTAATCTTGGTACCGCACGTCTTGACGGATGTTACATTTACAGTAGTTTTGCAACTTCAGTTTTCATGTTAAAGCTTCAATGGATTAGTTTAAAAGTGGTCATGGATTTGAATTAAACAAAATGATGGACGATAAGTACTATAAGATGGCTCACCTAAATCTCCGTATCATGTACTCGATTTCTTTTAGCTTCTGATCATCTCTACATAACTGCTGAATCCTTACCATTGAGCAGTAAGGCTCACTAAATTCTTTAGATCCTTTGACATGGTAAGGATTACCGGAGTTTAAATTGAAGGATGAGTGCTTCTTCCACTGTGATCCCAACTTACTACCCTGGCTCTCTGCGAGTTCACAATATATAGCAGATATGCACTTAACCATCTCCTCAGAAAGCCAATTTGGTGTCTCTGAAACATTATCAACATAGAAACTCCCAAGATGCTCTCCCAGGCTAGTTGAACTGGATTTAGCACTCTGCGCTTGCTGTTGAAATAAAATGCTCCATATTAGACTGGCCTGCATATGAAATATGAGAATATAACTACTCTTCTGTTATTTATTATATACTTACCTCTAGCATGGATAATGGTAGAGAATGGTAAGAGTCTACAGCTTTGGTCTTATCGTGCACAGGCGAAGCTTCAATTACGCAAACTGTTCGCTGAGATAGTTCAGAGTGACATCGGTTAACACTCGAGTCTAGAACAGTTTCTTCAATTACGCAAACTGTTTGCTGAGATAGTTCAGAGTGGCAACGATGAACACTCGAGTCTAGAGCAGAGTCTGGTATCAGCTGGTTGTTACATTCCTTGAGCTGTAAGCCAGTTGAATTACTGGGGGAAATGGGATGACCACATTGCAGCACTGTGATTTCCTTGTCAGAGATAACAACTTTGCCAGGTACTGCAGAAGTTCCTCTGTTAGTGTCGGGAGCCAATTCCAACCTTCTTTCCTTGGCTGACAGAGACGAAATTTGTTGATCGAATCTTCTCCGATACAAAGACAGCAGGTGTTGTTCCAAATACACAACTTCTAGTTCCAATATTCCAATTTCCTTAATCAGTTCCTTTGCAGCCTAGAAATTAAGCAAGATAAGCACAATTTATTGTCAGAAGCAAGACCAAACAAAATTCAAAAGGTTTAGAGAGTAAAACAATTTTCATCATAACTTTTTAAGGGATTACCTTTGGTATTGAATTTTCTTCTGTAGCATCCTGTGAAAAAGGCAGATAACATGCTTTCTCTAATGCACGCCGTATCACAAATTGTTGCTGCAATCGTCTTTGAAGCTGCAGAATCTTCAGACATACCCCAAAAAAAGGATATATTGTAAAAGCTATAACTTAAATGAATATAAATAATGTGAATACTTCATGCTTTGACTCAAGGCTTATCTAAATCCTATTCGTTGCCATGGTTGAATGTTATTGATACTAGAAACTTATCCCCAGCAAAGAAGACTATATGTTTCACTAGCTTACTAGCTTTCCAAAATAATCAGCCAAGACTTGTACCTCTTGAGTCAAAGAACTGTGAAGATCCATGTTGTGGTATTGCCTCTTCTTGGATTCAATGCTTTGCTTTGGTTCTTCCATTTCCTTTCCATGATACAAAAGACAGAAAAATCACTAAATAATAGTTATACTGCTGCATAGTATATTGTACAAAAGAGACACAAATATTAGGAAGAAAATATCCATAGCTGAAAGTCATTCTTCTTTTAAGGGAAGAGTTAGAATCTGGAAAAATAAATCAAAAGAAAAATGCTCATAAATATGCAGCAATAAGGGAAAAGCACTAAGAGAGAAAGAGAGAGAGATACCATTTTAGGCCAAGAAGAAGCTTCACTGATGTTCTCTAATTCACCTTCCATGACTCTCCTTTTCATTGGCTCACTGCCACGTTATAAAAAAAAAAAAGTCAACAATAGGGAGTGGTGACAAAAAAACATAATCAAAACTAACATTGATCTCTGCAAAACTAATACAAAGAGTTTCTTCATTGGACCAGGTTTGGCATGTAGATAAAACTACTTAGTAGCTGATTATATGTCTTTCAGGCACATGACACTCAACATAAGAAACTATTAGCTGTCAGATTAATTTTCTTTATTATGTTCCCCATGAAACAAAGAAAGAAAGATTCTCTATATCTTAAAAGAACCATTATTTGGCTTAGAAAAAACCACAACTTGTTGAGCTGAGAAGCGGACACAACTTACTGAAAAAAGAAAGAACATAAAATGTTCGAAGTAGGAAACAAATTGTCACCAAAAACAGAAATACCTGTTGGAGCGCTTCTGACTTGAAATTGAAACTGTTGTGTCCATGAACTTGAATTGCTTGAAACCAGAATTGCAGCACTTTGTTTCATGCACGTCGGTGTCAGATTGGCTTTTAAAAAACAGTCAATGAATGCACCAAAACAACATTAAATGCTGCAGAAACAAGGGGCCAGATGTTTACAAGTTTTCTTAACAGTGACTTTGTCAAAACTGGAAGATACATCCAAAAATGCATTAAATTTCAAAGCATAGCTGTGCTTACAAGCAGAAGAATCTCAACTCTGATGGAATGAGACTTCTCACAAACACAGACTGGTTTTTGAAAAGCTGAATCCAACTCTGGTGGTTAAAAACCAAATAGGGTCTCAGTTATATATCTATGTCAAACCCAGAAACACCTTTGTCCCTTTATAGGAAAAATGTTATTTTCAACCATAATGGTTCTAAGAGAACATGAGGGTATATTTGTGCTGTGTTGCTTTTATCAACCTATGAAAGCTCATAAGATTATTTTACTTGAGTCTTTTGACTAAACTTCCAATTTTGTCCTTGTAGATTTTTACTTCAGTCAACTTTATCTTTAACAAAAAATTTCGGCTAAAATTGTCTTTGCAAAATACAAAAGTCAGTCAAGTTAGTTCATTTATCACTTCCCCTAACAATGACACATAACAGAGGGATTAATGTGACTGATTTTTGTATTTTACATGAACGATTTTGCAAAAGAAATTATATAATTATGTATCACTCCAGTTGTCACGGTTAAGAAGTGGCAAATGAACTAATCTGATTGACTTTTATATTTAGAAACGATTTTATTAAAAAAATTTAACAAAGACAAAATTGATTAAAGTAAAAATTTACATGAACAAAATTGGGATTTTTCTTTTACTAGTCAGAAGAAAGTTAACCCACCCCTTTTGAAGGCCTTTATCAAAGTTATGCCTTTTGCATTCCAATTAAAAGGAGAAAATCAGGTCATAGCTTTTTTGACAGAATATATAATTTCAAAGTAAAAAAACTTTGGGATTAGAAAAGAAGGAAATGACAAGAAACAAGGAGGCCTATAACTGGGATATGTGCATGGCAGATTGTGCCATATATATCAACAATGATTCAAATACATATAAAACATGCATGTGTTCTATTAAAGGCACACCGCACACCAACTTTGTAGCTTTTGTGCTGGTTTAGCTTTTATGCATTTTGCATTAAAAGAAGCAAAAATTAGTTTTGGATTTCATTTTTTCTTTGTTGCAAAATGCTTTGAAAGTAGAGAGACCTTGACCAATTTGGAACAATGTGACAAAAAACTATGTGGTGATTAAAATGGCAGTACTTGCAATAATCATACAGTTCCACTCGTGCAACAACTTGGTCTCTTTTTTATGCCATTCAAAGATCAAACTCCCATGTAATAATGCATTTCACAAATCATTTACTATGAGTTTTTTTTCAAATGGTTGTGATTAACTTGGCAAGTTTATCTCTTTGAGTTTAAAGTAGAATATAAGAGTCCTATTTGTTTATATAAAGCAACAAACTTTACCTGCTAATTAGACTACTTGACACCATTATCCTCCCACTACAATGAGAGGTGAAAGTTGAAACCATTTGCTAATAACTTTACTACCTACTCTTCGCTAATTCAATTTTGGTGCAAAGATTTATTGTGATATATAAACAGAACTATTATTAGAGATCAATTTTGATGCACAATTAGTATAAAATAATATTATAATCTCGTATAATTATGTATCGACGCATAAATAGTTGATTCTTATATCTACTATTTTAAAAGTCTTATATATAATATCACATAATTAAATTATGTTGTCCGTATATTAAAATTAAATCCTTGTATATCATTATTATAGGTGATTTTATATAATTTTTTTTAAGTAAACCTTCAAATTAGTCTCCAACATTGACGGAGCTGATCAAATTCATCCATAACCTTTGGAAAATAGCAAATTCATCCCTAAGTTGGCATTCAAATTCGTTCTCAAGGTTGGCGTCCCATCCATCAAATTCGTCTCTGGATCCTTGACGTTAGGGACGAATTTGATGTACGAATGCTAATCTTGAGAACAAATTTGCTATTTTCTAAAGCTTAAGAATAAATTGGATGGATGCTGCTAACGTTAGGGATGAATTTGAAGGTTTACTTAAGCAATTATAGTAAAACATTGCATAGAATTTACGGATAAATTTAGGAATATTATAGTGCTACCCTTATAATGGAATGACCCCTCCACTATGTGTTGGTAGCAACATATCAGGGAAGATTGAAGAAGAAAACACAGTAAGATTGGTCACTAGTTGGAATAAAGGAAGACGCACTTAAAAGTAAAGGGAAGCCTCAAAAGGGCTGAAAGGTTTAATGTCAAAGGAATAAGCAGTAGATTGTTTTTGATATGAAATGAAATGACTGGTTTTGGTGGGCTGTCCATTGTCTAATTCCATAGAGAAAATTGGATACAACCAATTTTTGCATTGTCAATGGCTTTGGTTGGAAAAAGTGTCTTGCCTTTTTGTCATTGGATGTGATGCTATACACGTAGGGAATAACATAACATAATACTATGTTTCTATGTATTTATGTGAATGTTAATTATGTGCATATATATATATATATACATATATATGTATATATATATATACATATATATTTTGCATTAGGAAAATTATTTCCATTCTCTTTTTTCTTTATAATTTTACCACAAAAATATCATGAAATATTACTTCACTTTCACCAACCATAAAATGGAGAGCAATGCATTCTTCAAACTATAACACTGGTAAGGAGCAGAGTTATAAATCTTCGGTTAATTTAAAATGAAAAATGTATTTGTATCTAATTAATGTTAAATTTAATATATTATTTTCAATTTATAAATGTCATTAGGGTACAATATGAATGAAATTCTTCTTTTCTCATAAAAACAAACCTAAAATGAAAAAAGAAAAATTTGTTTCTATATTTACTCTGTATTTATATATCAATACTTAATTAGTTTAAGTTATTCATCGTATGTTTTCTTTAAATTAGGTATTAAGTTTAAGTATTGTTGTAAATAGAAAAATGTGCATTGTAATTAGGGGTGTTCATGGGCCGGGTTGATCTTTACCCGAACTCAACCCTAAACTCGATAGACTGGATTATCTTTGGGTCGAGTTAAAACCCGAGTTTGGACCGGGCCAAAAATGGGTCAAAACTATCTCAAACTTCAAAATAAAAAATAACATCCATTAAAAAATAGTTAAAAAAATTGCAAACTAAACATTATATTTCCTAACTAAATACTCATTAATTTCAAACACTACAATAAAATGACATAAAATTTATAATCTGAGCATTCCCATTCAAACTTCCATAGTTTTAGTGAAACATAAACAACAAAATAATAATAAGTGCACTATGATAGATTTCTACACACTGAAGTAGACATGGTTTAACTATAATAGACACCAAAATAGACATGGTTTAAGAAATAGACACCAAAATATACATGCGTTAACTACAATAGACACCGAAATAGACATGGGCTATCGGATGGGAAGGAAAAAAAATAAGAAATGCATAGTATAATAGTGTATGTGGGTCGGGTGACCCGAGACTAAATTCGAACCCGATATGAATTAAAACCAAGTTTTTTTTAGAGTTATTTAAAATCGGGTTTTAAAATCAGGCTCAATTCGACCCGAATGCTTCGGACCAGTCCTGGTTAGCAGGTCAGACCGGGTTATGAACACCCCTAATTGTAAATGTTTATTCTATAGTGAACTGATTTGAATTAAACCAAATTAGTTAGAGTTCAGTAGAATCTGTACACTATGGTGATTTATATTAAAATTAAAAACTCCATAGTTGTATAATTTTAAAATCGATGGAACCTTTTTGCTACTTGTGAATTCTAACAAATATTTTGATATTTCACCAAGTTTTAAGCTTGACTTCTTGATAATTTTCAAAAGACCTAGCACTTCTATTCTGTTTCCTTGTGTTGGGGAGGGACCAATAAAACTAGAAACTATAAAAGATGCCTCAGTCAATACAATTAATTCGGACAAGTAAATTAATATTTTTTTTTTCAGAGGAAACTGACAGACATCCTTGTGGCTATAATTACACAAACCAATCCATTACAAGGACTTAATAGTACAAGTGTTTCATTAAACAATCCAAAACAAAACAAATATTCTACTAATTTCAAAACCTCAGAATTAGTCCTAAGATAACTAAATTAGTGTTGGGAGTAATAAAAAATTGATTAGAAGGTCAAGGAAGTTACAAAAATGTACAAAATTTTAGGCAGAAGAACCGGAGGATGGCTAGTGAATTTTGAAGTTTGGTATAGGCACAGAGATCAATAGGTAAATTTATTGCACGAATATCTAAAGAGTATCATTAATGAGTTTGATAAATTTATTACACAATGTTTGAAGAGTGACATTAATGAGTTTTGAGTAGCTCCACCTTTCATAGTATTATTATATGGAACCCAACGCATGCATGTTGGAGCTAGTATAACATTTTATAGCCATGTCAGTAAAGTGACCACAGAAGTTTTCTTTAACTAAACAGAATCTTATGTATAGATCCAAGAAACTAAGTTTTTACCTGTGATGCGATAGGTTAGGAGAAATTCTTACGTGATCATAAATTATATGTCATATTTTTTTATCGAAAGGAATATCATTATAAAGTTTTCTAATCACTACGCAAAATAATCATGGTAAGGTCAAGTGCTTACCAAAAACTCAATGAAAGAAACTCGTGCTTTTTTAGGAAAAAAAGAGCACATCACTCTCCATTTAAGACAAGAGTGGATTACAATTATAATTAACAAAAGCAAAAGACACCCTACAGCATTACTGTCAATTGAAGATCATTGTACTAAACATCTTATTTGCTAAAAGCACCTTGGACCACCATAATCAGAACAGCTGCTTGAACAAAATCTGTAGGTCGCTGTAGGTGTAACCAACTCCCTATGCCCTTTACAAACATTAAGCATGATTTCTCAAAAGAAATGCTCAACACTAATAATGGCATTTCTTGTTTTCTATAATGTCCATCCGGTTACAAAACAAGCTCTTATCCACTTTTTCTTGTTTTCCTTTAACCATGCATCAAACATTCCTTTTATATCTGCCGGAAATGGCCACTTCACACTGCACCTTGACAACCAAATAGACCATAACTCCACAGCAACTGGGCAGTGTAAGGAAACGAATTTGACATGGGTTACTCTGGCACCCAAAGTGGAGGGATCCAACAACATACATGACTGTAGGCCCATTATCATGGTGGATGGGCTCTATAAGTTGAAATCAGAGATTCTTGCTAAGAGAATTAGCAAAGTGATGCATGGTTTGGAAATTGCAGAGAGATTCTTCTGGTGTATTACTAAGGAATGTTCAAGATGCCAAAGGAATGCAAAGAAACTAATTTCCCGGCAATGTTAGAAAATCGATCTCTATTGACGGATTTATCAGCAGATTTTATTCGTCAATAATGAGTTCGTCAGTAACTACATAACGACAAATAATAAATCTGTCGATAATTAACGGCAGATATATCTGCCGGTAACAAGTCTCAAAATTGATGTCAGGAAAAAAGTTACTGATGAATATATCTGCCAAAAACCACACAAAAAAATAAAAAAATTTAAATGCTACAAAAAATATAAAATAATTAATTAATAGAAAAATAAAAATAAATATTATTATTAATCAACATAACAAATACATTAATTCAAAACAGATACCATACTTTTTATTACATGGAACCATAAAACCTTACATTATTCTCTACCTTACGATTAGTAAATAAAACCTAATTTGATCTTAACATTATTATTGCCAGAGACTTGGTCATTTGCTTGCATCTTCTACTGACAGAGTATCTCCTAATTTATCTTTTGCTGACAGAAGATCTTCTACCCTACAACTATGATGACTAAATAAAATTTAATTTGATCTTACAGTAGAAATNCAGTTATGCTTTTTTGCCACAAGTTAATACCAAAAAATAATCTCTTGTTGCCATGAACGATCATCGTCGTCTTCCACCCATTCCATTGCCAGAGTCATCTTGAACCACCACAGTCTTTGTCGCGATGTGAAATACTGGCCATGATCGCCATCTTTGGAACCTTGTCACGATGTGAAACACCTCACACCCGCCGGCGTTGTTGAGGTCTTTGGCTTTCAATGTCATTGCCACTACCAGTCTCCCATCTCGTAAATCTGTGATTGTTGCTGAAGATCTAAAATTTGTTCTTGTTTTATATCTACTTTTTTGTCCTCCAGATCTGGTTCCGATTCATGTCTATTTTGTCTTGGGTTGCTCTGTCTCGTCTCTCTCATGGATGGAGAATGCCAGTGATGATGAGCAACGGCGAATCATCACTCACCCATAGATTTGGTGTGCAACGATCACAATGCCTGGCAACTATCATGGCCATGAGGGGTGGAGTGACGAGGGGGCAGCATGCGACTATGGGAGTCGGGGTTGATGATGCCGCCACCAGAGAGTGTTACGGACGAGAGAAAGCGTCGCCACCATTGACTATGGGAGGGTTACGGACGAGAGAGAGCGACGCGAGACGAGACGATAGAGAGAAGAGAGAAGACGCTCGACGACGGCGTGGGGAAGACGATGGCTTGGGGATTCTGATTTGGGGGTTTTTATTTTAAACCGGGTCGGGTCAAACCGTGTCGGATCCAAGGCAAAAAAAAGTCCACATGGAACGCCACGTCAGCGACGTTAACTAACACGTCATCACCGTCAAACCCCAACCATCGACAAGGACCAAAACTTGTACTGAGGGACTAAAACTAAACTTTTTAATATTACAGGGACTAAAAACTTAATTAACCTTTATTATTATTATTGTCAAAGACTTGGTCATCAACTGGCAAAGGATTCTCTACCACCTCCCTAGACTTGACCATCTTTGACAATGGATAATTGTCTACTAACAAAGCCATGACAATATCTTAGAACTACTAAATTCTAATTTGACGATGGCGAACCATTTGTTGGCGGGGAACAATTCCCTTTTTGTGCATCCAGACCATAAATCCTTTTTAGAAGAGCAGTTCGACGTTCAAGATCAACCACAAACAATGGCAATGCCTGTGAGGGAGGTGCCTCTGAAGGTGAAGCTGCTTCTGAAGGGGAGGTGGAAACTCACTTTTGTCTGCCATATCTTAAAAAAACGTAAAAATACAAGTTAATAAAATATTAATACTTATTATGATTATACTCTTAAATATACTCTAATTCTAAAACTTAACACAAATCCTAAATATATTCAAGTTAACATAAATCTAACACAAATCGTAAATATATTCAACTTAACACAAATCCTAAATATATTCAACTTCACATAAATCTAACACAAATCTCAAATATATTCAACTTAACATAAATCTAAAATAAATCATAACATTAAAATATACTAAAATCAATTATGAAAATACACATATATCATACATGAAAAAATATGACAATAACACAACAAACCATCTCAAAACACAATCAATCAAAATCAAATAAAAAAACCAAGAAAATAATCACGGTGATTAGTGCAGTGGTAGCAGGGGGCTGCCATGGCAAGGGCGAGGATGGTGGCTAGTACAATGGGGGCAGGTGTGGGGACAATGGCTGGTGGGGCAACAACGACGGTCGATGGAGAGAAGTGAGGAAGAAGGGAAGAATCAAGTATTTAAAGATAGAGATGACAATTACTAATAAAAAAATCTACCCATATATCCAAAAATGAAGCGCAACATTTTTTTTGAGCTTGCAAACTAAAGTTTGATCACAATTGATTCTACAAATTTGATTTTAATCAAAAGTGAGTTAGCGTTAGCATGATTTATGTTTGAAAACTTTTGTATCAAAATTGATTATGAGTATGGATAATGTTACTCAAAATCACTTCTAAAAGTGCAATTACCAGAAAGATCCCCTCTTACACCTATGACCGTTTCCTCCTTGGCCAGGAATACACAGTATTTTTCTGGTTAATTTTATGCACGAAGAATTTGAGTTTACGCATTAGTCAAATTACAAAGCATCACACATAAAATTTGTCTTCTTTCCCATATATTTCTGCTTGTTAATTTGAGTTTAATAGCAAAAACATTCACAGCTGCAGCAACTCCACTATAAAGGATCATCATCACAACTTCACAACTCCACTCTAATCACAACCACCATCTAAAACTTAACCACCGCAACTGCAGCAAACCCGCACCGTCAACCACCGGTAACCACTGCCCAATATCGTAGTCACCACTGAGCACATTCGTGCTCCACTAGCAGCCACCACCAATCCGCTACTGCGTCTGCATTCAACAGTGCAACCAGATCTCTGTCTGTCTCTATTGTTTAAGGTCAAAGATGGCAAATCAAAACTAAATCTAATATCATAAATCCCCAACGCAGAAGCAAGGATTCGTTGCTTCCTAGTGAACGGGAGTTTGGGGCCCAAACTCGGTTGGCGTCGGATGAACGCAGAAACAAACACCCAAACCGGCTTTCGAGAAGCTAAACGGGAGTTTGGGGTTGTCAAACACGTATCCAAACACGCTCTTAGTAGTTGTAATTAGAAGATAAATGAATTGGCATCTAGTAATAACTGTTTTAGAAAGAAATCTCATATTTGAAGAAAACGATACCTTTATCTTAACATCAAAGTTACTCAAAGAAAAGGCATAAGAGAATAAAAGTAAGCGAAGTTACCTTCACTTGTTAAACTCCATAAGTTACGGATGAGAAAGCATCCTAGAAGTTTTTGTCCCTCAAGGGTGCTTGAAACCCAAGTAGGCATTTACATATAAAGATACTAGCAAATAATCCCCCCCCCCCCCAAGGCTATATACAAGGCTAGGATTTCAAACACCAAAGGTAGTAGATGGCGCAGGAATTAGGAATTTCCAATTTCTTTGGAGACATATCTCAGCAGAGACATGGCCAAAATATAAAGATATGAGGCAAATAAATTCATGTTAGACCTGTGCATCTGTATGTGTATAATAAAGGTCTCCCCCCCTTCAAAGTCAATTTCTGTCTACAAACTCAGCCGGCAAGTTTAGATCAAAAAAGCCGCCACTACCACTGATCCCATCTTTCCTAGCACGCTTACGAGAAGAACATCCACTCTCATCCGAGCTCCCGGATCCAGACGGTCGGTCGAGTTCAGCCGTTACACCTACGCTTGCAGCATATACAAGAATCCTTTTTCACTCAGTTATATTTCTGATGAGCATCCACAAAGTCAAACTGAAGAAAACATATATAAGAATATTCATAACCCTATATAACAAGGAAGCTCAAAAAAATAAATAACAAGTTGACACATCATTTTCGGTGCTATAATTTTTTTCAGGTAAAACAGAGAGAAATTATTAAGATAACAAAACAGACAAATTAAGACCCTGGAAAGACACTACAAGCATAAAGTCATAAAGAAAATATGTAATATATTCATTCATCTGCAAACTTAATACACATAAATGCATACTGATATGTCTAGAACTATTGGAACATTAAGGATTAAACTTCACAAGTTGATAGAAATAAACTCAGGTTATCGAAACTCCAGCATAAACAGAGTATAGAATGTGTTGACTAATAGCATATTGATGTACTATGGTTAATACCTCTATCTTTTCATAGTAACAGAAGGTGTTAAAAAAAGGCTGCAACAAATCAAAACCACAAAACCATAAAAATAAAATAAAATAAAAAACCTAGTAGAACTAAAAAGCACATTTTAAGTATTATTTGATAGAAGAAATTATGAGAGAAGTATCATAGAGGGCTAACGTAAACAGTTTGGTCAGTTCACTACCATTAAAACAAAAACCTAGAGTAGACATGTACCAGTGTTATTAGTTTTATTGGTCCAACAAACTGAAAGTTCAGAAGCCCTCTCTATGCCTTTTGACTTGTATGGAGCTATATTGTGAATACCAAGATGGAGAGAACCCAGTAAATCATTCTCAATGCACTCATACCTGCATTAAACATCGAAAATCACGACGATCAATGTCAAAAGTCGGCGATATAATGGCCTAACAGGGCCTTATTTAAAACAGCACTCACATTTTTTGGCAAAGTTTATCTATGATTGTTGATAGATTGATTACTTGCATCCTTATCTCCATGACCTTATCATCCTCAAAGGTTTCAAACGGCTCCTCCAAGATTTTAGAGAGCTTTTCAACATTTGCCTCAAGTTGCTGCTGTTGATCCTCAAATAAGTTCTGTTTTATTTCCCTTTGAGCTTCTGACATTTCTTCCTTGAAAAGTTCATCTCCAAACATATAGAATGCAAATGCATATGAATATGATAGGACACGCCTGGATCTGAAAAGTCTTGAGAGTCCATTATTTACCCAACTATAATCTCTGAGTGTGGATTGCTTTTCTTCTGAAATTTCAATCTTCCCTTGTATAGTCTCTTTCAGTTTACTTTCAAGCTTAAAGGAGTCTGTGTGAGCTTTATAACGGTTATGATAATGCATATACCGATATAGATCCCGTTTTGCCCGTTCAGATGATTTTTCTTTGTCTTTGTAGCGACCACAACTATGACCAGCTATACTAGACCAAGTATGCTCTCGACCAGTGGCTCCACCGCACAGCCAACTGCACCAAAAAGGAAAATAATTACATTGAAAACATTAACAACGAACAGAGATAAGTTAGACAGAGACAAATACTGCATGAAGGAAGAATACTCACCAAAAGGCTTGGCCACAGATACAGCTAACTAGGTTACAACCACCATTTTTCTCAACTGGTTTGTGGCACTTTGGACAAGGTTTTGTATGAACTGTAATCCAATTAACGGTTTCTGATTCATCTCGACACTTCTTGGCCCAAAGCTCCCACATCAAACATGAGCAAGGGGAGTGTGCTTCTGACAAGCAACTAAAACAAAATTGCAAACCACATGAACATTCTACCTCACATAATTCATCAATCTCAATACGTATTGCATTCCCACAATGAGGCGTGCTGGGACACCATTTAACTCTCTTGTTGTCTTCAATATAGGATTCAAGAAGAAAGCGTTCATATTTCTCTGCCATATCAGGGTGCTTTCTGCTGAGTAGTTTTCTTACCACAGCTTCATCACAGATGGAATAGCATTTGTGTGCCATGCATCTGATGCGTTTACTTTGACCCTCATTTATCTTAACAATAAAATGCTCCGTCCAGCCTGCAAAAATTGACATGAAGGTTGCAAAAGCTCATAAATAAAGATCACTTTAATATCCATCACTGTGCAAAAGATAACAAAGAAATATAGTTTCTGATAGCAACCAAATCCATGCAAGTTCAACCATTAAAAAATCATAATCAGTGATCAACCTTTGATCAGGGTGTTAAAAAGAGGCTAAGATACAACAATACTAACTGCATTATCAATGAAAATCACCACCAACAATGTCATCCACCCAAAACCCGATAACCTTATTGCAAAGTTAAGAAAATTTTCATATTCTCTGAAATTTGGAGAAAACAAAGCACATGAGTGACAATAACCAAACAAACACTCACAGCTGTTGCAAAAACAGTGACCACAGTCCATTCTTGTTGCTTCATCACTAGGAACATCCTCTATGCAGATTTCACACATTATTGAAGCAGGAACAGACGAGTCAGAGCCACGGTGTTCATCCACAGTGACACCAGCTTCAGCAAACAACTTTGCTTTCCCCCTCTCAACATACACCGAAAACAACTTCTCCACATCCCAACGGTGGAAAATAAGCAGGGCACGAGCATGCTGCTCCCTGACCGATAGCATGTCCATCACTCTGCGCAAATCCTCTTTCTGCATGAATGCATATGGATCTCAGTAAAACCTATAAATATATCATAGCTTAACAAAACAAAGCAAATGAAGTCTTCTTCTTTATGTTGCTTCTCGCGTTACCTGTGCAGCTAGCAATGATTCCTTCGTAATCACCTGCAAGTGCCAAAGCAGTTTAGCAGAATACAGTCAGTACAAGAAAAGCAAGAGAAGCCAACTACACATAACAGTCATAAATCACCAAAATTAAAAATCACAACCAGGCAAACATTTTCTCTTTCAAATAAAAAGCCTGCAAAGCGTAAAAGGGATATTCCCATCAGGTATATAAGCATACATTCAACAGCCCTATACAAAACTCAACATGGCTCAAAACGTCCACCGCCCGAAAATTCAATCAATTGGGCAAAAAAATACATTCCCAATTAAGCAACACCACCACATCTCCACTACCAAAAGAAAAAAAAAAAAAACAAAAACACAAGTTCAGCTAAACCGGCTCCAAAGCTCTTACCTTCAACAAACCTATCTTCATACAACTAGCATAGATGATGCATTTAACAACCAATTTTAAGCACCCAGAAAAAATGAAACAAAAACACATAAATCATCGCGAGAACGAAACACAAAACAATCAGCCATAAAAATAAAAACCAAATTTTTAACATCAACAGCATAAGAAAAAGGGGGGCAATTGGGGATTCCCAATCGATACCCTATCCCTATCGTTGGAAAAGGGGGAAAAATCAGCTGAAAGGGGGGAGTGAAGGTGAAGGGAATAATATACCTTGGTAGAAGGACCCTTCGAAGATACCAATTGGAAATCGCTCTCGTCGTTCTCAAAGGCGTCGAGGGAATCCTCCTGATCGGAGTAACCGTAATCTTCATCGCTGCTACCGTAATCGTCCATGGTTTATCAAAATCTCAACCAAATTCGACGACGACGAAAAAAAGAAGAATTAGGGTATTTAATAAATTAACGGAACGGGATCGAATTCGGAGATCGGAGAATAAATAAGGAACGGAAATTCCGACGGGAACGCCGGCGAAAGGGAGAGAGCAGGTACCCAACCCACAGAGAGAGACAGAGAGAGAGAGCACTCTCCACACACAGTCACCCACACAGCTCAAAACAACCTTTCCTTTTCCCCTTAATATTTCAATTTTAAACACACAAAACATTATTAAAATAATAGCAATATGAAAATAATTTGTAATAATTAGTGTAGCCTAATTTGTACACTCAAACAATACATCAATTCGAGTAGTAGAAGTAGGGGGAAAAAAACTTTGTGAGGGATAGCCTTATAAAAGAATTTTTAGTTGGACTAATCAGAGTTTTAATAATATTGAAAAAATATAATACATCAATTTTAATATGATTTAATTAAAATACATCGACAGTATAAAAGAGTGTTATATAGTTATTTAATTTTATATATCTGACATATTAATAAATATAATTGATTATCATACATATTGCTTAAAAGATCTTTTAAACAACATAATTTATTAAATGGTTGTGTACAAAAATTTACATTATCAGTATATTAAAATTAAATCCATTTTAATATGTAAAAGAATTTTTATGTTATCATTTGATCATATTGTTTAATGGAATATAAAATCTATTTAGATCTTATTTAATGATAAGATAACACATCTCTATTTTTATACGTGGACTTTTGATACATGGAACGTAAAGTAATGATTTTGATGCATGAAAAAACTATTTTTCATGACTATGGTGAGTGAAAAATAAATTCAATTTGATCAACTTCAATTGAGTTGTTTGTTTGTTTATTTATTTTGTTTTCTACAAGTCTAAACCAAATTGATATGATCAAGACCGAGTTGATTTGGTTCGGATTATTAGGATAAAGTGAAAAATAAAATAAAAAATATTTTTTTAAATGTTTTTGTCCTTAAAATAACTAACAATAGTGTAAAGTTTAATTACAATATACTTCTTCTATTTTAAAATAGTTGTTCACTTTTTTTAAGTGGATATTAAAAAAATGATTGAAAAAGTTAATAGTATTTTACCTAATTGTCTTTATTTATAGTAAGTAGTTGGAGTTATTATAGTAAATAAATATGAGAAAGATAGTTTATTTAATATGGATATATTAAAAATAATAATTAATAATTAATATTTAAACTTAATAAGTAGATAACTATTTTGAAACATAGTAAAATAAAAGGTGGACAACTATTGGAAAATGGAGGGAGTACTTAGTAATGATGGAAATAGATAAACTAATTAAACAAACGCGAACAAATAAGATAAAAGGTTGTCAAAGGTTGTTTGGGTGATTTTTTGTTCGACGATCAGGGTGTTTATGTGTGCAGTTTGCTAGCACCTTTAAAGCTTTAAAGGTGAAACTGCTGGCTTGAGGATTTAAAGTTGTTTCATATTCAAAAAGGAGTTAAGAGATAATAGACCCCTTCTACTCAACCACAATCTCGTGTTATTGTTTGAGTGATTGAATTTGGTATGTTTGTGATCGAATTGAACAACCATAAATTAAAAGCAAAACTAATAATAACTAATTTTGTTTAACTCTACCTTAAAATGGATCATTTGCTTGAATTTTATTAATATTTAATTTAGTAATGATGCGACTTTTTTAGATTGTTATTGAACATTTAATAATTGCTAAAATCTATTTAAGGCATTCTCATACAAATAATCGATTTATGGATTTTGAAAGAAGCAGTATTCTCATGATATAATCCATTTCTTTCTCAAGGGAAAGTATTTTAAAGGATACAAATCTATTATCAATTATATTTGTAATATTGAAAGAAGAAAAAAGAATAAGATTAAGAAGGTTAAGAAAACAAATTTAGCAAGTGATTAAGAATTTGATTTGCTCATTGGAATTGGTCACCCCTTCCTTGCGGCCCACGGATTACATTATTTGGAGAATTTGAGGTT
>QANU01080231.1:158958-200968 GCA_003254905.1 Nissolia schottii | reverse complement strand
TTATTAAAAACAAACACTTTTATTCATAGATTAGTTAAGTAACAGTTACAAGATAACAAAAGTAACTCACATTTAATGTTAATAAAAAACAAATACACACCACATTTTGAATTAGTTATAGATATGTAGTTCTCCTCTTTGTCTAAAGACATTTTAATGTCTAAGCATCTTTTATAATAGAGATTAACACTACTGGTGATGCAATTTCAATAGTGTATTAAGCTTCCTCCTGCATTAGATTTAAATACGTTTATCATCTTAAATACTTTCATCACCTGCAAAGCTTACATGAAAAAAAAAAAGTCATGAAAACAAAGCAAAAACATCCCATAATGAGGGGAAAATTTACTCATGAAGAATCTGATAAACTATGAGATTTGTCGTTAAACATCAAACCCAACTAAAAACATTTTAGATCTATTAGATCTAAGTTATTTATTGAAAATAAACATGAACAAGAAGAAAAAAAAAAGGGCTTACCGTCACACAAGAACACAAGAAAGGCAACAACAGCCCCTCTAGACATTGCATCTGAGAAACCAAAGAAGAGAATTGAGAAATCCCCTCTCTGTAGCGTTTTTATTTTCAACGACTTATTATTCGAGGGTTAAGCTATTATCAATGGAGAAGATGTTTAATAATTCTGCAAGGTTAATCTTTAAATAATAATAACAATAATTTTTTGTTAATCCTTTAATATACTTGTTAAAAAACTTAAAGTAAAATGATTTTTAAATTTTAACGTTTAATATTGCATTCAAGACTTGTTAGTTTTATTTTTTGAATGAAATTATTTCACTTTAAATTTCTTAACAAATGTATTAAGGGCACTGATTAACTAAACCCTAAATATTTATTTCTAGATAAGATAATGTTTAGTAATTTTTTACATTATCAAAATTACGCCAATCGTTGGTTTCATTTCAGTCGCTATTGATCTTGTTCATTTCTTTGAATGCGGAAAGTAATTTATATTAGTATATATTTGTTCGTAATAGTAATATATTAGCATTAAAGAAGAAGAAGAAAAATATGTTTTTAATAAAATTAAGAAAATAATGTCATAAGCGTAAGAAATAAATTTCCCAATCAATAAATATTAGTTCCCATTGATTAAAATTATTGATATGGAATATTTGGAAGCATTTAAATTTAAAAATAATAATTTAATAACTTTTTGTATTTATAGTATAGAAACATTCATTTGAGACTTGAAGACAATCAATTTAGTATTTATTGTGAGCAAAATCAAAGAAGAATTTCATGGATGAAGCATTTTAATTTAAAATTCAATTTATTTATTATTTTTTTGATTCAATATTTTTTAAGATTTGATATTAATTAATTTAAAATTCTAAATGAAAAATACAAATAGAATAATAAGCACACAAATTAACTAAGTAAAAAAGGAATTGAACGAATGAATAAAAAAAAAGTTTCTTTTCCTTGCTTCCCTAAGACCCCTAAGACATGCTTTTATCACACAATCTTTCCTTCATTTTTTTTTTAGCTTGGAGGTGTAGCGACTAAACCCCTTTGAAGCTTTGAGAAAATTGAAGTGCTTAAGGAACTCAATCATCCACCAAATATTCTAGATTTTGTTTGTATCTTTCCTATTTTCTAAACATATACTCTGCTTATTTAAAAGATGAAAATGCAGTGGACTTTAATCTACTTTTTTGATTAAATTTTCATTATTTCATGTTTATTATCTTATTTTTTTAAAAAAATAGCCATTTGTTAATAGTTGTGCATGCTAAAATTTATTTTATAAAATAAAATATGCATGAATAATAATAATAATAATAATAATAATAATAATAAAACAAAGTTGATGCATATATATGATTACAATAAAAGTAATGAATGAACGTATGAAAGTTGCTTTTATGGTTAAATATGTATTTAATCTTTCAAAAATTATAAATTTTGTGTTTTACTTTTGAAAAAAAATTTAAGAAACAGTTTCTGACAATTTTTTTTTGTAAGATTTAGTCCTATCGTTATGATGGGCCGTTAATTGCTTACGTAAGTTAACTTTGTCATGTGGCAATGCACGATTGTCACGTGACAACGTATACGAGTGTCACATGGTCAAATTAATTGTTGTAAAACTAAATCCTAAAAAAAATTTGCCGCGGACTATTTTTTTTCAAAAGTAAAACACAAAATTTGTAATTATTTAGATATTAAAAATATATTTAACAATTTCTTTTATTTTAAAGCTAACCACATGTAAGGATTAGGTGCAATGGCCAATAAGCTGCGCTCTCGCATAATTGACCAAGATTCAAACCCGAAAAAACATAATTGTTGAGAGTGTCTCTTAATTTTGTATAGTATTGCTTTGGCGTTTTGAAAATTGTTTATCTTTTTCACTCTCTAAAAGTTATTTTAAAAAAAGGTATAATAGTATTGTTTGATAAAAAAATAAAACATGTAATTTTCAATATATAGATATTGTAAGAAAATTTGGTAAATATATTTTAAAGTTATTCTTCAGATATAAAATTATTATAACAAACATAAATATTATAAAGAGTAATAATGACCATTAAAATTTAATATTATATTAATATTTTAACTTTTAAAAAACACTAAGATTAAGAAAATTAGACCGGATATCGAATCGGTCGAGGCAGAGGTTCAAGGGTTCAAAAGTTCAATCGAGAATTCAACTGGGGTCGAATAAAAATATATATTTTATTATTCACATGTATATATATATATGGTTAATTATATATTATATAATAAATAAAAATAACTTTTTATATAATATTTGTACATGATTAGTGTTGTGAAAATATATTTTTCAACAAAATATATAGGCATTTCATCAAAATCAATAACAAAATATATTTTTTTAATTCTTTTAAAAATAAAAATTGCAATTTTCAAAAAAGAAAAAAAGGGTCCAGTTCACCAATTTTGGCCAATTCAATCCAATTTTATCCAGTTCCAATTTTCTTATCCATGAAAAACACAAGTTAGCACCCTCTCACTTTTAAAGCTAATAACAAAAGCACTCAA
Source organism: Nissolia schottii (assembly GCA_003254905.1). Lineage (NCBI taxonomy): Eukaryota > Viridiplantae > Streptophyta > Magnoliopsida > Fabales > Fabaceae > Nissolia > Nissolia schottii. Next base: position 197,938 of record QANU01080231.1, on the reverse strand, counting down.
CTTGCTTTGCGAGATCAGAAACGCACTCTCAACCAGCTTTACCATACTAACCGTCGTTGCAAACTTGCGACTATGCTCCATGGTATTACATACTTTTAACATTCCAAAACAAATCTAACAAGGAGTACTTATGTTTGTCGTCTTTAGCAGACACTTTCTACAATCATTATATAGTACATGATAAAGAAAATAAAAATTCATTAAAGGTTGAGATAAAATTGTTGGGAAATTTTTCCATTATGTTAACTTCAAGTTTTCCCCTTTGATTTGTTTGCTACAAGACATTAAACATTTTATACTACACAATAATGATTTTATACTAAACATTGAAAGTAAAGCTATCTTCTATGGTGCTTTTCTACTTTTTTTTTCCTTCTACTAGAAAGAAAAAGCAAAACAGTAAAATGAAATAATTTTCGTTAATTTCCTATTTGTTTAAAGTTGTAAACTCTAAAATTAGGATTGTAAGGTATTTTGCATAAACCATGCCCCCAGATTTACTTTCAACAAACTAGAATCACTATATTGGTGCAACAACATCAATATACCTCAAGCTGATGGGTTAAGATCACTGTATCCTTCACAGCAAGTAAATTAAAATTGCATCAAGTAATAATACATTCTAACAGTTCAGTTCATCAACATTGATTCGGAAAGCAAAATCTTCACTTTCTAACTCTTCATGAAGTAGATTAATAGGCGGTCCTTCAAACTTCTTAACTGGCATATCCTCATATGAAGACCTCTTTCCCTGAAAAATGTTCATCTATCTTAGTCAAGAGCACGAGAATGTGAATTATGATCCTTATACAGTACAACACCACACTGGTCCTCTAGCTGTTAAGAAATCTAACTAATCCTTGAAAGATACACGCAACATCAAATTCGTCCTTCAATTTGTCATTTTTGCCATTGCATTAGCCTTTGAAATGACATCAATTTGGTCATTGAAGAACAAAACTGATGACATTAACCATCATTGAATGACCGATTTGATAATGTGATGCCATGAATATCTTTGAAGGACCAAAAACGAATGAGTGTCACTCTGAAAATTAACCGTATCTGGGGATTGTGGATATCACTCAATATGTTCAAGTCTTGGTATCAATACCTTCGCATGGCAACAAATAGACATGTTTTTATCATAAGAAAATAAGTGTGAGGTTACATAGACTAACCTTCTTCAGAACATAGACAAAATAATGAAATGTTTCGCCAAAAGTAGTCCACTCGACCGACCAGCTGAAATCCGGTGCATTAAAAATTGGACGCCTGAAATGTGGCTGGCATGAATTTTAAGTAGATTAGAATCATGGCAGTTCCCATTGAAAGATAGACAAGCCTTAAGTACCTAACAATTCATTTTCCAACCTGGCCAAAAGTTATTGAGATAAATATGCCATCCGCTTTCAAAACCCTGTGAACACCTTTCAATGTGGCCATGACCTTGGACATAGTTTCAGGCTTTGGATTCCATGGATCACCACTGTCCACGAACAATACATCCTTCAAAACCAAAGATAACATATTCACATTTAACCCTTACACTTGAAGGGCTTGATGATTTAGGAATCATAATTACTAGTTTACAATATCAAGCCAAATAGGTCAAAGGAAAATCATTTAATTTACCATAGTTCCTTTCTCAATAACCAAATCAAAACACTCATCGTCAAAAGGTAGCTCTAGCATATCAGCTTGCAGCACTTTAATGTCTAATAACAGAAATAAAAACAGATAAAAAGAAAATTATAATAATCACACAACAAAACCACAAGAGCAAAATAGAGATACTTAACAAAATCACAGAACACTGAAAATTAACAATCAACAAAAAAATATACATATAACTCAATAATTCATGTCTACCCATCACTCCAAGTAAGGTTGTGGAATAATTTTGTTGGAAAAGTACATGCACGTGTGAGGCATACACACTAAAGCACTAACCCTGGCTCTTCTATAGGAATAACCCAATCATTCAAGTATACCACTTTCCCATATAAAAAAGAGATAGAGGATTCTAATGGAGGCCATTCAAAATATGCAAGTAGCAAACAACATGACTGTATCAGTCCAAGTGATCCTGATCAGTAAGCTAACCTTGCAATCCCCGTGAAAGCAACCGTTTTTGCATCCTCTCCACAGCAACAGCTGATAGATCAATGCAAGTTATATCGGTTACCCCATCCCTATTCAACTCTTCACACATTTGGGAGTTTCCACATCCAAGCTCCAAGACCTGCAACGTTAGCCATCATATCCCATCACCAACAAATTAGCTCATTTTGCAATCAAAACATCTTCTAATAATCATTTTGGGGGAAAATTAAAAAAAAGAAAAAGAAAAAAAGAAGTTATTTTTCCCCCAAAACCATGAAAACCAAACAGGGTAATATACAAATCCTAAAGCAAAAAAGGCATACATTAAAGTCTTACAGAGGAAAGGGGGGTAAGATGGGGATGAACGAGGTGACGAAAATGGGAATAATCCTTGAACCACTCATATTGTTCTTCCTTGGAGAACCTCTCATCCCTGCACCCACATTAACAATGAGCATAAAGGGGCATAACATTTTAACGAATTCGCTCCAAAAATTCAAAAATAAAAAATCGAAAATTGAGTTAACCTTATAAAAAAAAGGGAAAAAGGGAAAAGGAAGAAAAAAAAATGGAAGCTTGGAATGGTGAAAAATAGGTACCAGTAGGAAGGGTTGAGGTAGGCGGAAGCCGTTGAAGGCGTTGTGGTGGTTGAAGCCATTGTTCATTCACTCCGCAATCTCAGCTCCAATGTTTCGGATTCAGTTCTCGGGTTTCAATTCCAAACCCTAGCATCTAGCACTCGCAGCAAAACACATCTAATTTTCTAATTGTAATTATAAAATTAAATATTATAATTATAATAGATTTTATTTTGATATTCACATAATCATATACACACACATACACACACACACATATATATATATATATATTCTTTTATATAAATCATCTAACCATATCATGTATTAATATGTGAGTCAATTTGAGTTGACTTTAAAAAAAAACTTTTTTACTTAATTTTATCAAATATAGCTTTTTTCTTTTAAAGGCTTTCTTATTTTATATTTGTAAGATACTTTTACAATAAAAATATTTTTTTAACATTAGGTATTACTAGATTTTAAAAAATTAATTTAATGTTTTATTTAAGTTGTATCTTAATATATATATTTTTTTAAAGACAAGTCAAACAAGTCTATCCTATATAATTTAAATTGCGAAAAAGTCTCTATACAAATAGTATGATTTGATATCAATTTTAATTGAATTAGTTTAATTTATATTATAATTTATAGGTAATTTACACTATTTAATTTTAATCTATAATCCACAATGTTTATCTTTATATAATTATTTCTAAGAATACATTTTATTAAATTTGATTTAAAAATTCAACTAGAGAAACTTTCATCCTGGGAGAAAGGACGTCATAAATCATCATAGTCACGCATTTTTATAAACTTTATATGTGTATCTAGTTTAGTCATTGAAAAAAAAAAAAGCTTTTTACTATCTCCTTTTTATTTGTCAAGTTCATAGACCGATGAATAAAAATTATGTTAAATTTAAGGACCAAGGAGTCAATAACTTTTATTAGCGTATTTTTGTCAAGATTATACTATCCTTTTCTTTTCTGTTACTTGATACGGTAAGCATTCTTATAGTTGCATCAATATGGCTATAGGTTAACTAACGAGGGTTGGTCCAAGTGGTAAGCGACTTGATATCGCTTAAGCAAGGTCTCGAGTTCGAGACCTTGTGAACGCAGTTATTCTCGCTGGGAGACTCACCTGCCATAACCAGGTGCGCGACCCAGATCGACCCAGATTAGTCAAGGCTAAGTCTTGGATACCGGGTAGGCAACCTAAAAAATATGGCTATAGGTTAAGGAGAGTATAATTTTCTCCACTTATAAAAATAAGGGTTAATTACTACCTTATCCTAAATCCAAATTACAAGGCCTAGCGATGGTGGTAGTAGAGTAGTAGTTGACGAGCATGAAAAAGAGTGTCAGTAAATATCATCATTAATGAAATTTGGACATGAACAGCAGTAGCAATCGTTTTTCCTTATTTAAATTGCAATATGGGAAAAGTAAATTACAAAAATGAAACATCATTCCTGAAAATGCTTCCTCTCTCCATCTTCATTCGAGTGACTACATCCTTCACTCTCCATATGAGTTGCCGCATGAAATCTTTAATACACCATTTTCCTGTTTGCTCCAATAGTTCTATTGCAACAAGAATAAGGTTTAGACTATGGAAGATACAAAAAATAAAAAATATATACATGTAACAATTTGCATTTCTCTAACCTTGACTGATTCCATAGGCACAGGCAATTTCCTAAGATTTTCTGAAGGCAGGAGATGGTGATGCCGGAGGCTTCAAGTCCTCATACCTAAATGTTAGGTTTGCATGAGATTAGAATGATGCAAATAATGCCGCAAAAATGCATAGATTGACTTATATAATTAAGAATATAATTTGGGTGTCCTATTATCATAAAATTATTTTACAAAATGGTCCAATAATGAATTGTCATGCCATAAAAGTATGGCTGTTGTCAAATGTCATGCTGATATTCATCTCATATATTATTACACTACTACTTGACACGGGCTAACTTGGCTCGAGCTAGTAGGTCCATTATGGGTAATGCTCTATCAAGAGCTAGTATTTTTTCATTTACAATGCTCATACTCAAGATCTTATCTAAGGATAACAAATAAGTTGTGTTTGGTTCTATAGACACAAAGACATAGAGACAAAAAATACTTATTTTTTTGTATTTCGATAAAACTAAGATAGAGGGACAAAACTTTCAGTCTCCATCTCCATATTTTTGTTCTCCTATCCTGTCTCTAATACCAAACACAACTATATAGAACTATTTAAATAACCAATTCTTGGTGTAAATTGAGTGATAGTGTCAGAAAACAAGGGTGGAGGTTTGATAAAGTGGTATCACTCACTTTCCTATCTAAAGGTCAACATGCATGTCACGTCGTTCTAAGTTCAGACAAACAACTTCAGACAAAAACTCTTGCTTTCTAGCCAATAATTTCCAAATAAATAGTAAAATATTAAGGCAAGGGTGCGAAGCAGCTCACATGGTATAAGGTGAAAGCGGTCTTGACTTTGATTCAGAGACAAGTTGTCCATCCTTTGGATCCTGAGAAGGGTTATCCTTCTCAGCAACATTGCCCCCAGTAGATGGTGGTGATGCAGATTCCAGTGTTGTTGTAGAGGCAGTAGTAGGGGGTTTACCATTTGAACTACTTGGTGTTGGGCTAGGCGAAGTTGGAGGCTTCAAATCCTCATACCTTTCAAAGTAAACAACTTACATGTAAGGAAAAAGAGAAAGCAATGTGAGCATTAACATGTGATCACAGAATTAGAGGGTGGCTTACGCTACATAAGGAGAAAGAGACTCCTTTCCTTTTGAGAAAGTTGTTGTCTGAGAGATGCCATCTATTCCCGGCACGCTGCTTGGAGCATTTGAAGCACTAGGTTCTGTAACTGTCTCAGTGTCACTAGGCTTAGATGGAGAGGGAGATGTTGGTGGCTTCAAATCTTCATAACTGAGAAAAACCAAATGTCCAATAAGTTCCTATTATGATTGCTCATTTTGTTTGCCAGTGGTAATACTGCCTTACGCGGTATAAGGAGAAAGTGGCTGTTCTGCCACTGGTTTTGGTTGTGCAGTTTCACTGGGTTCTGCGGCGACAACATTAGCAGAGGGAGCTGGATCACTGACAGTTGCAATATCTGGTTTCTGAATCATCCAAACAATGAATCAATTAATAACTCTGGGCAGTTATAGCCAGGTAGAATGGCTAATCTAAACCTTGGAAGGTACTCTCCTACTAATAAGGAAGGACATGCCTTGGGTGAAGGAATGTAAGGGCGTTGAGAAGGTATCTTTGCAAGAAGTTCCTCTGAAGGAGTCAGCGGCGCACTTGTCTCGGCAACTGCCTCCACTATTTTACAATACGAAAGATCAGGGTTCTTGGCCATGACTGCCAAAAGTTCTGCTACCTACAACGAATCAGAGTAAGTTACTTTTTGCTCTTAGCTAGCACTCAGTCACCAAATTGAAAATGAGCAAGCAGTGCTGCAAGATAAAATTGTAATTATCATAATATTCCAATATGTTATTGCAAGGTGCAAACGATGAAATTAACATAGTTAACAGCTTCCATATATCTATCCTAAATAAATATCTTGTACACACAATATGACATCTTTTACTTGATTCGTACCTGAAGGTTTGATACTAGACCCCCAAATAAAGTGTCTTCTGTTGATAAGGTTAAGTTATGAGTTTCCTTGAAAGCATCGGTAGGCCGCTCCATACCTCCAGGTCTCACTATCTGGAAAAAACAGTGTCAATAATTAGACAATTAGAATCTTGGCTCTTTGGCATAATCACTAATTAATTAGAATAACAATTAACGAACCGTGTATGCAAGTCCACTGGCTAGCAATGCCTCTTCGGCCTTCCTTTTCCAAAGCAGAACTCCCCAAAACAAACTTTAGAAGCAGAATTCGTCAATCAGTCGAATTAATTTATGGTGTCGAAATGAGAATACAACTAGTGTTTGACAATGGACTACAAATATGCAAACTGTTGGACGCAACTAGCAGTCTAGTGCATGAGAAAGCTTTCATACTCACTTGAGAATAGCAGCAGGGAAGCCGATTTTGTTTGTTCCCAATGAAGTAACCAATATGAAGTGGTTTGCTTTGGCAACAGTTGCTGCATGATAGCAAAAAAAGACAAACATTTTGAGTTTTCAACATTTTGGACATTTAACAGTAATAAATTACGGTTGCAGTTACAGCTGGTGCAGGAGATTGCAGAAAAATGCAATTGATGTGGCCGCACTTGCTGCTGCGATGCACGTGTGTGAATGTTTGTGTTTCAAGATTCAAGCTTAACAAGGTCTAAGCAATAAACAACTGAAACTTCAATTTTGGGACAAAAAGACACCAGGATGTGCAGACAAACGTAGAGCACTAAAACATAAGAATAAAGAAAAGCTTCCATTACCAGCATCAATCAGGTTTTTGGTGGCCTGATAATCGATTCGAAAGGGTCCAGTGATGTCGAAAACTTCCTTCTCACTGGCACCAATGGCACATATCACAGTTGATGCATTCCCCAAAGCCGATCCAATCGTACCCGGTTTCTCCAAATCACATTCCACAATTTCAAGCTTCTCTACAGCTGGGCTAAAAACCAAAAACATCCTGTTGTTATTCAATACAGCAGCGATTTGTCATCGCCAACCGGGACAACAATGATTTCTAAACCTTCTTGTCTTACCTTGACTCCCATCGCTTGCACTAGCACCATCAAGATTCATTTGCTCAACACTCTGCACATGTTCTACACCTTTAATGCATACCCACTTTATAGAAGATAGATATTAACTAATGGATTTAATTTTGATGCACTGAGAGTAAAGTAAAAGAGTTCACACTGTCATGCAATCGCGTGTTGTTATATTGGGGATGCAACATTTCCTAATCGGATGACCGTCAATTCAATTCATCAAACACCTACCAAACAAGATAAACTTTTGAACATCTACCTGAACTAGTGCACCGGCTCTCTGAGCATTCCGCACCCCGGCTCTGACTCTAAAACCAAGCTTTATAAGCTCCCTGAAATGAAACCACCACTGCTCAAACATTTTTGCACAAGTTGTTATCTCAGAAAGGGTAAAATGTAGTGTCAACAAAATGTACCTCACTGTTCTTGAACCAACTCTACCAGTAGCACCAGCAACAAACACTAAGTTATCATCCTTTGAATCTGTTTTCTCAGGAATCCCCTCAGTTGAACTACCTTTTGTTGAACCTTGTATATATACATTAACATTCATAGAGATCAATCACACATGAAAAGAAACACATTTTGGAGCATATTATACTCCCTCCGATCATTTTTATCTGTCGCTTGACAAATTTAGTACATTTCCCTGATCAACGTATCGGGATAATTAATTGACCAAATACATACATTGATCTGCGACAGATAAAAAGTATGGGAAGGAGTAATTGTGAATGAGCATAGTTTTATTTATGTATCACCTGAAGCTTGAGGTCTAGTGGCAAGGGTTTTGTGCCTTGAGGCTCTTGCGGTAAAAGGGTACCTCATGGAATCAGAATTGTGATTGAAAAGCTTAACATGGCTGCAAGGTTTATCTGCAGCACTTCCTCCCCGTGACAGAGAAGAAGGAATGGTGGTTGGTGTCAGTGATTGTAGTGAGAAAGCCTCCATAATAGGCATAACTAGCTTGAAGGGTGATTCTTCTTCGGAATTTGAAGAACTGGGGAGACATATGAATGAAAATGTGATTGTGAATAATTGTTGATCATATTATTGTTATCTAATGGTATCTTGTGTGATTGGTAGCAGTTCCATCCTCCACTATGTGAGGATATGATGGCCCCCACTAATACATTAGTGGTCGATTCATTTTAAGTCTTGAGCAGGCTTTTAAATTGTGGTCGCGTATTGCGCTTGTTACCAGGCACATTCTGACTTTTGTAATATCAAATTTTTGTGTGATTTTATCATAAAACAAGACCTGATGTGCCCGATGCGATCCGTAGTTAGAATCACATCACAATTACGGTGTGATGCAATTGCGCCACTGACCACAATTATAAATAATATTGTGATCGTGATCCGATCTCAAATTTAAAACCATATAAATGGGGGAGCATGACTATAATTATTAGTATCTTTTCCTTACTTTCAAAATTACATGGAATAAAAAAGGAGCTATACCATGTAAGTGTTTTAATTTCATACTATATACTATTTTGAAGGAATAATGTCTTGGAAAAGTTAATGTTTTGGTTCGGTTGTGTACGAGGTTGAAATTTTGGAAAAAAGTTTCTTATCTACTTAGGAATAGTCCATACTTTTGGAAATGGATTTTTTCTGGTGAAAATTGTTTACATTTTATCATTAATTTACTAGCAGTGGAAAATGGAGATATACACAAGAAGGTTGTTAATGCCACAGGTGGCAGTGAAAAAAAAAACATTAAATAAGTGAAATATTCGAATGAAGCCAAAATCAAGGTTGTTGTTGAACCACAAATTTTCATGACGAAAACATGATTATGATGATACATGAATTGCAATTGGGATTGAGATTGAGATTGCGCTGTGACATGTGATAATGTTACTGGCTCTCACAACACCAGAAGGCACAAAGGACAAGTAGCAATGTCAATGTGGTTCATTGCTTCACATGCAGAGGGTTCGAGCATTCTTTGATTTGTTTGGAACCGTCGTAAAAATTGCTTCATTTTATGGTCACAAAATTATAAAAAACCAACCCATCATTAAGAACACCATTAAACATGTAATAAGTAAATAATCATATAAAAATGAAATAAATTATATTGTGCTAATCAGTATATAATCATATAAAAATGAAATAAATTCAATTATGCTAACTTAATTTTGATATAGTATCAATAAAATAAATTTATATTTCCATTTAATTGCATGCTCCTAATCTCCTATACTTGCATCAACAAAGTATTTACCTTTACTTATAAAAAGATAATTGAGGTAGTAAACAAGGTTGATTTATTTTTTTTTAACCTTTTACCTTAGTTTTGACCTCTTCTTACGAAGAATCGTAGTGTTCTCACCAAAGTCATAAAAGGTCATATATATGATAATTATAATCCCTTATAACAACAAATGATAAAAACTACGTAAATTTGTAACTTAATTTTATTTTATTATTAGTATAAATAATTTTTACATAATCATTTAATTATTATATTAATTTATGTGTTTGACTTTTACCGATCACTTCCACAAATTTAATTAGCGGTCTATGCAAAACACTTACGAATCTAATTAAATATTTTTTGTAAAGTCTTTTTTTATATCAACAATGTATCAAATTAATCTTTATTTATCAATACATGATTGACTAAGAATAAAAAAAAATAAATAAAAATCATAAATGATTGACTGAGCGGTTCAAGAACGGCTGCATGGAGAATTCTTGGTCACCGTATTTATCAGGACATAACCTTTAAAAAATTAGTACATGATTTGTTAGGGTGATAAAAGAGTTCCCATTGTTAGAGTCTTAGAGAGATAATCTTTTAAGTAAAATGTTTTTTAAACACCGCCCTTAATTTTATAATTGAATATAAATATACTCTTAGTTAATAATAATGTAAGAAAATATCAATAAAAATGTCGAATCACAATGAATAGTTATGTCAAGTTTTTTTTTTTCCTTTTGCACTGAAATCTAAACTTTATTATTCGTAAAATCAACTAATTTTGCTAAAAGAAATTACAAATTATTTTTTTCTTGAAATAAGGATAAATTTATCTATCATTTGTATAGAAATTGATGTTAAAAAAAATGAAAGATAAAGAAAAAAAAAATCAACGAAAAATAATTGAAGTAAACGAGAAAGATGAGTTTGGTGCCATAAAAACCAAGCAAACACAAAATTCAGTGAGTTTTTGTTGTGAGCGCTGAAACACAAAGCAATTGAAACTCTCTTCTTATCTTTGATGACAACAATGGCTGCGATCTCTGCGCACCTCTGCATTCGTCTCCCGACAGCTCGCAACGACCTCCCCTTGCCGGAGAGCCTCGCCAGATTCCGATGCCGGAAGCCTCTCTCCGTCCGCTGCTGCTCCGCCGACTCGGAGGATTTCGACGCCAAGGTGTTCAGGAAGAACCTCACTCGGAGCAAGAACTACAACCGCAAGGGTTTCGGGTACAAGGAGGAGACCCTCCAGCTCATGAATCGCGAGTACACAAGTATATATACACAAACACACACCCCTCTTTTTCCTTCTTCTTCAGCTAAATAAACAAAAAAAAAAGTTTTTTTTTTTTTGGGGATTTTTTTTGTTTGACTTCGAAGTGAGAAAAAGTTTGTTGCTTTTTAACTGGGCTTGCGTTTTACTTTGGTTGAATTCGGTTCCCTGATCAAATTTTTGTGACATTTCGGACAGATTTTCGCGTGAATTGAGCTGAGAATTAGAGTTAATTTGGGTTTTCTAATCAATTTTTGTTTTGCACCATGAAAAAACTTGTTTTTGCTGGGGAGTAAGAAGATTTCTTTTTTTTTTTTTTGGCCTAATTGGGTTCTCTGATCAATTTTTGTGATTGGAATACTTTGTCCTGAAAATTTTCCCTCCTATATCATGGGAATTGATGTGAGAGGTAGAGTTAGGCTTCTTTTGGTATGCTTGTGAATTGTAGAAATAAAAAAGCTTGTTACTTTCTTGCAGGGCACGTGTTTGATTTTGTTAATAAAATAGGAGAAATTGGATAACCAATTTTCTGATCATTTTTCTGTTATGTAATTGATTTTTCTTGAGTTGAGCTGAAGATTGGTTTCGAGCTTCTTTAGATATGCTTGAAGCTGTTTTATTTGTTGTTGGGGAGTTACATGATGCATCAAGTAGCTAGTTCCCTCAGAATTCAGATGTGCAGCGTGGCTTTGCTTTGCTATGTTCGGTTCTGTGCGTGTAGTGATTTTGCATGTGTACTGTTTTTGGAATTTCAGGTGACATCATTAAGACTTTGAAGGAAAATGAGTATGAGTATACATGGGGTACTGTCACGGTGAGGCTGGCTGAATCCTATGGCTTCTGCTGGGGAGTCGAGAGGGCTGTTCAAATTGCTTACGAGGCCAGGAAGCAGTTTCCGACTGAGACTTTGTGGCTTACTAATGAGATCATCCACAACCCAACTGTCAATCAGGTCTCTTGATATCCTCTCTCAGTCTATCACCATCAATTGATCTCAAAATTTTGAATTCGGTACTTTCAAGTTATACCGTACAGTTCAAGAACTTCGTAAACATTTTTTCTCGTGTTCATGCTATCTTCTTACACAAAAATAATGCTGATTTGTGAACTGGATGAACTGTTACTGCAGAGACTAGAGGAGATGAAGGTGCAGAATCTTCCTGTGGAGGGAGGAGTGAAACAATTTGATGTTGTTAACAAGGGTGATGTAGTAATTTTGCCTGCTTTTGGAGCAGCAGTGGATGAGATGTTGACTTTGAGTGAGAAAAATGTTCAAATTGTTGATACTACTTGCCCATGGGTTTCAAAGGTAATTCGTCTGTGAAAATGGCCTTCTATTGTGCTGGCTTGCATGAATTTAATTTATTTATCTTGCATCATGCATCGCCAGATACTAAGATTATTTATTAAATAAATTGTTTGAAGGTGTGGAATTCTGTTGAAAAACACAAGAAAGGAGACTATACCTCAATTATTCATGGTAAATATGCCCATGAGGAAACTGTAGCAACTGCATCTTTTGCTGGAAAATACATTATTGTCAAGAATATGGCAGAGGTTTGTACTAAGTTGCTGCTAATACTCAATTTTTCATGTGCGGTGGACGCCTTCGCTTGTAGAAATTTGGTGTTAATTTTGCATATTTATTAACTTTATGCAGGCTGAATATGTTTGTGACTATATTCTTGGTGGTGAATTTAATGGATCCAGCTCAACCAAAGATGCATTTTTAGAGGTATGTTTTGCAATCATGTGAGTAATGTTGTCTCCAAAATCATATGGTAATGTTAGTAATTATCACGGTTATTTTATTTGTTTTGCAGAAATTTAAATATGCAGTTTCTGAGGGCTTTGATCCAGACAATGACCTCATAAAACTAGGAATTGCAAATCAGACCACAATGCTCAAGGGAGAGACTGAAGAGATTGGTTAGTTTTATTTATTTGTTTGGTGGTTTGGGAATCTCATGTTATTTCTTTATAAATCATGAGTGTTGTGATATTCATTTTGCTGACTATTTCACAGGGAAACTAGTGGAGAGGACTATGATGCGCAAATTTGGTGTGGAAAACATCAATGAGCACTTCATTAGCTTCAACACAATTTGTGATGCTACTCAGGTTTTTTTTTTTTCCCCCCTTCTCTAGTTGGATGTTCTTGCTTACTTTGTACTAGTTAAATTGTGATTGCAGCTCTTGTTAAGCCAATTATAAGTTAACATCACAGACTATATATATGTCATATCATTGTTTATTATATATGCGTTCAAGCTAATCGATGGTTAAAATTCAAATTCTCTTTCAGGAGCGACAAGATGCTATGTACAAGCTGGTGGAGCAAGATATGGATCTTATGTTAGTAATTGGTGGATGGAACTCAAGCAATACATCACACTTGCAAGAGATAGCTGAGGAACGCGGAATTCCTTCTTACTGGATTGACAGTGAGAAAAGAATTGGTCCAGGAAACAGAATAGCACACAAGTTAATGGTAAGAAATGGATATAGAGATTCATATCTCATAAACTGCTATTAGCTCTTTTCAGCCTTCACTAGTAGTAATCATAAAAATGTTTATTTGTCTCTTCTATTAGCATGGTGAGCTGGTGGAGAAAGAGAACTTTCTGCCAGAGGGTCCAATAACAATTGGTGTTACATCTGGAGCATCCACGCCAGACAAGGTAATTTCTCTCGCTTTCTTGCGAATCGATAAAACTCAGTAGCCTAATATCATTCTTATCCATTTTTATGAATTTCTTCTGCATATCAAACAGGTTGTTGAGGATGTGCTTATCAAGGTGTTCGACTTGAAGCGCGAAGAAGCTTTGCAACTCGTGTAAAATAGGTCGTCTTTGCATATATATACATTTGTTGATGTATAAGTGAAACAAGGGACACCAGTTACAGGATCTCTATTACAGTCCCATTTACTGTAGAATATATCAATTACAGAAGGTCAATGTTAACTTAGTTCTTGCAGAGAGTTGCTGCGTGTTGTGATATCAGTGTTAGGTACTAGTTATCATAAACACACTAAATTTTAGCTGCAAGATGAAAAGGTAGCTTTGCTGATGAGCTAGTCACCCGAATGGAAAAGGAAATTAGCTTAATATACGAAGAAAAAATAAAGTCAAGTGATTCATATCTTTGCAGTTTTAACCTCTACATTATGGACGAATCATATTGCTGAGATAATTATCAATTACATAAATGAGACTCCAAAATAACACAAGAAGTAAGAGGCTTTAATATTTGGCCTTATATTAACATTAAAAAATTGCAGGAAATATACATGTAACCAACCCTTTATAGCTAGATAAATGTCATCTCGGATGAGCTGCAAAAGTTTTCTTGATTGACTGTCCTGTGGCATCATTTGAGAACTTGTATAATCCTAGGCTGATGAGCCAACAAAGACATGTTGTGCACCTTATGATGAAGTTCCATCTGAATTTTGTATGTTAAAGTACTTTAGCATCGGTAGTATGATTGTTTTTCAGGTGAGAACATCCATAATTGATTTTTACAGTTATTAGAAGTGAAAATTTCTTACCTCTAAAGTTCCAAAATCAATTGTGGGTATTTTTACCTGAAAACCGAACGTAGTATAAGTTGCGCTCTCATCCAATTGAAGAGTCTTCTTTTCCCATTCTGATGTCTCAATAAGCTGTAAGCTAGCCACTTGTGCTGTCAAGTTGCTCAGAGAGAGATGATTCAACTATTTCAGGAACCTTATCAAGCAAGCGGTTCATCTCCTCTGGAAACTCCATCTTTGCTCTGTTAGTCTTCCCTCCAATAACCACTGTTGTCCCATCTTGCAAGGCCCATATCTTTGAATTGACCAACAAGTAATCAAACAATTTAATATGTTGAATATGGATTGTGCTAAAGCTACAAGAAATCAATGTTGTTTGCAAAATATTAGTCCTAGTCAAATCATGCTGCCATGGATTTATGACCCTATCTGGTTCATTATATTATATGCACAGGAATTGATAAAGTCAAACAAGGCTTACGAAATACTTCTACAAAAATTTCCTTAGTCCTCATAATCTAATTAATTGGTTCTGTTAATGTCACACAATAGTTCTCTGATTATTGGTATGCATAAAATACTATGAAAGATAAAATTGAAAACTTAATAATAAACGTATATGAGAAAGTTAAACAGAGATATAGATATTATGAAGAGTTTAATTGCTATGCACTATTAGTGTAAAAATTTTTTAGTCTAATCAAATTTAGCCACATAAGCAAAATTAGTTGACTTTTTCACTCACTACTTGAAAAATCATGCATACAGAATGATTTAAGTCGATGATACTGTAAAAAACTTTACACTGTTAGTGTATAGCAATTAAACTTTGCTGTGAACCCAATTTTCTTTTTCTAATCAAATGAACTGGAGGGAGTATTTTCTCACTCAAATGTCGTGACAATTGCTCAATGTGTGTGCTGCATTAACATTGATGTTATTGCTAACCAAAATGCACTAAAATATGTGTTGGATAATGCATGGTAATGTTCAGCAGAAATTTCACCTGTGAATGAGATAAATAGCTGATGCAAGTGGTGAGCATTAGAGCACCAAATCCAGCATATACAATTGGTACTCCTGGATCAGTCTGCATGAACATGAGAATTGAGAATTGACAAAGGTAAAAATAACTAGGTAGCTACAGAAAAATAAGTGGATAGTTAGTTTAAGGTGGTATGATATGATACCTTCAAGTCCAAGCCACTGCTCCCTATTGCATCAAGAATGACAATTTCTGTGCCATTAATATCAATCGGGAGCTTTGAGTTAGGTCGTCTAACTCCTGCGAATTTCCCTTCCTTATCATAAAGGACAATTGACTGCAGATCACGAGCAAGCATAGATCTAACACAGAAGTAAGTAAAAAAATAATGATTCGCGCACAATATCAGTTAATATGGCAGAATGGCCTATGAAAGTTGTAGCCTCTAATGATGATCCTTTGAAATATATCTGTATTCTTACCATTCACAGCACTTAGTTTAGAAATTTCATACATATGATTCTGAGAATGTTTTAATAATAAGAGAATATGCTCCTAAAATGAAACATTAAATTTTCAAATACTTACATTCCCTTAACATCAGGAGAGTTAATATCTCCAACGGGTAGAAAAGTACCATAAAGCTTCTTATCTCCATTGATCTTTAGAGGGGCCATAGCCAAGTTATAAGGTCCTTCTTTATCCTTAAGAATTTGCAGTGCTGAAATACTCCAATCTGTCTGATATATGGTGATACCACCAAATCTTAAAGGATCATTTACACTAATTGTTTTCCTCATTACTTCTTTCCCATCCATGTCAAGGATAGAAAGATCAGTGTGGAACTGAGAAACCTGAAACATAAACCAAAAAACAATGATAGAACTCAAAGGCAAGGCCATCATCATATTTGCAATATGACTCAACAATGATAGAACTCAAAACTGAAGAAAATTGTTTCTTAATTTCATTTGACCTCTTCAGGTTGAAGTTCGATGAATTCACTGCTGAATCAGTTGCAAGTACTATTGCTAAAGTTTCATCAAAAAACAAACATCTTCATTTACCTCTCCACTATCAAAATAATCCATATAGAATCTGTTGACATGAATCTCTGTATTGAAAGCCTCAGTTGGGGTAGAGAGAAAGCCAGTAGGGCCAAGAACATCTCCTACAACAAAGTTCAGCCCCTGCGGCACAGTGACTGAACCTCTGAAGCTCCCAGCAGCACTGAGTGTTCCTCCAGACATTATCAGCAGCAGTGCTATATGGACACCAATAGGGGCCAGCCGACCAGCAAGCCCTTGAAAAGCATATAAACATGGTCCTTTCAAGAACACCTACCATCCAAAACTACACTTTTTCAGCATAAAAAGACTATATTCAAGCTCCTTTTAAGCCAGTAACTATAAGAATTTTTATCTTGGTTAATAGTAAATCACTTCTTGGGGGCGAGCCTTGGCGCAACAATAAGGTTGTTTCCTTGTGACCTATGGTCACGAGTTCAAATCCTAGAACAACCTCCGCTTGTAAGGGCAAGGCTTCATACATCTCTACCCTCCCTAGACCTCACCAGGTGGGAGCCCGTTAATACTAAGTCACTTCCTATCAATATATTGATGTTCCAAGGGATCATAGATTCTAAAGGATTTTCAAGAAAAAGATAAGAAACAGTCAAGCATGAGTTGTGGTATTATAACCTCATATCCTGCTCCCATCAATAGAGTTCCCACATCTTGGATCGATGCCCTTGGCAATGTTTCCGAAAATTCCCTCTTCCGAATAGCCTCAGCAGAATGCAAAAATGACCATCTATGAAACAAATTAAGCCTTTAGTGATCAATAAAATTTTCCAAATCAAACACTAAGAGCAAAGAAAAACTGACAACCGAACCTTCTTGAAACCTTGACGAGCGGAATCTGAGTTGTGTAAGTGCAGGCCATAAGGGATGCACCCAGGAGAGCCAACATTCCAATAAATACAGGAGCTGTATACATGTGATCAAAGCCAAGGGTTAGAACCCATCTCCAGGTGAAAAATCCCAACACAGGATGGTCTTCTGGGTAATTCTGGAAGTAAAAATCAGGGGCCTCGCCTTGTTCAATAATAGTTCCTGGCATAGAAGGCCAAGTTTTAGTCATTGTGATCATATTAAAGCAAAGTTTCAGCCACAACAGTATTTAAATAATTGTATAGCAACCAAAAATAGCATCTCTTTTAGGTTTTGGCATACTAAGTTCACCCTCAAGAAGCTTATGCCGCAGCATCTATGTCCTAAGTAACGTGGAAAGGAAGGAAGCATAATCAACATCATAACTGCTTGTGAGGTGCCCCTTTTGATTTCCCAAGAACTTCAAAACTTTATTTATAAGATACATGGGTATGAGATGTGTTGAAAATTAATATATTCTACAAGAGTCCTAAAATGTTCCTATATCTCATGCTCGAATAAATTATAAGTACTAGTGGGGCATTCGTGCCTGCTAATGTTGAACATGCAGTCGTAAATGTTTTTGGTCAATTTTGCAAAAGCTCTTCATAGAGGCAATTTAGCGGTTTACATCGGTGAGCAGTTACAGCTTATAGTATTAAAAAATTACATACTATCAAAAAGTAACATGGGTAAATTTGAAAAAAAAATTGTCAAAAAAGGAAGTTGAAATAAGCAAACGGATTTATTAGTAGTATAGATACCAGAGGAAAATCAAAATGGCATACACAAACAACCTCCTAAGACAATATAAGTTTCTTTGAAAAAACAACAAGAGTGGGAAAAAAAAAAAAGCTGGTTAATTGAGAGACATAGAAATAGGAAAAGAAGAAAGAATAAAATGTAAAACTTTAGCATATGATATACCCAAAGCCATTAAAGCCGCAATGATGAACATTTCCCCAATAGCCAAAGGCAAATTAGAGAGAATCTGCAACACCCTTTTGCTCAACTTCTTTGCAAGCCCAAAAATCCCTCCCCTCTTATTCTTTGAGCTAACTGGAACATTCCCATTGTCACTGCCACTGCCACCATTGATGACGTCATCATCATCATCACCATCCCCTGCAAGTGGAGGAGGTGAAGTTTCTGACAACACAATCTTCTGGTACACTCCCTTCCCTTTGTTCTTGATGCCCTGAGAGCTTTTCAGCTTGCAATTGATGGTAAAGGAGGGAGCTTGAGCTCTCCTTACATCGTGGGTATTGTTTGGGAATGGCTTGAACTTGAAGATTGGGTTAGAGGTGGGAACTTTGATCAAATGGGTCATGGGAAGACATTGATTTGAGGGGTTTAAGGGTCTCAGAGTTTTCATCATCGAATCAAAATACACTTTGGAAACTGGGACACAAAGGAACGGTTTCAGGGACACTCAGCTAAGTACTTTTGAAGCACAACATAACGACCACATGCGGTTATTTTATCCAAAGCAAAGATATTTTAATATTAATATCAATAAAATCAAATATTTATGCAAAAATAAAAATTTCGTTTTAATTTAGTGCGGTCATAGGGACTCTTACAATTAAAGTAGAATAATTACCCTTCTTAATAGAATGAGCTGTGTGCAAGAGCTGGTATTAATTAGGTAGTAACTCGTGTAAACCACTAAAAATTAAGTTAATAGCGAAGAATTTGAGTAATTTGGATAATGTGATAAGTCTATATCTCGTTATTATAATACATGATTAAAACTCTTTTCACAACCTAAGTAAAAGATCACCATATTGAAATTATTGACTATAGATAAATTACTCGTAATCCGAGATTATACAACCTCCCTTCCTTTAGTTTTGTTTATTGTAAAAGTATATCAACATGACATGTTAATATTCATTAAATTAAAAGCAATTCCAATCCATATGTACAAATTTAATGTCTAAACAACGCAACACATTACATTGATAAAACTTCAAATAATTCGAAAATTTTAGCCTACACTATGCCCTACCAAAGTCATTAAAATTGAAATCTTACTTAAGATAAGAGAAGCAAAATAAAAACGTTAAATGTAAAATCGTAAAACAATTTAAATCGTAAAACCGTTTAATCCAATTAATAGTAGTGAGATCAATTAATCTCTTTAAAATCATAAGATTCTAAAATTTAAATCAAAAACTTAAAATCTTAATAACTTTGGTCTCTGCTACTGCTAGAGCATGAAACACTAATGATGAGAACGAAAGATTGGAATTTTCCTGAAATTGTTGGAAGGTAGGATCGTATTTTTGGACAAATAAACCAACTATTGTAATGCTTGCCTTTACACAACGTTTCTGATAGCTTCCCATGTCTTAACAAGGCAATCTATGTTNGAAGAGGGTTTCTTTAATTGTATCACTTCCGATGTATGTCACTGAATGCATCATCCCCTGACTGTCAATGAATCTCCTAACATTAAACATCTCGCATATTTGAAAACAACCTCACAATCATCAGACAGAATGATGTTCATGATACCATCTAAGCAACTATCTTTCTTTTTGACCTCCTTTCACTACCAAAAAAATAATCCTGCAAACACAAAAACATGGTAATTAGCCGAGGGAACGATCGATTAACCAGTATCAATGTATCATTCCTAACCATGTTCGCACCAAAATATGCTCCAACAGTGACCACAAAATAGAAGGTTGGTAAGATGGAGGCAAATTTTGTTTGATGACTAATGTGATCTAACATGATCTTCCTTATTACCTTCATTTTATTTGGAGGAATAGAAGACATTCGTCACTCGAGTATTGTATTCAGCTCTGCTTTGTTAATAGCTCGATGTCAGATCCAACTTCGGCAATCTTGGCTTCCTTAGAACCTTTAGCTGCTTTTGCAATGTTCAACACATCAAAGTCCAGTGCTACCTTTTTAACAAGACCCTCAAGCATCTGTTTGAAGAGGATTTGACACGAGAAATTTGAGTGGAGTAATTCACACAGAAAAATGTCTCAAAGCAAATGATTTATAAACAAGATAATAAAAAGACGCGTGTCACATTTTGTTGAATAATTAATCTTTAGTAGTTATGTTACGCTGATAGCTGAACATCAACTTTTCAAAATAAAAAAAATCAGGATGCAATTTAATTAATTGATTTTATATGCTTTTAAATAAATAAAAGGTTATACGATTTTTGCAACTTAGTGTAAACAGGATCTCATTTCTTATTCAAGTAAAGGCATTCCGCTGACTAAAATATGAAACTAGCAAGCAAAACAAATACCAAGTAGGTTGAATAGCAACACGTGTAGACAAAGATTGAAAAACAAGTTGCATAATCAGGTTACACAAAAGCAGATTGCATTAAATAAGCAATAAATTTGTAATTACATGAAGCTGAGATACAACTTGCGCAGCTTAACTTGCATCACATACAAAATAGAATAGAACTATGTATGAAACACACAATGAGAGACAGAGAAATAATACCAGTGATCCAACAGCAACTAAAGCGCGGAATTTGGAATCAACTTCTACATTTTCATCCTCGGCAAGCTGCACGAAAACAAATTGCATACAATTATAATGAAAAAATAATAACATAAAAAAGTTGGCAATTTTGAAATGATCTGAAAATGCAAAAAATACTATGCACTTCCTCACTTTTTATTTCAAGTGAAAAGAAGCTGAGGAGTTAAAGGCTTTTCATTAAGTGGGAGCGAAGACAGCATATGAAGATTAGTTCGCTATACTAGGTTCCAAATTTTAGGCATCTTGGATACATATTAAAAAGTGATAGGGCTCACAAATAACAATAATTTAAAAAGGAAGTGATAGCACTAATGGGCATGTCAGACCAAGGATTTATGCAGAGTCGATGACATGAAGAAAGACTCTGCATCAGGCGTAATTTGTGGTCTCAAAATGCCTATCTAAACTGAGAAAAGTTCCAAGACCTATAAGTTCAGCAATGCTCTATGGTAGTGAACGTAGGGCAATATAGTCCGAACAGTAGCAAAAATCAAGTGTACAAAGATGAGAATCTTGAGGTAGAAGAGATTGAAGAAAAGATTCAGATATTTGGGAGAAAGTTGAAGTAGCACCTATTGAGAAGGAAACAAATTTTCCTGAAGTGATATTTGGTCATGTGACTAATATAGGCTCTGGTGAGAAAGAAAGTGGATCATATTGTTGAGGAAAAGACCAAATAAAACTTTATGAGAAGCCATTTGAAAGGACCTAAATGTAAACGATTTTACTGAAATTTGGGTGTTTCATAGAGCCTAAAGGGCAAAGATTGCTCGTTGTTGTTGTTGCCAGCCAAAAACAGCATAAGACATACCTCAAGTGCGGCCGATAAAACTTGAGATTGACCTTCTTGATCCTTCGATTCAATCAATAGAATGGCATAACTGTGGGGATCACATAAGTAAAAAATTATTGCAAATTAACATGTGAAGCCTAAATATTGCACTTCTAAAAGCAAAACATGTGAATCATGAACTAAGTAGGGTGGAGCACAGAAGAAAATCCAAGGCTCCCAGAATTTTCCAACCTTTGTCCACGTTTACATTCAAGAAGAAAAATGGAATTTAATTAATCTTTTTTTGCAATAAAAAACCAGAAAGCAACAACATAAAAGGGAGCTTCTAAAATCAAAACAAATGAATTATACGAAAATAAACATAACTATGAGAGCTACTAGTGAAATTGTGAGCTACAGTCCAATAATTCATCAAGTATTGATTTTCCCCCAAACATTGTTATTAACCCACAATCAACAAAAGACTTACTTGAGTAATAAGGTAGAGTAGGACAACTGCAAATTTTTGTTAGGAGATGAACTACAACTTGAGAAAGCATCAAGAACCTGCAACAGTTAGTATGAGAACAAGATCAGTAGAAGAAGGAAGGGGGGAAAAAATGGACAAAGTCACAGTTCTTTAGAACAGAAACTTTTTCACCAAAAAACAGGTTCAAATGGCCCAAGTCAACCAAAAAAATAAATTAATAACTGTAGCAGTGATGTAATGCAAATCAAAAGGCATTGTGAAGATTAGCTTATGTGTATGTTGAAATTAATGTTGACATTAATAATACCAGTAATACTTTAGGAAACAGGGCAATAGATTACTCTATATTAATCAGAGAAGATATGATTTTATGCACCTTTTCTTCACAAAAATATTATAATAAAGAGATGCCAACAACCAACCTCACTACGATGTTTCTGCAACCAGTTGTAGAAGATTGAATTCTTAAAAAGGTTACTAACAGTACGAATGGAGGTCAACAGATTTGCAGGAGTTGTCGAATTTAAAGTGACTTTCTTAATCACTTCCATCAGTATATCTGGATATGACAGAAAAGAAAATCAATGAACAATTGCATCTCAACAGAAAGATATAGGAAGAAGAATCAGTCCAAAATTTAAGGAGTTTCTGTAGTCAGACATATGTCACGTAGTTAAGATGGAACTAAATTGATGTCATAATTTAAAGTTAGAAAACAAAATGATGGTAATGTTGATACCATTTTTGCCTTGAAAATGATTGTGAAGTACACTGGCCCCGTCTGGATGAAGAACAGTCATCCTTACAATATCGATGACTGCAGAAACAATAGGGAAGTTCACTGATACAATGAAACAAACTTCTTCCAATGGTTTTTGGTTTTCTGAGGGAGACAGAATGAATAAACTCAGAAACTACAACAACTAACCAGGAAATATCATTGCAACTGGCCATGACCGAAGCAAATTCAGCAACAAGGCTATATCAGAGTCTGCAAATTTACTAGAATGATAATATGAAGTATCTTTCAGAGTTTTCACAATGACACCCAGTCTGGAAACATCTTGTTCAGTCAAAGACAAGTTCTTCTTTTCCTAGATGAGATTCACAATGGAATCAAATTACTCAAGAAATTCATTATTTCAATTCATATAGCATCATGACAACAAGAAAGTTAATGACACTGAACACTGAAGGAAGCTTGCTAAAGCATATAGGTTTATTGTTCTTATACAAAGCAATTGTTTTTTAAAGGAGGGGACCAGCAAGTCAAGTTTGTGTATAATATATATCAAAGGGCATTATAACAAACGTTCAAAATCAACCAAGGTGAACATAGAATCATCAACAGGTATATTGGAGTGAAAAAATAGCACAGATAAAGCAAATTCGAAAGATTTAACATGTTCCCTACGGATTTCTATACAAAAATTGTTCCGCATGGCTTCGCATTGCAGGTGAGTTCATATCTGTCATAATCTCATGCTCCTTCTTGAAAGGATCGTGCTTTCAACATTATGTATTATTATGTATTAATAACAAAGGAAACAAAAACCAAAGCCTTTTTGCACCAAGTGGAGTGACATAGCATGCCTATCATATCAATAACTAGGGGAAAAAAATTAAATCTTTTATAGTCATGTCGCATACCTGGTCAGACAGTAAAGCATTGTTGAACTCGGTAATCTTTTTGAGGATCCCATCAAACTGAGCTGCATCAAAAACAAGCATCCCTTTCTGACAAAAGAAATAAGTACTGGGAATTAGCTATCAAATTACAAAATTAGCTTGAAGAGGGAAAAAAAGGATGAAGCTCCATTATCAGAATAGTAAAAGAGGCTTGAACATTTGTTTCAAACCTTAGGAATATGCTTGAAAGTAGGTTTTGCAGAAATATCTGTCATTAGAAAAAAAAAATGACAATTATAATGGGGACCGAGTTACACAAGCATACAATGAAACGTGGACATGACGTAACTCATGCAGGAGAAAATAAGATGAACTTTACCATGAGTGCGCGAAGGTTGTCCTGGTACATAAGCGTTGGCTGAAACAGAAAATAAGATGAAAACAATCAAGCAAAACAGGAGGATTACAAGTATAATTGACCTCATTGATCACCATTCATTTTTTCTTGAACAGAGAGAATTATGCTTACCACCAGTAAAGGGATCACGAAATGAAGCATCAAAAGTAATATCCTTTTGTCCAGTATTTTGAAGTATGAACTGTACAATTTGCTCACGGAAGGAAAGAGGAAGATTCTCCTTGAGTAGCCATTTGTCAGCAACGTCATATGGATTATCTGGAGACATCTTAGAATTTTCTTATTAGTTATCAGATTATCATTGACAAGCATAAACTATTTGGAGCGAGCAAAACAGGAAGCTATGCAAAGTACAATTCAAGGGTTACACAAACCAGGACAAAACTGTTTCTCTACATACAAGACAAACAATTGCAAGAGATGAGAAAACATAAAGCAGAATATGGGCCAAAAAGTAGCTGAGAAGACTTTTGGATCATTACATCAATGAGAAGCCTTTGAAACTAATTAATCACCGCTAAGCCCTAGAACTAAACAACTCACAAAAGTGTGGTATCTTACGTTGACATTGTATACAAATAAAGGAATATTTGAATAGCTTGATGCACTTTCTTCACAAATCTCTCTCTCTACTGTCTTAAATGTACCATGACTTTATACTTCAGGTCAGAGCATAAGCAAAATCAGACTGCTTTACCTTTGAATGGAATATGAATAAATTCATCTACTAATCCAAGGACTCAATCACAATTAACAATATTTATTACACAAACTATTTATTACAATTAACAATATGTTTCTAGTGACTCTCCAAAAACCAGAGGAAGATTCTTCATCAGAAAGTGCTTAGAGACCAAACAGACAACTTCTCTCACTGTGGCTCAAGAGAGTAATCCCAAGATTGTCACATAAGAATTATAATGCTTACAACAAATCCTAAACCCTAAAATGTCAACATTTAGCAAAAACATCATGGTGAAAATGTGTACCTGATCGGTTGTATGGCAACTTACGGATAGGCATACCATCTCCAATATCCACATCAAACACTGCACAACCAGAGGTAAACTTTATAAGAAACATCTCTGAAGAAGATAAACCCAATGAAGTGTGCAAGGGAAACATAGGAAACTCACCATAGTCATACTGAATTCCATCAAGGAAAGGGCGACTTGATTCCTCCGGTCCATCAACAACTTCACCAATCTTTACAAAAACATAAATTGTTAATTAAAAAGGAAAAACCTTTTACATTGCAATATCATTTAAATTTGGAAGTGCAACTCAGGATATCATTGAGGCTGCAGAATTACACAGGTTAAGGAAAATATAAACAGTAAAGGCCATATTGGTTCATTTGGAGTTCTGTTCACCTATATAGACAAAAAACTTATAGAGAATCATGTAAGGGAATTACTTTATCCCACTTTTGTTCCGCCATGTTCCATGCATATGCCACCCCATTATCCCCCTCTCTCACTACTTTCGTCTGGCCATCACTAGTACCTGCTCAGAACCAGAAGATGATAAAAATAGAAAACATGATCAAAAGAAGAGCCAAATGGGGTAGGGAGCAAAGCTTTGGCTAAATGACTTCTGAAAAGGAAAGACCTGGGATTTTCAGTGCCTCCAAGCCTGGTAACTCTTCCAATTTCAATCCTCCAACCCTCTTTCTAGCAAAAGTTAACAGATCAAGCTAAGTTCACAGGTAGTAGCAAGATAAATTAATTAAGGCATGATGTGATCGTTAGATTTACATTTAAAAAATGAAGTACACACACACACACATATATAAAGGAATCCATTTGGATTTGAGCTATGCTATATGACTTGAATATAATGTATACAAAAATCACAAAAATGGTTTTCATCCAATCAAATGATAGATAGCAGTTCAACGGAAGCAGAAAAACAGGAGAATGGTGAAAGATATGGAAATATGACTAATCAGAGGTAATTGTGCATACTGCACAACATTATTTTTTGTGCTAAAAGGAGTTTATGTTTGGATTTACAGGAAGCAAAAGGTTCCCAAGAAAAAGAAACATTTATACACCATGGACAAATGAACCATATATTTTCCAAGTCAAAATCATAGCTAAGAAATTTAAAATATGGAAACACAAGAAAAGGATAGGGAAGATGTAACTGTCTAAATTTTGCAATATAGACAATCCTCTATTTGCCAAAGGTGT
The DNA here is from genome assembly GCA_003254905.1 of Nissolia schottii. NCBI lineage: Eukaryota > Viridiplantae > Streptophyta > Magnoliopsida > Fabales > Fabaceae > Nissolia > Nissolia schottii. The sequence continues at coordinate 171,581 of QANU01080231.1, read as the reverse complement.
CTTCAAAGGTCAATATGGGTAAAATAAAATCACATTATGGCAGCCAGGAAATGGCCATACCTACTAGCCTTGTATTGAGAAAGTTCCGAAGTGTATAAATCAAGCTCTAGCTGGTCAGCAACATTATCCTGATTGACAGTCCAGATGCGAAGAATTCCATCTGAACATGCCGTCACAATATCCCCATTTTCCAGAAATTTTACATCCCAAACACAGCCAGGATGCTCTATGCTCTGAACACAAACACCATCTGAAAATTTTGAATAAAAAAGTTTCAGCACAAGTTACATAAGTTATGACCAAAATCCATAACTGTAGACCGTGTGAAGTAAAACTGACGCCTGGAGCGGCTTACAGCATTGGAAGCTTCATGTACATGACAACTTGAACAGTGAAAATGGAAAGAAGGGTCTCATCATATTATACTCCAAAGTAAAACTTGTACTCATTTTCTTGAGAGAAAAAATAATAATTTATGCATCCCCTAAAAACAGGAATTAGTTGCGGCAATGGTGGATAATGGCATAACTCTAAACATGGTTGTTAAACTTTCGAGTTAACTCGTAAACTCGTAAAAAGTAAGACATAACCACTAAGTGTCATGCATTAATGTGTATTTTATGATATTTCTTTCATTAATTTAATTTAAAGTTAACATTATTCAATTTCAATTATAAATACAATATTTAATCAAGTTTAGTTCCTAATTATATTGCTTATAACATTTTTTTACGTATGTAAACTCATACTAGTTTACGATTTGAGTTTGCTGAGACTCCACGAGTTTACTTAAACTCTTGAGTTTGACAACCTTGACTCTAAACATTAATGCTGATTGCTGAAAAAGTGAATTGTGAAAGTTGCAGCTGATCTTAGAAAGTAGAATGTGAAGCAGTTTCCCAACTTCACTGGCTAACACATGGAAAAATGAGAGACAAAAAAAATAATAAAATACAAAATAAAACCCTTCCCTATAAACTTTTTGAAGACTGGCCACTAATTCTGTAGCTCACTAAGCATACTCAAACTCCCAAACCTCAAGTATCATCACCACTTAAGTAATACACGCAGAAAATATTCCAACGGCACATCATCTCTATACCAAAACCAAAAGGCAAGAAACAGGTATCACCTTTCCATATTTTCGCATAACGGTCTTCACTACCACTGACAATAAGCCCTGATGCATGTGAATCAACTGAATAAACAATTGCAGTATGACCAACCATCTCCATCAAAACTTCACCACTTACTGCCCATAATCTGAGAGAACTGTAGCAACAGAAAAAGCAAGTCAAACAGAGAGAGTGAGTGTGTGTGTGTGTGTGTGTGTTCTGATGCAATATTATTTAGATTTGAAAGTGTGTGCAGAGATGAACCCACCCATCGTGTGATGCAGATAAGATTCCAAGACCAGACATCACAGCCAAGGCTCGAACTGTATCTGCACACTCCTCAAAGGTCATCAGCATTTGTTCAGCGATATAAGTTTATATTAAGAGAATGAAAAACCATAAAATAAAAAAAATGTAGCCCATAACAGCACAAAAGAGCATAAACAGGTATGATTACTGAAACATGTTCCAAAGGCAACGTAATTGCTAAGGCCTCTTCGGCTTTTTTAAAATTGTTAGTCACAAATCAAATTAAAGAAAGTAACCAGTTTAATAAAATGATTCATTCAAAAATTAAATCAATACATAACTATTACTAGCAATATTGAACTTCACACCCAAATTCAGACAGTCCTCACCACTCAAGGAAATGTATGAGAATTTTAAAAAAAATAAATAAATATAAATCAGTGGACGGTGGCAGAATAACATCTAAAGATAGAAAAAGCAAACCTGCATGTCCATCAAAAGTATGCAAACAAGTTTTTCCTCCCCAAAGCTTTAAAGTTGTGTCACTTGAACCTAGAACATGTCAGAAGATAAGTTAACAAACTTATTTCACTCAAATACCATTTCATTATCATTTACAGGAACAAGAGGTTTTCAGGTAACAAAATGGGATCTCATGATTCCACTGGATAACACAAATAGAAGCATGACTACAAAACAATAAGATAATGAAAAGTTTTTAAAAAAAAAAAAATTGCATTGAAAAGTAATGTACCTGTAACAAGCTCGCCCGAAGGTAGCTTTATAACAGCTTGGACTGGTGCCTTATGAGCCTCCCATGTCTCTACAGATTGCCCATTCCTCCACCGTCTCAAGGTACTGCATAAGATACTCAGATAGTAAACAAACATGAGAGAGCTAGAGTATACACTGTTTTCTCAAAAAAAAACAAAATAGTCAAAAATAAATACAAAGGAAGCTAGCAGTGTATCAACTACAACAGTAACATTTTGTGAAACATGAATCCAAATGGCAATAAATTAGGTTGTTGGAAACTAAAATCTGTACCAAAAGATCCTAATTGGCATCCTACAGGATTAAACTTTGCAAACCAAGAACAATGCTAAAATTAGCAATGCCAGGCACTATACTTCAAGATTGATTTGTGACCAACCTATAGAACTACTCTCGGAGAAGCAAATTGACTTCAATTGAGTATATCTTCCTATTTTCGTGCCCATTCAAATTTTCAAACATCGAATCCAAGTAAACTAAAGAACAATTAGACTCTAATCCTAATAATTGATCTGGTTCAATTGGTTCAACACTCATTCCCTTAAACAAGCTCTCTTAGATGAACAACAACTCAGCCTTATCCCACTAGATGGGGTTAGCTACGTGGACAACCCTATAGCGTCTTGCCATAGATCATGTTCGCATTCAAAGCATTAACATCTAAATCTCTTCTAAAAGTTTAATTCCATCTATGATTTTTCTAGGTACCCTCCACCTTTAACCAATAGACTACCTGTCATCTGACCTACTCTCCTCACCGAGACATTCTTCTCAAGTGCCCAAATCACCTAAAGGCAAGATTCTAACATCTTTTCCATAATAGGCGAAACCCCAACTTTCTCTCTAAACTAACACTAGTAGGGTTTTACCACATAGTAAACCAACCCGATGACATTAACCAGTTAGAATCCAGCATACTTCAAAAGTTCAAATACATTTAGACCAACAGAAAGACTAATAACAATGATGACTTCAAATTTAGAATCCATGAACCCACCAATCAACAGAAGACGAAACGATGTCCCCATCGTCCAATGCAATGCCAGTGACCTGCAATTGATGGCCCTTAAGGGTATGCACCTTCTCCCCACTCTTCAAGTCCCACACCAAAACCAGGGTATCCATTCCCCCCGACACGATCCCACCTTGCGGGAGCTCCTCGTTCGGTGGGACCCACACCAGGGGCCCCACGAAACTGGAGTGCCCCAGAAGAATCTTGGAAGACTGGAACTTGCGGCCGTCGGAAGGGTCCTGAGACCAAAACCTAACGGTTCGGTCCCTCGACGACGTCGCTATGCCGTCGTTGCCGCACACGCAGATTCCACGAACCTGAATCGATTTTCAATTTAACAAAATCAATCAATTTCAAAAGATTACAAAATTAAATTGCAGAAATTAAATAAACAAGAACAAAAATTGAAAGAGTGTGTGTGAATGTTACGTCGTCATCGTGGCCTCGGAGTTCACAGCGTAACTGATACTCTTTGAAATCGATATCCATTATTTTCTTGATTGAAGAAAACACAGAACGCAGAAGCTGCTGAAGGGAGTTCACAAACACACTGTGACTTGAAACCAAAGTTTCTTCCTTTGCTTCCTCAACAATTCCTACTCTTCTGCCTTTTTTTAAAAAAAAAAGAAATAATATTTTTTTTATTAACAATATAAAAAAAATCAAGTAAAATAAAAATATATATTTTTACTTATCTTTTTCTTTGATTTTCAAATACACTTGTCTTGTTGTTTTTTTTTTTTTTAAAGATTTTTCTCTTTGGACCCAAATTTTTACAAAGATATTAATATATCTTTCTATTTCAATACTTATGAATTACTTTTAAATTTAAAATAATAAATAATTAAAGTTAATGACACACATGATTGAATTTTAATCACATCTAGTTATAAGGTATTGATACAAATAACAGAGTTAGACGGCTTTTTTTTTTTAAGATGCAAATCTTTAATAAATATTTGATTTTTTTTTTTAAATCTTTACATACACAAAAAGTCATTACGCTAATCCAACCATAATAAGTTGATTGTGATATTAGCGTGCCTTCCAATTGATAATTAATTATTTTCCCCTGATGTTTAACTAAATAATAATATTAATTCAAAATAGTATATTTCGTACTGTGAAAAATCTTTCAACTTTAAGCTGTTTCTTAAGTTTTTGGCCGCAAAACTCTTTTTCAAAATATAACAAAATTAATCAAGGCACATTGTGTATCGCTTATTTTATGAGTGAATGGGTAATTTAGGTTCATGTATACAAATTAGGGTACATTTATTTAAGTTTTAAAAATAATTTTATAACTTATTATTTTAAATTACTATCTTCAATTTCATAAAAGATTTGGGTAGTATGCATGGGTCATAAATTTAAATCTTATTGCGATCAATGTAATTTTTGATTTGTCAAAAAAGATCAAAACAATTTTTGAATTAGTTTATTTATTTTCAATTTTATATATAGTTTTAATTAATGGAAATACATTTTTTTCCTTAAAAATAACTCGCATCAAGTTCTTTTTTTGTGGACGTTGACGTTTCGGGCCTCTTGACCTTGGTCCAAGTATCTTACTCCTTTTATGTTTAGGGTTTAGTCCAAGTCCATAACTAATTAGCCCAAGTCCAAGAGCATACTTCGAAAAGCTCTCTACGTTATATTATGCGGGACCAAAATAATTAGACCACTCTCTTATGTAATGAACAAAACAAACATAAATGAAGGATAAGAGTTTAGGAAATAAAGAGTAAGTTAAAAATAAGTAAGTTATATAGATTACACATGATGTATGTTTGTTGAATTATTAAACAGATCAAAAGATAAAAGTTGCAAAAGGAGTCAAATAAGCTAAACTGAAAAAGTTTGTACTCAATTTTATTCATAGGACCCACAAAGTGCCAATCACCGGTAAGAATTGAAAAATTAGCACCTTCCTAACTTAGAGGGACCATATTTATTTTTTCACAATTATTGTATGCCAAGTAGGGAGGAGGCAAATGTTACGTGTGTTGATTAGTATTAGTATGAAATACCCTGTACACTCACTCACCAATCGTGATTTCGATAAAAGCTGAATTTTATTAAAATTTTATTAGAAAACGTGTAGATAATGATTAATAAGTTTAAATAATAAATCTCTTATATGTATATATATAAAAAAAAACACTTTAAGTCTCAAATTTTGTAGGACCAAAATTAAGATTAAAGTTAATGTCTTCAAAAAAAATCATAAGTTTAAAAGAGCCTCACATTTTATGATGTATTAATTAACTAATGGTAGCAGGGTGTCGTCAAAATTAGAATCCAAATTAATCATTTTTTTAGGATAAAAAATATTACACAATCTTAAAACATATTTAATGTGTTTCTAGAACATCAATTTTTTTATATATTTTTAAATTTTATAAATTATAATTAAAGACTAATTACGTTCCTAAAACATGCGCTAAATATACGTGATTGTGGGTACAAATTGGGACACTATCAAAAGAGGTGGTATAACCGGCACACTTAACTATTTTGGTCAGTTTTAACTTTGAAGTTACACATAATCTTTTAGTTTAATTTTTCAGTTAAACAGAGTTTTTGGGAAAGGGCAAAACATCATTGGAAAAACAGTAAACACCGTACCGTAAAGTGAAGGTGGCAAACCTCGTAGTTATCACACACTTTGCTGCCCCTTTTTCTTCTCTTCCTCACATGTGATGTGGGTAGCTTAAGCTATATCACACTCAGTAGTTGTAGAAAGAAAAATGGGGTTCTAGTTTTGTGTGTCTATTATTGCAGAACCACACACACACACCAGAATCCAGTAGAATCTCACTCTCTCTTCTAAACATTCTAGTATCTTCTAATCTAACTGTTCAACCCAAACAAGGTTGATCTCTCAATGTCATTTACAAGACTGAAAACAAAGGTGAGCACACCACATAGCTGATGAAATGCCTTGGTGGGTATGTATGTATGTATGTATGTATGTTCTTTTCCAACATTGCAAGAAATTACTGCTTTTTTTCTTTTTATGATAGAGATTGTTGCTTTTTATAACTTTGATTTCACTGGCTTGTCTCAGCAGCAACCTTAAAGTTTGTTAAATATTGGGTTTTAATCCATTTTGTTCCTTATTTTGCAAATGCCTTAAACAAGGAGGAGGGAAAAAACTGTTGCCCATTTTGCATAATGTGGTTTTTTGTTTTCTGTGCACAACGTTGTTGTGTTCAGGTAATTAGCTTCATGAGCGATCAGTGTTTTCTTGTTGTGATCATACTTTGGATCATATTTCTAGGATGTTGAATGCTTTACTTTTCATCTGTTTTAGGCTTCTTTTTTTTTCCATTTTTCTCTCTAGCTGATGTTACCATATAAGACATACCTGGTGATTTTTTTTGTAATGTGATGTGGTTTTTATTTAAGCTGTAACATGACTTGATTTGCAGATGGAAATGTTGATTTTTCTTAAGAACACATTTGTTTACTCGTTGGACCTTAATTATTGAGGTGTAGCCTTTATAAGCAATGGATATCCTTTTAGTTGCCATGTCTTCAAAAATTTGACTAAGTATTTGCTTCTTCTTCTCCCATTAGATATAATGATTAAGCTATCTTTTATAGAAGTTTATTTTGTTCTTTACTTTTATGTCACATGATACTTGACATTGCCGTTCTTCCCGCCATTGTTCAGGCTAAAGATACGGTAACCTCAATTTTATCCTAGGTGCATTCATTCATTTCGTGGCCAAACTTGTTGAAATGATCATTCTCTTATTCATTCATCCATAAAAGGACAGAGCATCTACCAGAGTATGCCTATTTTTGCTCGGCATCAGTACAACCAATCTAGTTTTTGTTAATAGGCCAATTCCTTGCGGAGGTAAATCTTAAAGAGGCAACGCAGCGATTTTACTTTTGTAGTCTCTGGTTGTTGTTTTTTTATAGCATATGGAGGTTCTTAAACCTGTAAGTTCAAATTTTGGTGCAAAGCATAATGCTCTAAATCCATTGAGAGCACTGAGGGGTCTGATGTGTCTACTGGTGCTGTTTTCAACAGCATTCGTAATGTTAGTGTTCTTTGGCTTCATTAGTGCTGTTATAGTTCGGCTTTTTAGCACAAGTTACAGCCGGAGAGCAACATCATTTTTCTTTGGTGCTTGGCTAGCTTTGTGGCCTTTTCTGTTTGAAAAGATCAACAAGACCAAAGTTGTGTTTTCTGGAGATATTGTTCCTCCGAGAGAGCGGATCTTGCTGATCGCAAATCATAGAACCGAGGTCGATTGGATGTATTTATGGGACCTTGCCTTGCGGAAGGGATGTGTCGGATACATAAGATATGTACTTAAGAGAAGCTTGATGAGACTTCCAATTTTTGGTTGGGCATTTCACATATTGGAGTTCATCCCAGTGGAAAGGAAGTGGGAGGCTGATGAATTAACCTTGCACCACATGCTTTCTACGTTCAAGGATCCCCAAGATCCCCTTTGGCTTGCTCTTTTCCCAGAAGGCACTGATTTTACGTAAGCTACTTCTCAAAGGTTTTTCTTTGATACATATTTTTGCTTACGATCATCATGACACTGGGAAAAAACATTTCATGTCTCTTGTCTTTAAGAATTATTATATGATTTCTCTCTCAAAACATTGATAAGCCGGCACCGGTGTTCAAATGGCGGCTTTGAGGCATTAGTTTCTCCATCTTTAGTTTCAATTGATGTAGCATATATAGCTGTGTGTATTTTGTTTATAATTTCTTGGTACCTATCTTTTTATTCTTGTAGGGAGCAGAAGTGCCTTCGGAGTCAAAAATACGCCGCGGAACATGGATTACCGGTTCTGAAACATGTTTTACTTCCAAGGACAAGGGGCTTCTGCACATGCTTGCAAGAGTTGAGGGGCTCTCTGACTGCAGGTTGTCCGGTCCTTCTCTTTTTTCTTTATTTATATAATTATTGGTAAATGAGAGTGAGCCTCGGTGCAATAATTAAGGTTGCTGCCTTCTGACTTGGAGGCAGTGGGTTCAAATCTTGAAGGCACCCTCTTTCTGAGTTCGCCTCATGCATTGGATCACCCTTTTTTCTATAATTATTGGTAAAGTACACAGCATTTGTTTCATTACTAGTAGTCCTTACTTATCCGAGAATTTTGCATTGCCCTATTTCTCTTGTTATTTTGACATGGTTGATGGTGAAGTCTGCAGCATTATCATGATATCACTTGTCTCATCTCATGTAGCATGGAAAAATACTTGTGCTGTTGCTTTGGGTTTATAAACATGCCACTTATGACTAAAGATCTTGAGCCACCTTGCACGGAGTTATAAAATCATGTTTCAATTGCCTTAGCTCATTAATTCAGTCATAACACTACCTTAATTCTTTTTTAAACTTTTCATTGTCAGTTTATGATGTGACCATTGGATACAAACACCGCTGCCCGTCTTTCTTGGACAATGTCTTCGGGGTGAATCCTTCTGAAGTTCATATTCATATCCGCCGCTTTGCCCTTGACTGCATCCCCAAATCAGAAGACGAAATTTCTGCGTGGTTGACGGATAGATTCCGATTCAAGGACCAGCTGCTTTCCGGTTTCCAACTTAAAGGTCAGTTTCCCGATCAAGCAGCTGAAATGGACCTATCTACTGTGAAGAGCTTCCTAAATTGTATGACAGTTATTATGGTGACCGGCACATGCATTTACTACATTTTTTCATGTGTCTGGGTTAGACTTTATGTGTCTTTAGTCTGTGCTTATTTGGTTCCAGCTACGTGTTTCAATATTCGGCCTCAGCCGATCCTCGGCTTTTTGAAGATGAGATCAAAGTGTCACCTCTAGGATACTCAAGTAACCACTGTCAGATTGAGATCTCTCTCTCTGGCTATTGTAGTAATCTCAGCATTGAACTTGCGTCTACATGAAATTCTCTCTTGTATAAGAAAACATGTTCTGATTAAGTTAATAGAATGGTGGTCAACCATAATATAGTTTTTGTGTTTCTATTCTCATTGTTTTGCAACTTCGGCTCTGCCTCTAAGACAGGGATTTTTACTTCTCTTACTTATTGGTTAGACATTAGTGTATTTATATAAGTTGATGCAAACCTCATGATATATATGTAAACTCGTGTTACAATCCTGTTTAACTTTCCGTATATGTACATTTTTTGGTCTGATCATGTCAATAAGCTCTTCAATTATGAAAGCATCAAGATAAACATAGCTGGCTGAAATATGCAAAGTATAATATGAATGTAGCTAGTACTAGTAAGCAGCAGTGTAGTGTTTGTCACTAGGGGTAGGAATAGGTCAGGTCCAAAGCCCCCCGACAAGCAGTCAGACCTACTACCACCCCTTTTTGTCGCATAAGACTATCCTTTGATAGTCTTCTGGAACCATGAAGATATGGTTGGGGTGGTAAGTAATCTTGACCTCCCAAAAAAAGGGGATACGAGTCCAAATCATGAGACTGCTTAAACTTATTGCATTCTCAGTTGAATGAGGATTAATCTTAGTTGAATGAGGGTTAATCTTACTGGCAGTTCAAAAAGGTTGAACTTGTTAAACCACTTAGTATCTTTAATGCTTTATGAATGCCCAAATTTTATTATTATGCAATGGTTTATGAAAGGAAATATTCGAGATAGTTAATAGAAATTAGCTTTTTTTAATCGTTTTATTAATATTAATGTAATGTTTTATTAAAGGGGCCAGAGTAACAACTTAGTCCCTTAAATCATGTGATATGGGTTTGATCCTCACTTGTAATAATTGACAAATATTGTGTGGCTAGTAGTCAACTATTTTGTATAAGCTCAATTACTGCAAAGAAATTATTCATTGTTACTAACAGTAGATACCCAAAGTTCACCCAAAAAAGAAAAGGAAAAAAAAAAAAAAAGAGCCAGAGTGAAAAGTCATGATATCCATAGAATGAGATATTTCTCCTCTCATGATTAGCTATGCCTACCTAATTTGCCATCCGTTAACTATCTTCTATTATCAATCACCAAGTTCCGTGTTACCTCATTTTCCCCCCACTTATGTCTTACGCCAGGAGATGAAAGTCAATAACATACCAAGTTTAGGTTCTAGATATATATGATAGTTCTTTCAAAGAGTTGCTTAAAAACCTAGTTTATCCAACTATCTTGACACCAATCAATGCATTCAAGAAAATAATATGTAGTTTTTATATTTTCTATTGTATGTCCCTCTTTACCATTTTAGGTTAATTTTATTACAACAATTTGTGAATTTACTACAACAAAGAGCAGAACTAATTAACTAAAGGTAAATGTCGATGTGATTAAAGGCACTGGCTCAGCTAAGCACAACATAAGACATGATTTAACTAAAAAAGGAATTGATATCATAAAACAAGAAATTAACATTTTACATTAGTTACACTATTGTATGAAAAGAATATAAAAAACTTAGCTTCCCTTTTTTTTTTTTTGGTCAATAGCTTAGCTGCCCTATACAATGCAGAATGAAGAAACAATCACTATAGTCTGATATATTATCTTCCAACATGAACCCACAATGTTATTGGATCCATGATTACTAGAAATCAATAAATTTTCATATAAGAAACATAAGGAAACAGGTTTAATCTCCAACAAATAATCATAAGATCAATCATCTTTCAGTTGTTGGTGGTGGTGGTGTTGTTTGGATGCTTAATGATTCTCTGCAGAACCACAGTCCTTGCCCTTCTGATGTCACGGCTACACATATCAGCTTGAAATCCCAAATCTTCGACATTCTTCATGAACAACCCCAGCTTCTTCTTGATCTCCTCTATTGCAACCTTCACGGCTTCCTCTTCGATGGCGAAACCCACATTGTGCCGCAGAGATTCGATCTCAATCTCGAGCCGGTCGATGAGGATCCGGATGTTGTCCAAGTCCTTGATAGCAACATAGGTTCCAGCCTGCATCGAGCTAATCACTTCTTTCTGCCCTTTCAGTGCATTCTCATAGTTCTTCCAGAGCGAGTCAATCCACTTCCCCATTGAACCAATTGGGATTGAGGTGGCTGCGGCTACGGCAGCCGCAACTGGAGGAGCAGCGATTGCAGCCGCCACGACTGAGCAGATCAAGAGTGTAGCAAATGTGGCCACAAATATCATAGAAGAGACCTTCCTCCAAGAATGGATGCATTTCAGCTTCTTGTCAAGCTTGTTCTTCCTGAGCTGCAGCTTCTCAAGCATGAGCATCTGCTGCTTGTAAACAGATTGGAAGATTTGGAAGAACTCTTCGGTGAAAGGGTCACCGGCCGCCTTGAAATTCTTCAGTTCCTGCAATGTCCTCGTGTATCGGCTGTCCCCTTATTCAGTCTCCTCCTCAAACTGCTGCAGTGCCACCAGTATCAGCAATTGGCTGTCCCTCACCCGCTTCAGGCACTTCTCCAATGCAGTGCAGAAATCCAGGGTCTGCAGGCTGTTCTCAAAGTACTCCTCGACGAGATCAAACAGCTCCTGGCTCTTCCAAATGTCTTTCTTGCAGTCCAAGATAACCTTGACAACTTCCTGATTCATATCCAGAAGGCATTCAGTGATTTGCTTGAGGGAGTCAAACGAAAGGGCTCGGACCTCAACGCCGACAGCAAGAGTATTTATGACCTGATTCGTCCGAGCTTGGAGATTGTTGTCGAATGACTGCAGATCAGCATCAACCTTGCAGGCAGCCTCATAGGTACTCAGCTCAGTTCGGTAGTGCATATCGGTGTTGAGGTTAATCGCCGCGGAGGTTTCAGGCATCTTCTTGCTCATATGGCTCCCCATTGCTTCAATTGAATGAAAAAATGACCTAAACAATTATCACAAAAAGAAAAGGATCACAACCAATTCAAATTCAGAACCCCCTTATCGCAGACAAAAAATGCAAGTGTTCCACAAAGTGAATGAAAATGATCTAACAATAATCACACACAAGAAAAGAGGCACAACCAATTCAAATTCAGAATCCCTTTGTCGCAAAGTGAATGAAAATTGAAAAAGTAACAAAATATATGATTCTAGTTGCAATTTTCAGAGAAGAAGCAGATAAATTTGATTGTAAAAATATCAACCTAGCACAATGGATGCTATGCTACATCATAGAATTCCATATATCAAGAACAGTACCACCCCATTTCCCGCAAACAAAGCACAAAAAACAACTAGGAATGTTTCAGTCTTTCAGATCATGAAATGAGCATGCAGAAGCAGAATCAAAACAGACCCAGATAGAGATTTTCGAAAAAGTTCAAACCTTTGAAAGCGATTGAAAGAAATACCGAAAGAATCACAGAGACAAGGACTAGGAGAAATAGATTTTAGCTAAAGAGGATTTTGGTTTTTCCTATTTTTGTGTATTTCTTCTCATAAATGATGAACCTTTAGATGTGGGAAGAAAGGGAAATGCAGAACCTTAAAGACAATAAAAGCTGTAATGAACCAAGAAATGTGGGTAATGAGAGAATCGCTTGCACGCATGAAGAAAA
>QANU01080231.1:42778-157432 GCA_003254905.1 Nissolia schottii | reverse complement strand
ATATATATATATATATATATATATATATAATACTTTTCATTTGCTTTGAATCGAAAGTGAAATACTTTTCTGAATGTAATGAATTCAAATCCTTTATTATGAATCATGATAAAAAATTTGTGTACGGTCAACTTGGAACAATTTCTAAATGTGAAATATGTGGTAGCCAGTAATGGACACCTTTATTTTTTAGATTGCATCTTATTAGAGTTCTTTACGGGTCATCAATGAAGATTTTATATAATTTTTACATAATATTTAATACTCATAAAAGGAAAATTATAATAGTTTTCATCTTCTTTGAACTGAAAATGAAATACTTTTCTAATTGTAAGGATTCGAATCCTTTAATATGAATCATGATCAGAAATTTTGTTTTTGGTCAACTTGTAACAATTCCTAAAGGTGAGATAAGCGGCGGTTAGTAATGTACACCTTTATTTTTTGAATTGTATATGATTCGAGTTCATTATGCATCATCAATAAAGATTTTATATAGTTTTTACATAAAATGAACATAATGTTTAATTAATGCTTATAACAAAATATAATATTTTATCATATTCTGGTCAACCTAGAACATTCCCTAAAGATGAGATACGCGGTGGTTAGTAATGTACACCTTTATTTTTTGGATTGTATCTTATTTGAATTCATTACATGCCATCAATGAAGATTTTACATAGTTTTTACACAAAATGAACATAATGTTTAATTAATACTTATAAAAAAAATTATAATACTTTCATTTTCTTTGAACTGAAAATGTAAAACTTTTATGACTATAATGAATTCAAATCCTTTATTACGAATCATGATCAAAAAATTTGTTTTTGGTCAACCTGAAACAATCCCTAAAGGTGAGATAAGTAAAAGTAATATACTCCTTCCTTTTTTTGAATTCTATCTTATTCGAGTTCATTACGCGTCACCAATAAAGATTTTATATAGTTTTTACATAAAATGAACATAATGTTTAAATTAGTACTTATAAGAAAAATATAATAATTTTCATATTCCTTGAGCCGAAAATGAAATATTTTTATGACTACATCGTATTCGAAACCTTTATTACAAATCTTGAACAAAGATTTTATATCTTGTCAACCTAAAGCAACCCCATAAAGGTGAGATACATGGTGATTGGTTATGTACTCCTTCATTGCTGAATTGTATCTGATTTAAATTCATCAATGAAGATTTTATGGAGTAATTTTTTTTTCTTTTACTTTATTGGATTCTTAAAGAATAGACTCTCCAATTTTTCCCTGAAGCAAGAGTTTGTTAGGTGCTTGTAGCATATCACATTCTCTGCCACGTAAGCTCCGGGTAGTTAGGAACGTGCGCTCAATCATTACTCATATGATTGTATGCTATAAATAGATATAATAGTAGTAATGCATTGAATCTATATGTAATCCATTTTCTCTCACTTTTAAAGTTAATCCAATCGCGCACATATAGCTGGCTCTCTTTCAACCTTTCTTTCTGCTTAAGTTCATAAACATTCACGTGTTATGGGATGACTTCTGTCGATCCACACGAGGTAGTTAGGAGCACACGCTTAATCATTACTCGTATGATTGTATGCTATAAATGGATATAGTTGTAATAATGCATTGAATCTATATATAATTCATTTTTTCTCACTTTCAAAGTAATCCAATCACGCTTACATAGCTGACTCTCTTTCAACATTTCTTTCTACTTAAGTTCATAGACATCCATGTGTTATGGGATGACTTCTATCGAGCCACACGAGATAGCTAGGAGCACACGCTCAATCATTACTCATATAATTGTATGCTATAAATAGATATAGTTATAGTAATGCCGTGAATCTATAATTCATTTCCTCTCACTTTTAGAGTTAATCCAATCACACTCATAAATCTTTCTCTCTTCTCAACCTTTCTTCTTGCTTAAGTTTATAAACACCAATAGATTCAAATCATTTATTACAAATCTTGAACATAAATTTATATTTGATTAACCTATAACAACTCCTAAAGGTGAGATACGCGGCGGTCCCATATGTACTCTAATAAAAGATTGATTGATAAAAATGAATTCTCATTTTACACATAGTTATAGTTTGCTATGTATACAGGAGGTATTGCTGTTGTTGCTACTGCTTGCACCGCAAGCTTACGCAAAATAATACCTAACTCTAACTACTTCTAACCATAACAACGGACAGAAGTTGAAACTAAATTAGGCTACTAGCTAGTTGTATGCGTAATTTAAATCATTTGGATGATTTGTTCTCTATCATACTCCTTCATTATTTTTAATTGTATCTGATTCAAATTCATTATTGCACGTCAACGATGAAGATTTTATATAGTCTTTTTATATAAAATATTAAAAGTAACCATATTTTTAGTTAGTAATTGTAAAAAACATTTTTTTTAAAAAGTTACCTGATTCAAATAATTGTAAAATGTGTTCATGTTATAACTAAAACAAATGATTAGGGTATTTATAGGCCAATTATGTTTGAGGGTCGATATTTATCGCAAAGAAAAATGTTAAATTATAGTCATAATTTTGACATAATCTAAGTGACAAAATAAAACGGCATTGCCAATAACTTTTAGATGAATAAGTGAGACTGTGAATACATTTTATCTAATTTTCATCATATCATAATTTCTATAATAGAATTATAGTTACATTATTTTGGCTCTGTACGTAGCATGTTCCTGTTAACATATGGATGCCATGTGATTTTAATTAGTATTCTTTTAGAATTAAAGAACATTTCATTAAATACATAATATAATCCATCACAAAATGACAATTGAGATATTTGATGTATATGCGTGTCACATGAATTCATAGCTAGTTCCATAAATTTGCGTCTATGAAAATAATGATATGACATAGAATCAGAATAATCACTGCAAGAAAGGCTTAAGATCACACATTTTATTAATTACTCCTTTCAGTGCATTTTAACATTCATTTTGACCATTTTTTTAAAATTATTTGTTATTTTCACTTTTTAAGATAAAATTTATTGTTATGTTTACCATTATATCTTTAATTTAATAATTTTAAAAATAGTAAATTTGTAATATTATCTTTATCTCTCTCTTCATTATAAAACACTTTAACCAAATTAAATAAAAATACTTTAATAAACATACTCTTTAAATCACTTTTGATTTTAAATTTCTTAGAGTAAATTATACGAACCTCCCATAAGGTTTAGTGAAATTACACTCACTCCTCCTTTATTTATAACTTTGTCATGTAATCTCCTTAAACTTTATAAAAAGTTACACTCACCTTTCTTAATTTTAAAAATATTTATAACTTTTACTTACTTTAAAATGATAAAAATACTTTTATTTTAAAAAATATTTTATAAAATAATAAATATGGTTACCACCACTTTTTTCCCGATAAATGTTTACCTACCATCACTTTGATATGTGTTTTTTACGAACTTAAGTACAAGTCGTATTTTGCTATCATAGAGTAATAATTAATGCAGTAGTTTCCAAAATGAGAAATATACGGTGTTCCAACTTTAATCCTACTTTAGGTGTAATTAGTAAGATTGACGTCATCTCATCATAATATATATTAAACTAAACTAAAATACAAATTTTCATTTGAGTATCAAACAAGATAAACTGACGACATACATTTGTGATTTGTCAATAAAGTGCACGCATAATTAATAAAAGAGATATTGCAGGATTATATAAAAAGACATGGCAATAAAGTAAATTGGGGGTTTGGGGGATCATAAAGAGCATAGAGATTCATGTGCTCTTGCATATGTGGGGCAAGAAATTCTTGAGTAAGCACGTGAATTCTTTCGTCTAACACGCGTGTTGTTTATCTGTATTTAAAATGTAAATTTTACATGTATCTCACCTTATTATTGAACATCAACACACGAAGAAATTCATCCTCTATATATATCATTTATGTTCAAAAGCGTTTAAATAAAATGTTTATGATTGACCAACTATATCCAAAAGTATTTTAGATTATGTTAAGGTTATGTTCGAACAAAAAGAAACTAACTAGTAAATAATTTTCAATAATATTAATCCTTATAAAGTTGAAAAGTATTGACAAAAAAAAATTACATTAAAAATTAATAATTTAACATTAATAAAAATATCACAATATTAGTACAAATCTGAAATTTATACGTATATATATGTTATGTGTATGTCGTATAAATTTTGAAGCTAAATGTCTTGGCATGTTTATGCGGTGTCATGTATGCGTGTCGATGTGTAGCTTCCCATCTTACCCTTATTAATGTGAGAATCTCACATCACATGAGTCTCACCCTCATAAATTTCTCTCAGTATTGGCAAGTCATGTTTTTTGTGTATACAGCACACAGGTTAATGTCCGCGTCCTCTCCGATTCTCCTTTTCAGCTGGCTGGGGCCCTTCTCATGCTGACACGTGACCCCTGAATGACACGTGTTCGCAACTTAGTGGTTACCATCACACCACAAAGTTGAAGAGGTTGAGAAAATCCAAGACAGATTCCACGCTACGTCAACCGTTTCTTTGCCTCACGTGATTTTCCCCTCGTGCTGCACATTACATACACATACACATCACAAGATATATACTTTATAGAATTAAGTACTTTTAAATGTAAAAATCAAGCATGCTTGGCATGAAAGGGAAGGGTGTGATTTAAGCTAAATTATTTCAAATTTTATATATTTTTCTAGTAAACCATTAACATTATCCTCAATGTTAACATTCTTCGTCAAGTTTGTATTTAAAATATAAAAATTATTAAATTTATTTTAAAATTACAAAAAATTGATCAAATATAGTTGATATATTTTCTTTTATTTTAGGCGTTAATATACGAGTGAAGATTCATTAACTCTAAAAGCAAGTAATGATACATTTGTTTCACTTAATAACTTTTTATAGACAATAAATTTAATCAATGAGACTGTTGAATTGAAAGTTTTTATCAAATAGATTAAACTCATAAAATTTCATTTAGTTTAAAATTTACTTGATACTTCATATTTTCACTTTATTTTAATGTATAATATGATTTTGAAATATGAATACAATGTTGACTATCAAATTTCATATTTATTGTTCCAATTTTTTCTAAAAATTCGTATAATTAATCTTACAATATCACATAATTCAACGGCCCAATCGATTAAATTCATTGTCTAGCAGAATAAATGTATCATAAATTACCCATGGACTCACAGAAAATAAATTTTTAGTTTTTTATTTTAGCTTTCAGGCATACACCATTGGGTTTGTTGAAAATAATATCATTCCGACTTTTATAGATAATACTACAAGCAAATAACTAACTTTATGTAAGTTTGCAGTTTTTCCTTTTTTCATCATTATCAAACGTCAATCTTTATCATTTTGGGGGTGGTTTTCTTCGTGACCTTTGGGTAATGAATTGGTTTACCTCATCACAAATTAGGTGCTTTACATTTAAGTTTGTAAGACAAAAATAAAATGAATTTATTCCTAAATTTGAAAAAAAAGCCACTCAATCGATCATGTATATTTCATCACAAGTGAGAATGAATAAAATATAATTAAAAGTCGATGTATATTAATTTTTTATATATATCTATATAAAATATTTTATACACGGATAGAACATCAAAATTAAATTCTTTATTAAATCATGAATATACCTTAAATTTTTTACATACAATAAAGAGAATATCAAAAAATAACTGTTCTCTAGTTTTTAATTTTATTTTCACTTTTATTCTTATATTTACAATAATATCATTAAAAATAACTACTTTTTACAAAAGAAACATTTGCTTGGCAGACCCCTGTCAAGCACCACTACTATATATATATATATATATATATATATATATAAAATTTAAAAGTGAATATCTTTTATTATTATTATTGTTGTTACGAAATAATTGCAAACACAGCCACGTCCATCATCCACAACTTTGTCATTTCATTCATTCATTCCTATCTCCATAACGCTATGATGATCTCACGTATAATTTGACTTAATTTCCTAACTTTTAATTTTGATAAAATCAATCTACGAATGAGGGAACTTACTAACCGCGTAGCTGGAAGAGATGGAGACTTGCAACGACAAATTGGCCCAATTTAATTTTTTATTTATTTTTTCTTTCCTAGCTACAATTGATACGTACCAAGATTGATTAAAAGTTAGCAATAGATCATAGATAAGAACCAATCTTTGGACTTCCCTTTTCGTTCTTTAACTAATTTCTTTCGTCATATCATATTCACTTGCCACGTAATATATACCTCTAATATTGCATGATAAGCCTTGTGCGAAAAATCTACCATTACAAATTGAGGGATCCAAGTTTTTGGATACACGAATTGTGTTAGAGCACTCTTTATAATTGATTGAGCATCGAATTTGTCTAACCTTTTGTTTCCTAGGTATGCTTGATTAACATGAATCTTTTGGTTGTACTTGGTATAGAAATGTTTCGTGAATATAATCACTGTTAAGTACCATATCTTGAGAATACGGTCAAAAGAGTATTTACAATCACTTGGTAAACTATCCTCCTTTCAACTACTTTTTAAGGTTGAGTTTGAAATAATTGCCTTCAACATGGTTATCTCATTATTGTTGATCATATATGCACGTTAACCTAATCTCTCTCTATTGACTAATCTTGGAAAAAAATGTTATTTGTACCCACTACAAAATTTGATATCTTGTGTATACTACACGGATAAATAAATATTATAAAATAGACAAATAAATATTGCTACCTAGGATTTATGTGTGTAGGAACACGCATGCGTTTAATATTATTTATTTATTTATGTGTTTAATTATGTTTGTTTCTTTATACGGTAAACACACGATGTCAGTTTTTATGGTGTACAAATAACGAGACTGAATCTTGAAACAACTTCTTAGCACACTCTTTGTTACGAGTCCTACATTAAGTAAATAGTCAAATTTAATGTGGCATTTAAGTTATAAAATTCCGTTACCTAATAAATTAATCTTTTGAGTTGATTTTTTTTATTAAAAGGTAAAAAATAGTTTTTTTTTTTTTTTTTGTAATTGGACGCTGTCGATAGATTTGAGTAATAATAATAGGTGTTTTCAAGGGCTGCGAAAAAAGCTACGTACGCACTAGACTAAAATGTCTTTTGATTTGGACTCTATGAGCTTGATTAGATGATAAAAACAAAATTTGTTTAGGGGATTTTTATGTAACTGAAGAAGAAAATTGGATGAAATTTGTATTGATAGTATGGAAATATGATGAAAGGAACCCTATTACGGAGTAGAAACTGGAGCAATTACCAAAATGAAATCAACGCACACACCAACTCCTCATTATTCTAGTTTGTTACCATTATTCTTCTAGAAACACTATATACACTTTATAGCCTTTATAGCCCAAACGGGTGGTTGAAGAATTCTCTTGCTTCCTGGTTATAGGTACCTGGGCTTATTTTTTCCTTGGCCCACTTTCTTGTCCACCGACTGGGCTCCTTCAAGTTGCCAGCCCACAAGAGATATGCTTCATAACAATAATGTTATTTGTAAATATTGGGTAGAGAGCCCAAAAGAGAAAAATGGTAGAGAAATTTGAGACCAAATTATATTATAAATTTTACAAAATCACGAGAGGAGAGGTGAGAGTCACTATCTAATTAACACAACTATATCTCTAATAGTTCATTGCAAGCTGTTTGGGATCAAAGCACGATACAATGGAAAAGGAGAAATACAATGAAATAAGTTGTAATCATACCGAAAAACAAGGAAAGTATGGAAAGCGAAAAAGTTGGTGATGGCCAAATCGCATGGTTACGACAAGTCTTCAATCTTCTTTCTTTTGCAGCCTCTTCAATCTTCTTTCAGTGTCTTCACAACTCCATCCTAATCATATGAAGAATTTGGGTATAAAATGAGTGGCATTGCCGATACGAACATCGATCAATTGTCGCTCTTCAATGGCTCTATGGCCGACAAATATTGAAAAATCCAATTTAGGGAATAAGAACCTTCAATGTCAAACCAAGGCAAATGCTTAATCACCATGATAGAAGCTAACCTAGTTTTGATACCATGTTGAGATTCATGGTAGAAAACTCAAGAGAAAAAATCGATAGAGAAAATTGACAACAAACTAGATTAAAAATTTTACTAAACGATAAAAAGGTAATGTAATACAAGTAAAGGCAAGCCTCGTATAGGATTATGATAAATCTAATTTTGATGGATACCAAACACTCACATTTACAAAAGCACTTGGTTCACCATGTCCACTTCTCTCTTTATTTTTCTATGGTCGATCCCAAAGATTTGTGATATAAGTATTGAGTGTCTATTAAAATTAAATATACAAATAACATTTCTTAATTTCTCATTTATGCACAAATAACATATCTTTATTTTTATATATAAAAAGCTACATTCTCCCACAAAATTAAGCTCCAAATCGTCCAACATATAAAACAAAGTATCTTTATTACGTTTTAAGCCTTCGAGATATTGTTTGCATTTAACTTTTACTTACTCTAGGAAGATATAACATTTATAGTGTATATGTAATACTATATCTTTGCTGTGTTGTCTTGAGCGTGCGTGTCCTTTCCTAACTTCTCTTGCGTTGTGTCACCCTCTAGGAGATCAGATCAGACCATCTTCATTCTTCGCTATTAAATTACTTTGTAGCTTTCCTGTTCACCATACATGAAGCTTAATTTGCCCCGTGAGAATCTGTTGGTTTCACACTTCACATTCCCCATGTTAGTTGCACATATATAATTCGAGATCGTCAAGATCAGTCTAACACCTAATCCATTATCATTAGATACACATATTAAACGAGAATTAATTCTTGTCAAAGTAAATACTAAAATGTCATCTAGGCGTAACAACGCACAAATTTCTTTATTAAACAAGCAAACAAACATTCATTATTATTACTAAAATCCAATTTATTCCCCCTCTAAAGCAGCAGCACCACCAACACTTGCCCGTGACACAACGGCCCATAGTAATACCGCCAATCAGCCAGCTCCCTTTGTCACGAGAGCTCCATAGGAATCTTCAATCCAAAATTCCCCTCACACATTTCACTCCCTATATAACCCCCCCCCTCTACTTCTCTCTTCTCATGAACAATTAATCACAGTGGAAGAGCAACATATTCCATATATTTTGAGATGGAGGGATTCAAGAAGGTTGTGATGATGTTGTTGCTGATTGGGCTGATTGGGTTAGCAGGGCCCATAATGATGGCCCATGGGCAGTCATTTTGCGGAATGACAAGAAATGGGCTGAAGGCCTGCCAGCCCAGTGCGTGCGGGGAAAACCCAGTTGACCCGCCTTATGCAGCCTGCTGCGCTGCACTGGGCAAGGCAGACCTTCAGTGCCTATGTAATTACAAGGATTCGGGGTTGTTGAAAATCTATAATGTCAACTCCACACAAGCCATGGCACTACCTGGTAAGTGCAAGGTTGGAGATCCCTCATGGAAATGCTAGATGATGATGGTGTGGAGGAGGAGGAGTCAGACAGAGATAAAAAAGGGGCACTTAATCATGTGATAAAAAAAGGGGGCAAGTGTGTGTGTGTGTGTTTTTTTTAAATACTTGTCTGTGTGTGTTTGTTGATATAATGCTTATGCTATGCTCACAGCATATGCACCTTGTTTGTTGTTGCCGTTGTTGTAATTTGTTTGTTTTATGGTATTTCTTTGCTTCAGTTATTTCATATTTATCTATTGATGGTTTGTGATTCTTGCTAATTCCTTTTTACTTACGGAGCTTCTCATTCAGTTTTGGAAAGCAACTCTAAAGATATCTCTTTTTTGTTACTAACATATGGTACTTTAATTTCGCTTCATGAGTGATCCAAGATTGGAGTGGTATAAAAGTATGTTAGGAGAATCATACATCTATGAAATCTCCACCTCAAATACAAACGCCTTTAAGGAAAGATTCATTTAAATCGTGAGTTGAAAAAAAGTGTGTATAATGTTTTCCTATATTAGAAGTGTAATCACATTATGGGAGTATTAATTCCACCAATTCGACCAAATTAAGTATTAAAAAAAAAGCCAGCCAAATCATACAAGATCATTTGCTCCAAGTTGCAATATCAACATATCACACCTCAAAATCAAGTGAGTCAATCTTGCCAAAATCGCCTAATTTTTTTGTAAAAGTTGGACCATGTCAACTTGCTAATCTTTACCAATAAAGTTCAGTATGCATAGTTAGTAGATATAATTGAGTCTTTTACATAACTTGATTATATATAGACTAACTCAAAATTATGATTTTAAATTACGGACTATAAATTTAATTACAATTATACTTTTGTAGTTATGAGGTTTCTTGGAATCGTATCATTAAGCTCCACATCAAAAAAACATATATAATCGAAGTATCTTTTATAATAATTTGTACATCTCTTTTAAAAAAAAAAAAAAGATAATTGCTCAAGTTACTATGGTGGCTTCTAAGGCAATAAGCCTACCTGATGTAAGATCATGATACTCCCCCTCAAGTTTATCCACATACACATGACTCAACATTAAACATTAGCAAGGCATATGGCTATAGCGTCCACCATAGTAAGTGGACAATTCTTCTAGTTTTCTTTTTAGGCTCGGCTATTTCCTCTTGTTTTTTGTTGTTGTTATAATTGTAATTTGTTTGTTTTATGGTATTTTTCTGTTTTGGTTAATTCCTCTTTATCTATTTTTGATTTGCTGATCTGGCCCATTGTTTAGTTTTTAGTTACAAAGTTTCTCATTGTATTGGAAAGTAACTCCAAAGATATGTCTTTTTGTTACCGGCACATGATACTTTCATTTCGCTTAATGGGTGGTCTCGGGTTGAAGTAATGCAGAGCAACTGTACCTCTATAAAATTTGCAAACGCTCGAATACAAGTGTCTTTGGTAGGATGATTCTTGTGATTTCGACTAAAAAAAATTATATTCTTCTGTTTGTTTACGCTACTATGGGAGTATTAGTTTGACAAACTAGACCAAACTGAGTATTTCCAAAAGAAGGAAAAAGGCATCCAAATCATACAAGATAGTAATACAACTAAAAATATATCATGGGTTTATAGTAAACAAGTGATAAAATCAACATACCACACCTCAAAATTAAGCGAGACAATCTTTTTAAGATCGCCCAATTCTTAGTAAATACGAACTCGTCAACTTGCTAAGCTCTACTAACAAAGCTCAACACAGTTAGTAGATGCAACCGAGTCTTTTAAGTACTTGGTTCTATATGAACTAAACTCACTCAAATTCATGGTTTTAAATTATGGACCGCAAATTTGATTACAATTATATTTTTGTAGTTATAAGGTCTCCACAATCGTATCGTTAAGCTCCACATCGAAAAGGCATGTAACCAACACACCTTTTATAATAACTTGGACAACTCCTTTAGAGAAAGAAGATAATTGTTCAAAGTTATTATGGTAGCTCCTGTGGCATTATGCCTATCTGATGTAAGACAATGATACTCTCTCTCTCTCAAGTTTATCCACAAATATATGACTTAACATTAAACATTAGCAAGGCATATGGCCACAGCATCTACCATTGTAACATAGACAATTCTTCTAGTTTTCTCTTTTAGGCTTGACTTAAATGTAAATTTTGATCTTATTTTTTATATATCTTGAGAACTTATACATGCGCACAACGATGTGTGTACACATACTTAATTTTTATATAAGTTAAAAAATGTTCGAAATAATTTATTTTCCTGAAAAGTTTTGTTTTTTAAATTTTGTAAAAGTTTTCATAGATTTAATCTTCTTCTGCAAGATTAAAATCCTTTTACTTCCCAACATTTAAAACTGAACATTAGTTTGTCTATTATGAGGCCCAATTATTATTTTTAAATGAAAGATAAAGAAACAAAACCAAATGAGGCCCAATTCCCTTACGCTTTCATTATTCCTTTTATACCGAAAAACTCTCAAATTAAACTTTTATATCGACATCGACCGAAAAAAAAAAAACAAAAAACAAAAAACTTTTATATCGACCATGCATTAAAGTTAAGAGTTTAATTGTAATTTATTTTATTCAACTTTATGTTCTTATTCAATTAAATCTTGGCATAGAAGTAAAATATTGATATATTTAAAATGATTTGGTTAGACTATATTAAATTTTGGATTTAATTAAAATGCATTGCACTATCATCTAATCATATATAAACAAATACGTAAACTTGACTATTACATTCACTATTTAAAAAGTCATCTAAATAAAATGAATTGATTGACTGAGGAGACTGACAGTGTGAATGCATCAAAAATTAGACTCTTAAATTTTATATACACTTTCTTTATATTATTAAAAAGAAGCTGGAAGCCACTTGTAGCTCCCTTCCTTAGGGGCAAATGTGAAAAATGACAGAATAACGCGAAAAGCGGAGGGACGAAATAGGCAAATAGAAAAGAAGGAAGAATTAGGGTTTGCTCTGTTTACCTCTTCCCCAACCCAAACACTTACCTCTTCCCCTATATAAATCAAGAGAGAAGCATAGTCGCAGCTAAAGAATGAACCCTAGAGTAGAGTAGAGTAGAGTTTCATGGTGTTTTTACAACATGCTTTAATCAAATAATTTATTTTTGAAATTGGCCTTCATAATCCCAGATAAGCTTGTCTCCAGTGCTTACTCTGATTCATGGGAGGCGGAAAGCAAAATTGTGCAAGTTTCGCTGATAAATGCCCGATCTCTTTATCCAATCAAGGCGTTTACTAGTAACTTTGCCATACATTTCATTTCGCTTGTCTTGTTTATCCTCTTTTCTTCTTTCTCNATATATATATATGCCTTTGCGATTGGCTTTATGCCCTTCACAATATGGGAAAGAATTCTCTCAGTGAAAATAACACACAATCAAAATCTTCTTGTATACGCACCATGAGAGGACCATTTTCCTTATAATTTAGGTTTTTTTTTAAAATACTAATCATACAAATATCAAAGAACAAAATGAAAATGCAATAATATTTTGAAAAACATCTGATTCAAGGTTCTACTAATTTTCACAATTCAACCAAATGATCGGATCCTACAACATTGTTGCTGTTAACCTCTACGTAATACACACACAGGTGTTGGTGTATAAAACCAATACCTCACATGAAAAAAACCTTTGTCTAATCAATTTTATTCTGGGCAGTTCATTATCGGCAACGTGCGCAAAAACCAATGAGCCAATCTTACAGTTAAACATTGCCGGACCGATGGTTAAAGCTACATTATATTATTGGCATGCTTTCGAGGAAACAAACTCGTGTGTTGACTCTATGGCTAAGTAAGCATGTACACGACTTTCCGTTGGGTTTCCATCTTATGATTTTGTTCTTGTGTCTTTACTCTCTAGCCTGATTGGCTCGGGTATTTTGTTCCCCGCATTATGTAGTTGTGGTCTTGTGTTTCTTTTGGGCGGTTCAGCCCCGTTGTCAATAGAAAGAGCATCAACAAGTGCTAAGCAATGATGCTTACCTTAGAACGACCAACAGTTAAAAAAGAGAGTAAACGCATCTATAATAAATTAGAAACATCCATTTATGTCACTGCCTAGTCAAAATTTTCAATCTCAACATTCAAGTCCAGTACTCATGCTACAGACTACAGTATCTTTTTCGTGCAAAGGTTTACATCTACTTGTTGTAAAGATGAACAGCAGTGAAGATGAAGAAACCTGCCATCTGCATCACAATCAAACCGTTGCATCAACTAGGAGACTAAACAGAACATGAACCGATCTAATTACAACTTCACAACTAAAAGGTTATAAAGCCTAGTAACATTATACCATGCAAGGAAGGCGACTTCAATAGAAGGCCATATAGATGAGAGAGACACTTACCATTGAGAATGCTGATCCATAATACGGATAAGCTGCTGGTATAAATCTCTCGTATTCGTTGTGTCTGAAGGGACGGACAGGAATCTACATAGAAAGCTCAACATTATTCATGAATAATATAATAACTCCAAGTACTTATGCAGTTTCACAACTAAAGTTTGCCCAAAATTAGCATTTAACTCGATCATATAGCAAACTCATCCAGCACAAAGGGCAACGACTGAAAAGAAAGTTGTCGGAGTTCGGAAAGAGGACACTCTAAATCCATAAAGGCACTGGTGTTATACATGGATGCATGCAAAAAAATTATGATGTGACCCTGCTCAAACACACAGGTAAATCTACCAATACAGAGAGGGGGTGTAAACTTTTCTCAGGGGAAAACGTTAGTGTAATGGAGGAGCGACTCTTGAGAAAAATAAAATAGAATATTAGATGATCAGCAATTACCTGCTTGGATAAGGATAAGCTTGTATATCCAAGTCTTTCGTACTCTACTTTGAATTGGAAAACCCCATAGACATCCGGAACCTTAAATGATGTGAAGTAATAACCCTGAAAGAGAAAATGTCATTTAGAAAATTTCACACTGGAGTTTATAAGAGAAGAACATGAGTGTTGGCGAAAAGAATATTCCAAAGCACCTTGCTGTCTGTTGATAAAGTCTTCAAGACATAGGGGCTCATCATGTAAAATTGCACTTGAACATCATCAGCGACATAAGGTTCCCAATCTCTCCCAGCCCACTCATAAATTTCAACAGAGTATTCCTTCAATAAGATTTGAGAAGTGAGCTCCAGCCAAAGAAATGTTTCAATTAAAGCAAACAAAACATATATCAACATTGAAACAATAGCTAATTTACCAAATCATCATTGATCCTATACATGGCTGGTTCATCAACTTCACCAACTTTATGGTGTTTCACACTCACCGCCTTAATGTAAAAACATGAAGCAAAAGTATATTAGAATAATGATGCTAAACGGCGGTGTCAAATATCAAATAAATGGCAATGCCAACAGAATTGATGGAACCATTGTTGTCTTACCTTGAGGTGACCTCTTTCATGGAAAATCCATTTGCCAAGTTCAGTCACGAACTGCTCATTACCTGACTTGTCATGTCTGTTATTCCAAAGAACTTAAAAAATCAATACAAACTTTGGTTGTAGCATGTTTCCCTAAATCAGATTCCATGGAGAAAAGACATATGGCCACCGTAAGTTGGATAGAGTGAAAGTATTGCACAACCTAGCTGATAGAAACTTATTATGGCAGTGTTGAGAAAGAAGACTTGCTAATTGAGAAGTGAACTATGGGAAACAGGAAAACGAAAATTGTTTCATGCTTTACTTACTTGGTTGGACTACCAGCCTTCTGCACACCAGACCTGAAAAATCTGCAGAAAAATCCAAGTTTTACATGATAAAAATGACCATTACAAATTACAAACCATTGATTAGCAAATGAGACTTTCATACCGGTTGCTGAACATGCTCAATGAGCCAGATATCAATATACGAGCATTATTTCTTGCCTGTCTCAAAGAAAAAAAAAAGAAGAAGAAGATGAATACGTGAGGAATTACTACATATGTTCAGAATTAATAGTAAGAGTCATAAGCACCTGCAATGAACAGTGAAATGTGTGGTGAGTGGTGATGCATGCTTAATGATAAAAACAGAAAGATAAACGCCATCAATGTTCAATATGCTTTATGCCAAGTATTCATAGACAAATGCGTTTGTGTATCTGCAGCAAACAATAATACTCCAAAAGGGGAATGTATACCTTGGAGCAGAATTAAAAAATAAAGTATTTGAAATTGAAAGGCAATAATAGCACAAGCACATGTTAAAAGACAACAACCAGAGAAATATAAAATGAGGACAGCAAACAATACATGCAAAATAAGAGGGTAATGAAATATTGGCATACCTGTACAACTGAAACTAATGAGATTGAAGATCCAGTAAGTGATGGAGGACTTGTCAACTTAGATTTTGGGTTAGCAGAATAGGCTGAAGGAGATGCTGAGAGGACTTTCAACACCTGAAGTAAACCACATAATTTTAAAAGTAAACAATTAATATGGTTATGTCAAGTATCCAAACTTAACTTATAACTGCTACAAAGCTAATGATGACACAAGCACTAGGATAAGAAATATTACCAGGCTGTTGGAAGGATTTAATGAATGCCCAATCCCCTGGAAAAGTACCGGAGCCTGTTGCATGCAATGAAAAAAAAAATCAGAAAAGAACATTGTGGTCAGTAAGAAGCATTTGCCGGTACCATACAATGTTATTCAGTGCTGAATAGCGGGACAATAGTTCTTCATAAAAGTATAATAGACACAAAATGCTGTCATGGAGTAATGATTCTACCTACTCCCTTCCCATGTCAAAACAAAAGACAAATAAGGGACAAGGGAATGAGAAGAAAAAAAAACTACATGCATTCAAACAGCAGTGCTGAAATAGAAATGTTAATGCCTTGAACACTATTGCGCATAATGCAGTTAACCAGTCAAAATAAACAATGCACTTGCCTCGATCTTTTTGCTTCCCAAAATCACATCAGACTCGATAAAATCATCACTAGCAATTAGTGTATGGTCCCCTTCGCTAGCAGAGACAGCATACCCTGAATGATCTATAACCATGGCAGTAGCATCCTAGATAAAGAATAATTACAAAAAGATAAAAAAGAGCAAAGGGTAAGACTCCATCGATTGCCCAAAATAACATGCAAATGAAAACAGCTAATCACATTATAGCTGGGAAACCTCAACCTCATTATAACGAAAACTAAATTAGACACATGAGAAACAAAAAAAGAAGCCAAATGCACACAACAATCAATTCATCCAATCAAAGATTTCACAGTAAGCACCTCATCAAAGTCAACTCCACACTCAGTGGCAATCTCCCTGATCAAATCAGACGCATTGCTGTCAGCTCCAACAATCAAATCATGCCCCGAATCAACGAAATCCAAAATCGCATTCGCATCAATGGATCCTCCAAAACCTGCACGCGACCACCAATAAACGCACTCAATTCAGACTAAAAATCGAAACTTTAAAGCGCACACAACCCAAAAACCTAACTTGTACGTGACCCATTCTGCAAAACAGTAACGGAAACTAAGATCTCAACGAATTTTAGGCGAGAGTACAAATCTTACGCTCTATGGTGGGGGAAAAGAGGATTAGGGCATCGTAGAGGTACTGGCCGTAACGCTGGAGGGAAATCTTGGGGTCGTCGGCGAGCTTGAAATCGAGATCGAAGCCGCGAGATTGGAGGGAGCTGAAGAAGATCGAGTGCGAGGATTTGATGGCAAAGTCGTCGAGCAAAACCAGGACGCGCCGATCCGAGGGTGTATCGGGGGAGAAGCAGGTGCAGAGCATGGGAACGAGGAAGAGGAAGAAGAAGATGAGCTTCGACATTGCTGGGGTCTCTCTCTCTCTCTCTGTACTGCGAGTGCGAGTCAAGGAGAGTGAGAGTTTTCACCAAAGTCGTCTTCTTCTTCTACGAGGTTGGGGCCGTTTCGTAATTTCGTAAATTCGTGAATTTGATTTTGTGGCCCTTGAAAGTCAAATAATTTCATGTTTTCCCCATTTCTTATGGACTTGGGTTGTATCCAGAAATTGGGCCAGGGCCCAATGTAGTCTATTGAGTTCAGGCTCTGACTGCCCAAAAAAAGAGTGATGTAATTGTGGAACCATTCCACAAGATCTATTCTACCCTATTAGGAGGATCTGAAAAAATAAGAGTAATGTGTGTGGTTCGCAGAATCTACCAGCATTTACAAGGATGTTATTCTAGGAATGACTTTCCCATGAATGACATTTAAATATATTTGGTTCGTAGATTAAATTTTTGGGAATCTTGTTGAAAATGTCAGTGAATGAATTGTTCCTGCATTTGGCTGACACTAACATTCCTAAAAATATTTTTTTATTTTTTCAAAAATACCCCTAACTAATTAAAATAAAAAATTGACCATTACACACATTAAACTCATATTTAAATATAACTTACATATAACTAAATATTTTCTCAACTACCTATATTTATTCTCTCAACTTTCTCAACTTTTTAGTAATTAGAAATAAATATATAATTTTCCTTATTTTTTATGTTATATGTAATTACTTAAATTTCATGCAAAATGTTTGACAATAGCACAAAAAAAAAAGAACGGATAAAAAATAGAGCAAAAAAAAAAAGATTAGGGCAAAAAAATAGAACAAATCATACAAAAATTATGCTCAAACAAAATAGATAAAAAAACATAGCAAAAAAAAATAGTCATCCTAAACAAAGCAAAAGAATGAAAACAGGGTCAAAATAGTGGTTCGCGGAATGCGTACCTCTCAATGCTGGTGGTGGTGGCGGAGGACGTGGTGGACGCCAAAGGATGTGGAGGGTGTGGACGCTGGAGGATGAGATTGCGGACGACGCAAAAGTTGGGGGACGCAACGCGAACACCGTGAGAGAGGCCACGATAGGACGCTAGAGGGCATGTCACCGGCCACCTGTTGTTGTTGCAATGCGGTGACAGACAGAGGGAGGCAAATTGGATAACATCAGATCTGAAATGAGAGAGGTTGATGATGACTAGATTAAGTTTTGGGAGGTAAAATTGGATTTTTAATTTTAACTGCGGGTAAGTTTGTAAATAAATATTTTTAGAAATATTCATTTCCCATGGGAATATTAGAATCCCATGGAGAATGTGGGATTAGAAAATTAGGGAAAATGAGTGTTTTTGGATTTATGAGAATATGACTTTCCTAGGAATGTTTTTTTCATTCTTTGAACCACCTGGGGCCTAAAGGAGCATCAAGCACTTTATGCAATTAGTGAAAAAATATACTGCACTCTCTTTTTTACTTATTGTGGGAAGATATCAATGACCCGTGAACCCTCATGAAAAATATAGACTTCAACCACTACATTAATGTATCAAATAACACAAAAAAGTATGAAGTTTACAATAATTTTTTCCCCCTTTTCTTGAAGACAAAGAAAAACAAGGCTCTTAACCATCTTAGACCAAATAATAAACACTAACACTTGAACATAAAGAGAAACATCCGAGTGAAAAAACAATTAAGGTATTATGATACACAAGAATGCTGGTTTAAGCAACACTTATTGATGTTCTCTTAATCACAAATTATCTTTAACTTTTTTGGCCTAATTTCTTGACTATTGTGGCCATGTGCTTTCCTTGATACTCTGCAATTGCAAGCTCTGTCTCACTTGCTTGCCTTGAACCATCACCAGCAAAAGTTCCAGCACCATATGGAGACCCTCCTTTGATTGATTCCATTTTGAACATGTCAGCACCAAAGGTGTAACCAATAGGAACATAGAGCATTCCATGGTGGACTAACTGTGTGATTGCTGTCCAACTACAATAATAGTAATAGTTATTATATATAAGCCATGTTATATTAGTTGAAGCTTTATATCCCAATCATGAGATTCACTAATATCTATTGAAAAATTTGTTAATAGGCCCTTTTTTCTCCTTTATCTTTATATTTTTTTTTTAATTTGATCCTTTGCATTTCAGATTAGTATCAATTTAGTTGTTCTGTCAAATGGGCTAAAAGAGAATGTTGTGACATAATCCACATTAGATCCATGTACGTCATGTTAGTGCTATTTGTGTCACGTTAGTACTTTCTATTAGTTTTTTTTAGAGAAATCAAATTGATACTGATTGGACCAATAAGGAATTAAATGCATGTTTAGAAAATTAATAAGATTGGTCCATAATCAATTATGATGAATTTAGAAATGAAAAAAAAAATAATTCATTTTTAAAATCTTAAAATAAATTCTGTGACTTTCTAATTGAAATCCATACACATTATAAATTGAATAAAATCATAGATAAGAAATAAAATTGAAGGAAAAAAAATAAAGATACTTTTATAGCATATTGCCCACATAAGACTTTCATTGATAATGCAATGGAAGTGGAGAACAATCATAACCCACCAAGCTAAAATATTAAATTATTATGTATATGAAACATAGCAAAGATTACTTTGTAAGCTCCTAATATTTTTTTCTTGTTACATCAAATACATTACAATCAAAGCAACAATGATATCAATTTACTCATATCCAATGATGATGTGACTTCATTAGCATAAGGTGATTCTGTATCACATTAAAATCATCTAGTCCAAGCATTGACCCCACACCCTACTAATCATCTAGTCCTACATCAAACAATTCAAGTAATGAAATCATTCACTAAGCTGACTATAATTCTAATGTTCCAGAAGCGCTCATGGTTTTGTACAAACTTGCTCTCCCATGAACTATTATTGTTTTCTTATAGAATAAGTACATTTTGAACCAAGGGTTACCCAAATTCAAAGTAGTTTTATCAATTGTCTATTTTGTTTGTTCTAAATAACCAATCTTAAAGCTGTCACAGTGATATTTATGCATGATATTACCTCCTCTTTCAATACATCTAGTTAATCCTTAAAGCTACTCTAGAAACCATTTTCAACCACAATAGTTATCATTCCCAAGTCCATAGACCTCTAACAATGCAGCACGTATCTATTTATAATCATAACTAAACTCTTGAATTTGCATTATAACAAAAAATATAGTCAGAATTCTCTACGAAAGCAAGGGTGGTTGTTAGACAAAATGAAGTAACATGAACTACTTATTAAGCTAAAGGTAATTATGTCTGAGAACTAAATTCTAACAAAATTTCTGACTCTCTAGTACTTTTTCTTTAAAAAAAAAAAATTAAGAGAAAAATTCATGCATCAATTGAGATTGAAAAAATAAAAGTCATCTTACGCGGTGGTTTCTTGGCCACCACCCTGAGTGCCAGTGCTGACAAAGAAGCCGGCAGGCACGCCTGCCAGCTTCTGTTGTTGCCACAGTTGTCCCGTCGAGTCAAAAAAACCCTTCATTTGGGCCGCCATGCTCCCAAACCTTGTTGGGAAACCAAACAACAACCCATCAGCCTCTACCAACTTGTCTGCCGATATCAACGGCACCCCATCATCGCCACCCTTCTCTGGCACTTGCATCATCTGCAAAACCTCCTTGGGAAGCGTCTCAGCCACCCGGTACAACACCCCTTCAACCCCTTCAACAGAATCAACCCCTTTCTTCAATGACCTAGCCAGTGACTCCACGTGGCCATACATTGAGTAGAACACAATGAAAACTTGAACCTTCTTCACTTCTCGTGGTGGTAATGGAACTTCTCTTGGTTGTGTTTCAGCACTAAGAGGTTCATTCTTTTCAGAAATTGGTACCTTGCTCTTGCTTGGAAAGCATCCACCTCCTTTTCCCATTGGAATTCAACAAATTTGAATTACTTGCGAAGCAAGGTACAAAGAAAAGGGATTAGAAAATGGATCAATTTTCTTGGATCTGAAACATTGATGGGATTATATCAAAATGGCAACAAAGGAAAAAAAAAAAAAGGAGAGAGATGATGGAAGAGAGTAGAACGTGAATAACAAGCTTGGATTTGACTTCACTTAATTATGAGCTGTTATATATATTAAGATAAGATGGCTTAGAAAAATAGCCATTGGCTGGCATGCTTGATCTTGAATTATAATCACCAAACTTTTTATTATTTTATTGAGAAATGTTATTTCCACATGCATATCGAATAAGACACAATAATACACATCAAAAAATAAATAAGTGGAATACATTCATAAGAGAAGGGGAAAAAAAAGTGGACTCCACTCATTTATTTTTTGATGTTCATCAAGATGTCTCATTACACGCATCTTTACACAATAGTTCTTTTAGTTTATAAAATAAATAAATCTGATATCAACAAAATATATAATTATGATACCATGTTAAGAGCTATTATGTTTCCAAAAGTTTAAGTTGATGGGCAAAAACAATTAAATGGTTTTATATGTCACTTTATTCATTTGCAAATAACATTTCACTATTTTATTTATTTTTTGGACTAGAGCACAACGTGTCATGAGCATATTTCGTTCTTAGTAGCTAAGAAAATTAAAGCAGCCAAAGGAGACAAAAATAAATTGGGCAACGAATAAAATGATATCGGGTGTGGACTGACTTTAGGTTTCTTTTCATTGAAAGATTCCAACTATTTTTTCTTCTTAAAAAGGATAATTCTAATTTCTTTTGGGGGAGTAAAAAGCTAAAAATACAGATTGTCATTTTTCTCTTGACAGTTTCCAATTAAATTTCTGTCAAACAATTATATATTGTTAATTATTTTTTTAAAATTACCAGGCAACTATGCAATTATTGGTATACCTAACAAATTTCAAAGTAGGAATTATTCTTGGTACAAATGCATATGCACAAACTTGTAACAAGTTTATAAGTCAACGAGGACTTCATTTCTAAGACTTAATTGTCATCAGTGACGTTTAATACCGATATTAAAAAGGGTGTGTGAAAGGTATATTCTTTGTGAGTTTGTCTAATTAGGCGATTACTCCTAAAGCAAACAAAGACTAAAGCCATAATCGCGGTTTTAGCATTCATAGCTGAATAACCAGTTCCACTTTTGATTTTTTCCAAATTTATATCAAAACACCAAACTTAAAGAAGCCTAGATCTATGTTGGGAGAGACCGTCTTTTTTAAGTGAGTTTTTTAGTTACACAAACTAAATATAACTTATGTTTAAATTTTTGGTAGGAGGCCATAAGAATCATAATCGATTCCACACCTCTAGAAAGTGGGAAAAAAACTCACTTCTCCTGCCTCACAATCGATTATGTTGTCCCCTGACATTTTTTCAAACACAATGATAATTGATGGACTAAACATTGACCGGAAACTGATAATTAAAGAAAAAGAAAGTCAAGATTGTCTAGAGAGCGCGGTTTAGTAAACCAAGCAGATTCTCTACCATGAAATTGAGCTGGGATT
This sequence comes from Nissolia schottii, assembly GCA_003254905.1. Classification (NCBI taxonomy): domain Eukaryota; kingdom Viridiplantae; phylum Streptophyta; class Magnoliopsida; order Fabales; family Fabaceae; genus Nissolia; species Nissolia schottii. The sequence goes on along the minus strand of QANU01080231.1, from coordinate 134,594 downwards.
GCAATTTATTTGACATCAATCAAATAAAGATTACTAGCAAAAAAAAAGAAGAAAAAAACTAGACTAACAAATAGAAAAAACCATTAACCTACACAAGTTGTGCAAACTTGGATAATAGGTTTAGAGAGGGACGATGTATGCAGTTTTTCCTCCGCAAACTTATAAGTTATTTGCAAAATTAGAACGCATGACCTCTAAATCACAAAGAACAATCTTATCATTGCATCGACATTCAGCCTCCGCATATTTGGAAGTTCAAAATAAACATCGACAGGAAATTCGGTACTTTCAGAGGATCGTACATGTGTACTCAATAACCAATTAGAAAATAATTGCTATATTTCCCAGAAGCCGTTTCAAGAAATCTTTATTACGATCTGTTCTGAACCTATAATAAGCTAATCCACAAGAGTTACTGATAAATTAAATTGGGCTTCTCTGTTTCTAATTTCTGTACTGTTGCTTCAGTGACCCCTTTTGTGGATCTCTCTAATTTCTGTACTGTTGCTTCACTGCTGGAACTTGCTAGATCATCTGAAAGTATACAGCTGAACATGGAACCTACAAGGATGAAAAATGAAATGATATGAGGCCAGGGAAACAAGGATGAGCTAATTTAGACCACTAGGTTGTGGGTTCAACCGTTTTTTTTTTCACTTCGTGTTGCTTGGTAGAAAGATTGGGGGTTTTGACATTTAGGTGGGTTTGGAGGGGAAAAATTTCGAATATATGGGTTGGAATGAAAAATTACGAAAGTATGTGGCAAATTTCTAAAATTGCCACTGTGCAAGGCGATTTCAGAAATCCGAAAATAAAAAATAAAAAACAAAAACAGGCCTGAAATCGCCACAGGGGTTAGTGATTTCAGGGTTATGAGTGCTCCCACCTTATGTGGTATGTGATTTGCCACTAATGAAATGTTTGAAATCTCTGAAAGACATAATTTTAAGCTATGCTTGATTGAGTGCGCACATATATACACTCAAAGAAGCATGACTTAACAAGAGATTTTAGACATGGCATTAGTATGTAATTTTTTTTCACATACTCAAACAATCAGAGCTTAAAAGTGAGATCAAAGGTGCTTTATGCCATTAAGAAAGAGTAATACTATGGTAACAACTATTTGAAACAACTTTAAAACAACTCACTCGCAAAAATGTGGAGTTTATTGTGGACTCTATAATGATATACTCAAAAATGATGAACCTTGCACCTTTTATAAGTATGGTTATACCAAAGTTATTTCAAATAGTTGTTTTGATTACGGAGAGGGTCATCTTTATAGCCATTAAGGACAATCCATGCATGGCAAAAAACAATTGAAGTATCCAACGAACTAGGCATCTAAAAGCACTTTATGGTTTCAATTGTTCATCATTGATGCAATTTATTATATGGTCAAAAAAGAATGGACCTATTAGCGTGACAAAAAAATAATCATCGTACATACCTATTCTTGCAGCGCGATTCACCCATCTTGGAATTGATTTCCCTGTAAGCTTGTTACAAACATCCTCACAAAAATGGTTGCAATTCTTCATAATCAAGTCATATCTATCACCAAGGTAGTTCACATGCTCTTTCTCAATGAGATCTCTAACCTGAAGAGGGTCCAAGCTTGTTGTTCCAATGAGTATTGATCTCCTAAACTTGTACTCAGGGCATTTTCGAGGTTCAACCTCAAAGACACCACTTTTTTCATGGTTTGATTCTCCAAATGAATATTCTACTCCATGAACTGTTTAGTGCAACATAAGACCATATTACAACAATATTCTTCTATTTTTTTTTTTCTCCATATGAAGCATATAAAGTAATACTCAGACTCAAGTGACATATCAACATGCATATAAACATGGTTATTGAATCGTAGTAAGTGGTTGAGGCAAATTATGAATTATGAATCATGAATCATATCAAATCGTATGATACAAAAGCATAATAAAAATATAGTTTATATATGATATATCACAAACAAATTGACATCTAGACTAACAATTGACAAAATCAATAATATAAAGTTACAAAATGAGGGTAAACAATGGGTCATTAAAGAGGTCATTTTAGAAGTAAATAAATAAATAAAGGGTTTAGGTTGTATCAGGGTCATACGTATCATATTATGAATATGATTCGTATCACGAATTGTACAATTTGCCAAGCAATTCATTCGTCACTCCAATTTAGGTAAACGATTCGTATAAGAGTTCATACGCATCATCTCACGTGTGATTCGTGATAATTACAATTTGATAAAACAAACAGAGAGAGAGAGAGAGTTTTCTTCTAAATTAGAAAGAGGAAGAAAAAAAAAATAAAAGAGAAACACTTTTCCTCCTTCAACTTTATCTCATACTCTTAAAATGTAAAACCAATTTTTATCATTTCATAACAGTGCAAATTGACTATTAAATAATCAAATCACCATCATTTTCTTCCCCCTTCTCTCTCTCTCTCTCTCTCTCTCTCTCTCTCTCTCTCTTTCTCTCTCTTAAGAAGATGAGGATAGTTTACTCGTGTAATGGTCGATTTGGACAATAATAAAACAATGTGTCAATTTACACATTTTTAAAGTTTAGAACAAAGTCTTATCATCGTTGAACTGACAAAAGTGTAGTGTCATAAAAACCTTCCTCATAAGGGGTAACATTATAATATGATTAAAATTCTATGGAAATAGGAAATTGGTGGCAGAGAAATCACACCACAGAAACTATGAACAAAACAACAATTGGCACAAAATTTTTGTATCAAATAAACGGTTTTGAATAAATTTGAACAGGTTTAAGATTTCAATATGAACTTACCTTCAACACCAGAATGGAAAATACCAAGGCCAGCCCAATACATATAGCTATTTACTTTTGTCACATCATACACATTGATATAAACAGGGGAACTCATTGGAATATTGGGGATATTGCAGAATGGGATATGTCTTGGTTAATTTCATTCAATATATTTGTTTCCAAACCTTGTCATATCATAAATCATAAATCTATATTAAGAGAAGCATCACGAGCTAATCAATTTACAGAAAATATACTACCATTTAAAAGGATTTGGAAATCAAATCTTGATTTTGGAATAGTAATAATAATAATAATAAAAAGGGAATGATTTTGATTTTAAAATATCGCGAAATTGGTTTACTTTTTACAAATCCTATCGATTTTAATACGATTTGGAGAAATTTATTTGATTTAAAACTTAATTGAACAGATTAATCATTCTAATCTTCCGTAATTAACTCATGAAATCAAACCAAATCAACATGAAATTTGATTTGTTCTAAATAATAGTCATCACTTGTTTGTAAGAATGGCAATGAATAGAGTTTTAGTTCACCCTCACCCTACTATCAAACAAAAGAAAACCTTATCTTACCCACGGACTATAAAAATCAAGTCCTAATCCTATTCACAAAAAATATATAAACCTCCCCCCTACTCTACTCTAATTTCTAAAAGAGGTTTAGAGTTTAATTTTTATTTACTGAAAGAGTAAAGTATTTTTACAGTGTCAATTAATCAAATTTTGTTACATTAGCATAAATAATTGACTTTCTCTCTCACTCTTTCAAAGTTCATGTATATCAAAAGATCTGATTAAATAATAATGTAAAAAACTTTATACTGTCAATGAATAGAAATTAAACTCAAAGGTTTAAAGTTTAATTCATTACACATATAAAGAAAAATTTTCCAAAATAACTGTCACTTTGATGTCCAATAATTTCTTCCATTAGTATCCTTTCTAAGCAATTTTTTCTTTTAATTTTTATCACATGAAATAACTACTCACTTTTCATCTATCTCTCTCCCAATGTTATTATTTGTACATCCCACTCTTACCTTTTTGTTTTCTTGCTTTTTTACATTTTCATATTTCATCTTGACTTTTGTGACCAATAATTCATAAAAAGTTCAAATTGAAAATCACAAAATGTCTACAAATGTTTTTATATTCACATAATTTCAATTACAAAAATTAATTATTTTAGTGCATAATAACAATATAATTTTTTTAAAAACACTGCACAATTTATAAAAATAAAACAAAAATAACTCTTTTAACACATCAAAACTATAAATTAAAACCAAAATATCATATAATCTCGTCATAACAAAAAAAAAAAGCCTATAGTATTTATGTCTAAGCATCATGTATAGATATAAATATTAATACATATAAAAATTAAATAATAATAATAATATATATGGGGTGCGGATAGGATGACAAGTTCATGTAAACTCTAACTCTCCCCTAATCCATATGGATAATTTTGGGTAACTATGTGCATGAGTATTTACTCACAGGGGAGCATGTTTTTACCAATGTTAAGAAAATTGGACTAAACATCAAACTAGTCGTAGCAGAGGCTCAAAGGTTCAACCGGGAGTTTAGTCGAGGTTGAATATAAAAAAAAGCTATCTATATATATATTCTTTATATGTATATATATATGATTAATATATATTGTATACTGTATAATAAATAAAATTAATTTTTTATATAATATTTGTACATTATTAATGTTGAGAGAATATATTTTTTAACAAAATATATAAATATTACACTCAGTCACAGTTAATCTTTTTATAAATTTAACAATTGCAATATTTGAAATCTGTTATAAATGCAAGTGTCTGGCAAAGTTGAGACTCCATCGCCTTAAACTTGATTATCAAGTGGGTGTACGTAACTACTCTCTTGAGCTAATATTAGATGACAATTTTTATTTAAAATTTTGTTCAAAATTATTAATCAATTAATTAAATTAAGGAAATATTAATTTTTGCTTTTTAATTTTATTCCTACAATAATTTACCATGTTTTTTAATTAAAGAAAGAGAATGACGATAGAAATAAAAATATTTAAGGGTAATTTAATTTAAACACTTAATATGTTCTTTAAGTATGTGAATATTAATTGATTTCTTAATTTATGTGTCTATGTCAAAAAGTGACATCTAATATTAATCGGAGGGAGTATTTATTTTTGGGTGAAGAGAGCGGGAGAGGGTTGAGGGTGGTGGCAACAACGAGGGAAATTGCAGGGAGTAGGGAAACATGTTTTATGTTGATATAATAAGAGATGATTAGACAACAATACAAAATTATTTTACATTGATAGTTGTTTAACCGGATTTTTGGTCAATAGGATGACTAAAATCGCAGTTTCGTTTCTCGATCTCGATTTGGGGAATAGAAGTAATTCCTTTTATGAATTCTCATGATTTCTTAATAGTGGGTAAAAGAGAGAATTAAAATGAATAATTTTAATAATATTACAACGTACAAGCGCAAGTACATAGGCTAAAAATTATATAAACATAAATTAAAAGTAAATTACAGAAATAAAAGAAGAACTAAAAGAGATTGGGTGATGAAAGAAATAGAGGAGATTGAGAATTTACAAATAAGGAAGAAGAAGAAGTGAGAATGAAATGTTTGACATTCTCCAGTGTATCTGTTGGTGTCGTGATGACGAAAGGACGTGTGAAGTACTTGCCAAGCGGATCCAGCTCACTTTACTCTATTACCTAAGGGTCCTATTTATAGAAAATCCTTGTAGTCTTCTAGCCTTGAGTGGTTAATTTCTGTACATAACTTCTTGTAACCTTTTGTAACCTCTTGTAACTGCACAATAATCATCACTTTGAATTTGAATTTTATATATATATATGTGTGTGTGTGTGTGTATATCCTTGTGATTACAATAAGTCGACCATGTGTCAATCATATATATGTTTTGATTGCAATGGATAGAACATTTGCTAATTATATATATGTTGTTCCCAATTTTGGTCAAATGTGTGCATATATACACACAAGCATGAGCCGTTCATTATTTCAACCATGACACATATATGTCAATGACTTTTAACTATAATTATTGATTTTGGTCAACACCATTGGCTTCTTGGTCGACTCTCAATAGCATATACAAATATAATTGACCTCTTAATGGCATATTCATATATTCGCCCCCTATGAATATCAATGTCCTGTCACTTTGGATTTTCTATCACAATTCATTACCGGTCGCCTCAAGGTCATCAATGGCTCACTTTTATGACTTCTTGTTGGTCGCCTCATGGACACCATTGGGTCGCATATCACAACTTGGGACCTGAGCACCATTTTCTTAACTTAACAATTTTTTGGTATAACAAGATGCCCTCAAATATTTATCTTTTAATCAAGAGAAAAAGATAAATGTTTAATAGAGTCCAACCATGTAGGCATACAACTTCTGTGTGATTTCATCGACATTTGCTTTCATACCATAGTCAAATAATTTGAATTCTTGGTCGGCACATGTTTCTAATGCAGTCAAAGCATATCTTAGCTTATCAAAATGCTTTTCAGCATAATCCTTTCCAACCTAAGGAATAGAAAATATAATAAAAATTAATATATAAAAAAGAAAAATCTTTTTGTGTGGACGACACTTATATACAACCCCTACAAAGGCCACAAAACTCGGGGTGGCTATGAAGCTGACACGAACATTTTTTTTTCTAACCAGATCATTCGACCTCACTTTCATATCCTTCAACTTGCCTTCTTAATTACTCAACCTTCAGTTGCTTGATTTGTCAAACTATTTTACCAAGTTGAGGAATATTAAAAATTTATTGATCAACCAATTTCTTTTGAATAGAGAACCAAGATCATGTATGGCTATCTTCACCATTTCATATTCTAGTACTAGGCATATAACACCGACTCCTTATCTGTTGAATTTGGATCAAGTAATCGTCAATTGACTCATTTGAGTCTTTTTTTATATTACCAAAATCAGATATATTGACTTTTGTTTCCCCTTTAAAGAATTGTTCATGAAACATTTTTTCTAATTAAACCCAAGAATGAATTGAATTTGGTTGAAGAGTAGAAAACCATGTAAATGCACTCTTGGTCCATCAACAAAGGAAAAATTTCATTTTTAGAAATTCATTGGCACTAATTTGACCGATCTCGATAGTGTACCTAGCAACATGTTCGACACTTGATTCGCTACTATCTCCAAAGAATGTAGTCAAAGATTTAGGGGCCTTCCATGTTTTGTTTGACAACTTGATCGACATTCCATTGCCCCCCAATATTGTTTTGTTGAACGGGGTCTTCAACATTTTCTTCCATATTAATAACTTTAGAAATTCTATTAACTTGTCGAGTTAACACTTCAAGCCTGTTATTTGTCAAATCAACAAAATTAGCCATAACATTGATCATTTGTTGTGTTAACAAATTATCCAAATTCTGACGACTTTCTTCCATTTTTTGTCGAATCATAGTCAATGACTCTTCATTATTTTTTGAAGAATTTTCAGGCATTTCTAATGACATGTTTTCCCTCATTGTTTCTTACCATATCTTGCACATTAAACTGGGGTTGAAAATTTGTTGGGGTTAGAAAGCCGCCATCACCGCGATTTCCATTGCCATTGCCTTGTAAATGCTCACTAGGATTAGAAGAAAAATTTTCAGCCCTAGTGGACGCGTGATTAATCCTAGTACCTAAGGGTCCTATTTATAGAAAATCCTAGTAGTCTTCTAGCCTTGAGTGATTAATTTCTGCACATAACTTCTCGTAACCGTTTGTAACCTCTTGTAACTTCTTGTAACTACACAGTAATCATCACTTTGAATTTGAATTACATGTGTGTGTGTGTATATATATGCTTGTGATTACAATAAGCTAAGCATGTGCCAATCATATATATGCTTTGATTGCAATGGGTTGACCATTTGCTAATTATATATATGTTGTTCCCAATTTTGGTCAAATGTGCGTGTGTGTATATATACACACACACATACATGCGTGCGTGCGAACGACCCATTAATTATTTCAACCATGACACACACACGCATATGTCAATGACTTTCAACTATAATTATTGATTTTGGTAGACACCATTGGCTTCTTGGTACTCTCAATAACATATACAAATATAATTGACCTCTTAATGGCATATTCATATATTTGACCCCTACGAATATCAATGTGCTATCACTTTTGGTTGTCTACCACAATTTATTACTAGTCACCTCAAGGTCATTAATGGATCGCTTTTATGACTTTTTATTGGCCGTCTCATGGACATCATTCGGTCGTGTATCACAACTTGCGACCTAAACACCATTTTCTTAACTTAACAAGTTTTTAGTATAACAACAGTGTATAAAGGTAAAATCTTAAATAAGATATAGATTAATTTCTATGAAAATACAAAATATCTTTAAGTGCAATTAAATGCCAAATCATGACAACTAAATGCTTATCATTATAACTATCTTCCATGATTTGTCATTTTCTTGCATTTCTATTGGATGGCAATGTAAATATGTTTTACATTGTGAGTGCATAGAAATTAATCTCAATAAAATAGTACATAATCTTTTTCTTTAATTGTTACATTATTTAATTAGAGTTTAATTGATATGTACCGATGACGTTAAGTCTTTTACAGTGTCATTCCTTTAAATCATTTTAAATGTATAACTATTTAGCTAAGGAGCACCAACACCGACATGGATACGCGACACGACATGATATGCAACATGGTGACACAAATATACAAAAGATTTACATTGGCTTAAAAAAAATTTACCCTTTTCATTTTTCTCAAATTCTCTTTATTAAATTCTCTCTCTATTAAATAAGGGTAAAAGATGGAAACAAATAATTAATATTATATTGAAACTCTAAAACAACAAATATTGGCGGACATTTTTTTTCTTCTAAAAAGATTCTTATTTATTGAAAGATAGAGTAATATTTTAATATTTTTTTATGATATGAAACTACTAATTTTTAATACTTTTCAAACTCCGTTCAAAATATATGGAACATTCAAAATATTTTCATATGTAAATACTTACTAATTTTCTAAGAGTCTATATTATTATAAATTATTTAACATTTAATTTTTTTTTACTTAGACATAGCACAAACACGATTCAAATTTTTTTTAGATATAGCTTGGATATGGCTAATTATGAATTTGAACACTTTCAAATGCATGCGACACATCTGTCGGATGAGTGTCTTAGTGTGTCAGACATCAACCTCATGAAATGTTCGTGCTTCCTAGCTATTTAGATAGTGAATGAGAGAGTGCACTATTTTTGACTATGTGATAAGATTTGATTACATAAAAATATTTACACTATCCATGCATAACAATTAAACTCATTTAATTAACATTTATAAATTATTAGAGATTAAAAATTTGCAATGTGAAAATCTCGGGCTTTAATTTCGTGTATTTTGAAAATAAAAAGGTCTACATCCATGCTAATCTGTAAATACCTGTCAAATTATTGCAAATTCGGTAAGGTTTTAACATTTTATTCCATTTGCATTATACTGTGCCTCTTAAAAAAATTGCATATTGGAAAGTAATGGCTTTTGTTCCTTAAATACGAAAACCAAATTGGATCTGCATTCAAATATTAACAACCATGACAAAATTATTGGCTGCGGAGAATACAAAAATTATCATTAGTGATTAATTACCATTCCCATTTTCCAATTAATTACCATTTTTTTAAATATTCATCCAGATACATGGTACAATACATGTACCGAAAAAAGATACATAGAACAATACAATATATTATTAGGTAAAGAGTTTTACTAACAAATTTCCTAACGACATTTTTTTAAAAATTAAAAAGAAAATATTTGTATTGAACATGAGTTTTTATAAATTTGTAATGTAATAAAGGTGTAATAAATACTTTAAATAATTTAAAAACCTTTTTTTTTATAATTCATTAATAAGTATTCTTAGAATACTTGTTAGCAAAACTTGTTTTATGTAATTAATGGAGGTATACTAATGTTATCTATATAAACTGTGTTAATCATTGTTAAGAAGTATCATACACATTGTTTTCACACCGCACATACACAGGTTTCTCTTCTATTCCTCTCTTCTATTATTACTGTTCCTCTCACAGATTCTTGCTCATTCGTTACATTATATTATATAATTAGATTATATAATTAGATGATGATGTAAAAAAAAAATTATATGATCGATGTATCAAATTAAATCAACATTTTTTTCTCTCATCTTATTGTGTTTGCCTCTTATTCTAGATTTTAATTTGTTCATGTAAGCAGGTACTGAGGTCATTTGCTTAAGCTTCATGGAGCCAAACAAATCCAAAACACCTGTTTCCCCTTACAAAAAATGGGTCCCATTATATGTCAGTAAACATGTTATTTATCGTGTCAACTAAATTAATTCCTCTATCTTCGTTAATCCACCTTATATTCTTTAGTTTTCCTCAGATTTTCTTTCAATTTTTTCTTTTTAACAGGACACTCAAAAAAGACAATTTCCCCCATCTCGGTCTTCATCTACGCAGATGCAGGTCTAAAACATTTATTTTATCTTTCAATAACGATTGGATGACAATTTAAGTAGGCAACTCTTGGACAATTTCTCTCATGTTAGTGTGTAGTCCAATGTGGATCATACACATAAGGCTATCCAAAAGTTGTCGACTTGAGTTGTCCTGTTTGTCCAACTCTTTATTTTTATGCATACTTAGGCTTGGTTTAATAGAGTTGTTTAAATGAATACTTCAGCTTTCAAAAATAGTTCAATTTTTTGTGTTTAGTAAGCAAAAATGCTAGGTTTGGATTTCAAAAACTTAAAAAGACTCGTATAATCTTAAATTTTAATAAAAAATTCAATATTGTTATTCATTAATAAATGGAAAGTAAAAATATGTATTTTAAAATATTCATGCCTTTTACAATTTTTTATATTTTAAGAGCAACTTTATTAAACACTATTCTTGTGACTTCTACTTATTAAAAGTAACTTTAAGATTATTTTATCAATTACTACTATGATTTTTTAAGAATTATTTTTAAAGAGCTCAACTTTTAAAGAGCTTTAACATTATCAAACAAAGCCTTAATTATGTTAATTTCTCATTCATAAGGGTAACAATTAACTAACGCTCTGTCACTTTTAAACTAGGCATATCAAGCTCCTAGCACTGTTCCATCTACCACCAGTTTTAATGCATCTGGTTTAAGCCATCCCTCATGGTTCAAAAATCAGGTATTTATAGTGATATACACATGTTAATTCATGCACCTTATACCATATTGTTGCTTTGAATATATATGTTGTTTGGTCTAGGGATGGATCGATCCACTTCAATACAATCGTGTGCGAGATCCTCGGAGGCCCTCCATTTTTCTTATTCCATCTTTATTAAATTTGGTAATTTTAAACCCTCAATCCTAACTCATTATAAGTCTCATGCACTTTGCTTAGATATAAAGTCTAGATAACTTTTATAAGTTTAATAGACAATCGTCTCCTCTTAAGCTAATTTTTAAGGTTAAATTAGGTAAAACTCAATTATATAATATATTATGTTACAAATCTCTCCTGTGCTCCATAAGTGAGTATCACCACTAATAAAAGTTGAAATATCACTCTATTATTGGTCCATGAGTAAAGCACAATCTACCTTATGCTCTATGCATAAAAACATCTAATAATATCTCTATAAGAAAACTTCCATGATGAACAAATTTAACGTGTTTTATTTAATTAATGCATATGATAAAACTTGTTTTTGTAGGTTGGTAATGGTACTCAAGGTGCCACATTGGCTTTCTCGGAACAATTGCAAAGGATGTTTGGTGAAAAATACCAGGATGCAAAGAAAACAATTGATGATAACTCACGATCTAAATCTTTATTAACTCTAGAATCAACCGATAAGGGGAAAAGATCTTCAATCCCACCAAATACAAACTGGGAAGGAGTAACATGGAGGTACATTTGTTCTTCTAGTGAGCATCTTAATATTGATCACATTTTCCCATAATTAATTTACTAATTATCTTACAGGGTGGCAAGTGGAAGCAGGGGACCACCAAATGAAGGCTATGGCCCTAAAAATGTAAGTGGGTCTACAATTTTATTTATTTATTTAAGGTGTTTCATAAACATTAAACCTAAGCCCAAACTTTATGGCTAACCATGGCATCTTGGCCTGAATTAGTCGATTCCATTAATAATGGAATTTGAATACTAAGACCAAGAAAAAAAAAACTCTAAAATTATATATCTAGACAAGGGTGAGTACCTTAACACAACTATAAGCTTATTGTTTTATAATTTGAATGTCACTTATTCAATTTTTGAAAACAGTCTCTTAACCTGTAGATGTAAAATTGCGTACATTTACTTTTCCTAGACTCATTGAGTAGGAGCCTTGGTTAATGCACCGACCACACTTTATATGTACAAGTGGGCGATGTAATATATATTTTTGTAACCGTTTATGTTTAGAACTCATAAAAAAGTGGTACTAATATAAATTTTTCTGCCGCAGGATCTTCCTTCAACCAAGATGAAGCAAAATAATATGATGCTTGGAAATGGTTTGTATGAGGTTCATGGACTTGATTAGTACTTTGTTAATATGAAAGATGAAAAATTCATGTTTTATGATCTATTGAGACTTGAGCAGGGGAAAATGCACAAAAGGTGACTAGCACTGAAAATTGTGATGTTGTTCATGATTCAAGTTCTAAAGAAGCAAATCCAACCAAACTGAATCAGAATTTGGAGACAGCACTCAATGCATGTGGCATTATTGCTCCCCAAACTCAAAATCCGGTACTAAAAAGTGTTTATTTTAAGGGATTTAGATTTATGTTTAAATTGAACTTTTAATCATGATAGATATGTAACATCTAAGGATGATGAGGCTTAATTTGCTTGTGCTTGAATTCCAATTTTGAAGTTGCAATCATTTAATGTAAGTCATTAAGAAATGTTGTCCTCGTTATATAATTATTGTTCTATCAAACACCCTACATCTACAAGAGATGTGTTCTACATTCAAAAAAAATTATTTGAAGAAGTAATTTTCAAAACGTAAATCCCACCTTATTAATATAAGGTAGCGTCGTCATTTTATCCTTAATCATGTGAATGTCTAATATTTGTTGCTAAGCTGCATTAATCACTTTGATAGGAAGATGAAGAAGTAAGAAGAGCAAGAAGAAGGGCTGCGAACAGGGAAGCATGTAGGAAAACAAGGATAAAGAAGAAGGTATAGAATACATTAGAGATAAGATCTAGATATCATTTATTAAGTCTAAAACAATTTTCTCCCCTTAATCTAACTTTTGGAATTGGGTTAGGTGTACACGTACGTGTTCTTAACAAATTCTTGAGGAAAATGTTTAGTTAGAACACTAATGAAACTGCATGAAAGGGATGTAGGCAATAGGAGTACTTATGAGAGGGATCCTTTGACTTTGACTTGGTGTCTCCTTTTAAAAAACATTTCTTGTGGAATTGCATTCTCAAAATGTAAGGGGATTCGACTTCCACCGATAGTAGTTTCCCTTATATTGTAGTTTCCCTTTATCATTTCATTTGTCTTAAATATGTTTTCCATTATTGATTTGTATCCCTTATGCATTTGACAGAAACAATACGAAGAGCTAGATAAGAAAGTGGTCAATCTTAGATGCGAAAATGAAGAGCTCAAGAAGAAACTTCGTAGCCTTTCTAACAAGTGTAAGAGGGTCACAAAAGAAAACGACTCTATTATGGTATGTCACGTACGTAAACCACTAACTTGTTCAATAATTTAATCTTTAATGATTGTTTTTTTATTAGCTGATTGTCTAAATTACTTACACTCACATAGAAAAACATGAATGGTCCCATGCATGTTATGTTTTCCTTTTGAAGTTGTTTGGGTTGATATAATGACATGCAGATTTTTTTATTTTTTTATTTATCTTATAAATCCCCAGTATGATTCTACGTATTAGAGTTCTTTTTATAAATTAACATTTGTATGAATATCAGTATTCTTCAAACCGATTTTAGAGAATTAAAAAAAAGTAAAAAAAATTGACAAGAACTAAGCTGCTAACAATAACGAACTGATATATATGCTGATAACGTGAAATCGGCATGCAACAGTCCAATTTTAGGTTCAACAATCTGCCTTTTTGACCATCCATGAATGTGATGTCTTATAGGGTGATAGTCGAGAGAAACTTGCAATAATTATAAATAGATGATGACCCTCTCGTTAAAACTCACACATATCCTCACTCTCATATTCTTCTTCCTCTCTTTTCTTACTTCTTTCATTTTAAATTTTGTAGTAGTTCTACCCATAAAAATATGAAATTTCTTTTTTTTTTTAATAAATAATGACAGGTCTAAAATCAACTTTAGCAGGGTTGATTTCAGCTTGCCATTATCAATTCATGCAACAGCCTCGTATAACAAGAACAGGAACTTTTGTTTTTTATTTTTAAGAAAAACTTGAAATCGATTTATGTAATGCTGATTTCAGAGATGAAAACCATACTATTGTAAAAATTCTGTCATACCCATGATTGTGCAAAATTAACATTTGGGGCCATTCATCTATATATATATAAAATAAAAAATAAAAAAAAAACCTCACATGTTATCAGAAAAACATGTCCAGATTAAAAATAAATACAAAATTGTGAAATTTAAAATATAAACATATTTTATTTAAACTGAAATATCTTCGGCACTTTTAATATTAGTAAGGATATTAATACTCTTGACAAACAAGTGTTTCATGTTTAATCATGAATCCACTAATTTTTTTTTTATCATTTTTATTTAAAAATAAATGAATAGAAGATCTGACTCGTACTAGAAACTCCCTCCAATATTATTATTTATAATCACTAATTTCAGCATCTGACTTGTTGTGTTAATGGTGACAGGAAGAGCTGGTTAAGCAGTATGGGGAAGAAACAGCAGCAAATCTTACCAAAGAAATCTTGCCTGAATCCATTGCTGGTCATTGAAAGCTAAAAAGCTACTTATCAGAATCCATTACAAGCCAAATTGGATTGAGTATGCATATTTAGCTTGTAGAAACCCTTTACATTTGTAATAATGTAACATGTGTACTTCCAAATTTGATGGATCTTTCCAACATTTTAAACTTCATTATGAAAACTTTGTGAAACTTATAGATGATTGCTTTCTTCCTGCAAGAGTCTTTTTACGTATATTTTTTTTTTTACGTATGTAAACTCGTATTTACGATTCGAGTTTACAGAGACTTCACGAATTTATTTAAACTCTCGAGTTTGATAACCTTAATCATATTAATTATATTGGATCAATGAAATATATTGTGTGTGAATTCTACTAAAATGATCAAATGATGAAGAACTGCTCACTTTCTCATGTTAGGATCGAGAAAACTCGTTTCAAGTGATCTTTATCCGAATAGCAAGTACATAGCCAAAAACATTACCTCGTACACGCAAATTCATTAAATAACTTCGGGTTCAACTATTTTTTATAGTTTCCAGCAACAAGTTGTAATGTGAAAAGTTCTATACTTAGGTTATAATGTTACATACGTCGTATCCAAATTCTAACATATATAACTCTAATTAATGAAACTTGAAAGAGTAATGGTAATTCTCTAGATAGTAACTCGTCTCACTTTAACAATGAGCTCTAACTCAAGTGACATTAAATGTTCTTTTTTCTCCTATAGCTCTCGAGTTCAAATTAAAAAAAAAAACCTTGTCTCACTTATAACATCCAAAAGTGTAGGAAATCTGATTAACCAAGTGTATAAAACAACAGTAGCATATGACATTAAGATATCACAAAGTAGTACAATAGGAAAACAACAGAAGAGGAAAACCCATGACTGCATGTATTAGTTGCTGCTAGCTAGATCAGAGCACAGCAACTTTTGGATCAACAAAGGCGTCAAAAACTGATAAGTGATAGTAGTAGCAAACAAGCATTCTTCTCCTCTCGAGGACTTGTGGTTGAATTAAGGGGTGGAGATAGAAATGGAATGGAGGGCATCACAGGTGGGATTGAAGGAACTATGTTCGGGAATGAGCCTTCAGGGAAAGGTTTGAGAGCATCTTGCTTCCCATTGACATAGTATTCAACAATTACTTTCATTCTTGGAAGCTTATCAGGGTGGTAATTCACATGGACAACTCCTGGTTCCAATTTGCTGAGTTTAGCATCATTCCTCACTATCTTGAAGAGAACCTTGCTGTTCATGAAGAGATACATATCCATAGTCCTTATGGAAGCAGGAAGCCCATTGTAACCGGGATGCGAGGGGTAGAAGAGTTCCTCGTTGAAAACAGCCTGGTCCCACGCCTCCTCCTCCTTGGAAAGCCGAGTTGCCACACGATCCAAAAGCTCGATCGAGAGGATTGTTGGTCTGATATAGAAGAATCCAGAGTTGTATGCACATATTGCCATGGTAAGAACGAATTGGCCCCAACCCATCCTAGGTTCTTCCAAGTTGTTGATGTAACCGTAAGCGGTCATGTTATCATGACCATCACTCATGGACTCGATGTCCGAATCCGATACAGATGGTCGAAAGGGTTCTGCAGATATACAATGTCAACATCTGATAGAAGAACACCATATCCCAACTGCAAAAATTCTCTTAGGATGAGAAACTTCAGCCGAGAGACAGGTCTGCTTCCTTCGTTCCAATGTTACCAACAACTTCATCTAGGTCTCTCTTGTACACTGGGACTTGATTCGATTCGCAAAACTTTGCGATCCCATCGTCTAAAGCGACAGCCAGATAATTGGTTATACCAACTCTCTTGATGTTGGTGAACCAGACTTCCAGCTCTTCCGTCTTGTTCGAGTTTGCAAGTGCAACTATGAGCTCTTGTTTAACTACAATTTTCTCTAATAACTTTGCCAATATTGGGTTCACCAATTCATCAGGAACAACAGTAGGGTTAGTTCTCGATCCCTTGACAGTACTGAACGGTCCAGCTTTTTGCTGTTTACCAAATGTAAGAAGCTTCTTTTGAGCCTGGTCTTTTCGTTGCTGTGCGAGACGTAGCCTCTAGGTCAACTCCCTCACCTGTTTCCTCAGCTCAGCACTTTTATCTGATACTCTCACTAACAACTCCGATTTCACCATGCTGATCCGGTCTAAGAATTCGCATTCAGCCGAATTTTCCTGCAAAATAAAAAGCCGAAACAAAAGTGAAGCTTGTTTTGCAAAAAAGGGCTCTTCTTTCATACAGAAAGTTACATTATCCTATAAATCCATATAAAAAAAAATGTAAACTATAAACCAATTAAAACAAAGACAAAAGACCATATAAAAACCAAGGAAACAACTAATAACCCCTTTAACTTTTAAGCACATGTGAGAAAACAATATATGCTACATTCAACTAATCCAATCAGCTGACAAACTGAATTCAAGTTTGACATGGAAACTAGTGTATCCCTAGGCAGAGAAATGGACCAAATCTAGCCAGTTTTTCTTTTCAAGATCAACCAATCTAGGCAAAAAAGGACATGTTAAACCACAAATTGGAAACTTGCATCACTACTAACCCTACTATATGTATAACAAGAAACAATTAATATAGAGACTTGAAGTACTTAAATGATCCATATGAGGTTATCAACTAAACTAACTAATCATAAAGATGAAAGAAGCTTATTTTGTTTTTTTCCAATGAGTAGAACCAGCAAGGTCAATCACAATCCCACAATGACAATTGAGGAAACAGTTTAGTCAGATAGTGAGAACAGGGGAACCCCCCAGTCAGCGAAAAAACCATTGAAGAGACAAAGATTCAGTTCTAAAAAAAAGGACAAAGCTGCAACCTTTTTTGGATTTGGAACCTGGGTTTTGAATACCGTGAGGGACAGGTCGCGATTGGGGATGGAAGCGTCGGAAACGAAGAACCAATTTGGGAACAAGAAGGTGGCAATGTAACCAATGAGGACCCCAATTGCTATGGCAGTTAAGACCCTTGATTTGCAGAGATAATTGGCCCTGTTCCTCATCAAGGGTCCTTCTCTGAGACCAATCACGGTGACTTTAAAGGGTGAAGAATGGAGGGATCAAGGTGGTGATTGGGAGCAGAGGCACTTGTGTTTTGATTGTGAAAGTGTGACAGTATTTGCTGATAAGCTTCTCAGATTATACCACACTCATCTAAAATGGAGGATTGAAGAAATGAACAAAGTGGAATAATAACAACCCAGAAAGATGATAAGAACATATGAGTATAATTAATTGTGCTGATGAACCTTCTCTTCAACGGAAAAGAGAAAGTTATTGAGTTGTAATTACTGCATTGCTTGGTGAGTTGAAGAGTATAGCCATAACAACCTTTCATTTGCATACAGAGTTCAAGAAGCCTTGACAACATGAATTGTGATTAATTTAATAATTTCAAAATTTTATTGGATTTCTAATAGGAAGATTTAGTGGATTCTAATAGGTAACTTTCGTGCAAGTTGTTTTACTCTAACAATCCGGTAATGACAAGCGAAAATTCAAGCTGAAATTATACTCTATTCTTCTAAAACCGCATAATTTTAAGTGGTTTATAACCAACGCTTGGTTGGTTTAAGTGGTTCGGCACTTATTCTCCTTAAGCAAAGTCTTGGGTTCAAGTCTAGTGAATAGAAAAAAAACTAGCACTAGAATAAGAGCTTTGCCCCTATAATGGACCAACCCGGCTCGAATCAGATTAGGTAGAGTCTAGTGGACTTCAAATACTGATGGTTTAGAACCAAAAAGAATATATTTTATGTAGTCTATGCAAACAATCTGGGTAATAGGAATGACTTTGTAAGACAAAAAAAATCATTCGCATATTATCTATCTACATGGATAGCTTTTTTTATTACATAATTCTGTGATAGTGTTGTATAACTGAATGGCAAATACACTGCCAACAACACTACCTCATTACACGCGAATTAAATAACCTCCATCTGTAAAGGTATTATCTCTTCTTTTTTTCATTTTTTATTCTAATTTTCCAATATGTATGAGGTTAAGATAAAAACAACAAAGCTTTCCATTAGCAAACAACAAATATTACAGAAGAAATCTTATATAGGCCCCCGTTCAAAGCAAGCAAAAAAGAAGAAGAAAGAAGACAAGAGAACTCAACCATATCAGAATGGGGCAAAAAGCATAACTCAATGTGCTCATAAAATCATATCTTTTTTGACCTAAACGTATGCTTGATAGCTAACAATCTACTGTAAAACTGTTCTGAACAAAGAAGAGGCCGAGAGAATACCCCGGTTGCAAAAGCAAGGTTACCAATCTGAGCCTTCAGGGAAAGGTTTGAGAGCATCCTGCTTCCCATTGACATAGTATTCAACAACTGCTTTCATTCTTGGAAGCTTATCAGGGTGGTAATTCACGTGAACGATTACCGGTTTCAACTTGCTGAGGTTAGCGTCATTCCTCACTGTCTTGAAGAGAACCTTGCTGTTCATGAAGAGATACATATCCATAGTTCTTCTGGCAGCATGAAGCCCATCGTAATCAGGATGCGAGGGGTAGAAGAGTTCCTCATTGAAAACAGCCTGGTCCCATGCCTCCTCCTTGGAAAGCCGGGTTGCCACACGATCCAAAAGCTCAATTGAGGGGATTGTTGGTCTGATATAGAAGAATCCAGAGTTGTACACCCATATCCTCATGGTATGAGCAAATCGAGCCCAACCCATCTTAGGTTCGTCAAAGACATCATTATAGCCATAAGCTGTCCTGTTATCATGACCATCACTCATGGACTCCACGTCCGAATCGCGATATAAATGATTGAAAGGGTTCTGCAAATATACAATGTCAACATCTGAAAGAAGAACACCATATCCCAACTGCAAAAACTCTCTTAGGATGCGAAACTTAAGCCCAGAGACAGCATGGTTCCCTCCTTTCTTTCCAATGTAATCAATAACTTCATCTGGATCTCTCTTATACACTGGGACTTGATTTGATTCACAAAACTTTGCGATCCCAGCATCTAAAGCAACAACCAGATAATTGGTTATACCAACTCTCTTGATGTTGGTGAACCAGACCTCCAGCATTTCCTTCACATTCGAGTTTGCAAGTGCAACTATAAGCTCTCGTTTAACTGCAACTGTCTCTAATAACTTTGCCAATCTCGGGTTCACAGATTCATCAGGAACAATAGTAGGGTTAGTTCTCAATCCCTTGACAGTACCGAATGGTCCAGCTTTTTGCTGTTTACCCAATGCAAGAAACTGCTTTTGAGCCTGATCTTTCCCTTGCTCTGCAAACCGTAGCCTCTCGGTCAACTCCATCACCTGTTTCTTCAGCGCAGCATTTTTATCTGATACTGCCACCAACTCCGATTTCAACATGTTGACCCGATCTGAGGATTCACATTCAGCTGAATTTTCCTGCCAAAGAAAATCCAAAAGAGAAAATGAAGCTTGTTGTGAAACAAGGGCACTTCTTTCATACAGAAAGCTAAATTATCCGATTAACCCAGAAAAACTGTGTAAACTATAAACCCATTAAAACAAAGACAAAAAGACTATACAAAAATAAAACCAAGGTACAAAGATAGTATCCTTATGCAGCACGCAAGGAACCAACCAATAACCCCTTAACTTTTAAGCACATGTGAGAAACTTAAAATTATCAGCTACGTTCAACTAATCCAATCATAAGACAACTAATCCAGTTTCTCTTTCAAGATCAACCAATCTAGGCAAAAAATGGACATTCTGAACCACAAATTGGAAACTAGCATCACTACCATCCCTATTATAAATATAACAAAAAAAAAAAATTACTGCAGATATTTGAAGTGCTAAAAATGATCCATCTGAGGTTATCAACTAACTAAACAAATCATAAAAGATGAAAGAACCAGCAAGGTCAAACACAATCCCACAATGACAATGGAGGGAAAACAGTTAAGGCAACGAAACAAATAAACCATTGAAGAGACTAAGATTCAGTTCAAAAAAAAAAATGCAATGCTGGAATCTTTTTGGGATTTGGGACCTGGGTTTTGGATCCGGCATGGGACAGGTGGCGATTCGGGGCGGAATCGTTGGAAACGAACAAGAACCCTTTGGGGAACAAGAAAGCGAAGATGCAACCAATGAGGACCCCAATTGCTACGGCGGTTAAGACCCTCGATTTGCGGAGAGAACCGGCGCTGTTCCTCATCAAGGGTCCTTCTCTGCGACCAATCATGGTGGGTTTTTAGGGGGTTAGAGGATGGTGGGAAATTGAGGGATCAAGGTTGTGATTGGGAGCAGAATCATTTGATGGGGCTTTTGATTTCAGAGAAGTGACAGTTGTTGCTGATTGGGATACAGAACTTTTTCTACAGTGGAGGATTTAAGAAGGAGAAAACGATATGACCAAAAAACTTATTTTTTTTCTAAACAAGTCTCTGTTTATCAAGGAATCCAAAGAAATAAAATTTTATTGAAAAAATAAAAATTTAAAATATTTAATCCATTAAAAACCTTTTTTTTAACAAAATATTTCTCTTTTAAATTTTTTAACAACTGATTTTAAGACACTTGTTAACCTAATTTTTTTTTACTCTCAGTTTTGTTTTAATAGTATTTTTTTTATTCTTAGGACTTTGAAATATCTTTTCATTTATAATATTTGAATGTAATTATTTTTTTTCATTCATACCTGAATTGTAGTGTAGTATTTATTAGTATAGTAGTTGAAAAAAGAGTAATAATTATATTGAAAATAGAAATTTATATTTTTATATAGAGATAATTTTATCAATTCATAACTATTTTATACATTTACTAAGATGTTTTATTCTTAACCTTAGTATGCATAATGTTTGGTTTGGACAGTTAAATCAATTTGGTTTAAAGCTCCCTGACAAATTTTTGAGATTTGATTTAGGTCTCTAAATTTCTTTTTATTTAGTTTAGGTTCAAACATATCATAAATTACATGGTTTTAATCCATATTATTAGTGGAACTTTGTTACCTGTTGATGTAGCCAAACATAATTAATAGAGTTTTGGGTTAGAAGGATTATTGTTATATCATTCTGCTAGTCGCGTCAAAAGTTAACAAAGTTTTTAATAACAAGGACCAAACCTATCGAGTCTCATTAAGAGTATGGACGAAAACCATGTAATTTATTATATTTTTAGACCAACATCAAAAAATAAATTTTTTAGAAATCTAAACCAAAATTTAGAATTTTTCGAAGACCCGAAACATATTTAAGCTAATCAAATCACATTTGGGGTTACATTTTTTTCTTCTTCGAGAAATGCCTGAATTAATCATTGAAGGTCTCAATTGGTCCTGAACATTTCAAACGTTACTTTTATTAGTCCAAAATATTTGGGGACTAACAAAGATAATATTTGAAATATTTAAGTATCATGTTGGGACTTTTAGGGACCAATTGAGATTTTTTTTACTAAGAGATCAATGCGAGTATTAGTGAAATATTTAGAAACCAATTAAGACATTCATTTTTTTTATTATGGAGGTAGTAGCTGTAGTAAATTAATTAATAATTATTAATAAATAAAAATAGGATGTTATTAGTATTAATAACAATTTATAACATCTCAAACGTAGTTCTCCTGACCGAAACATACTTTGCAGTCTGTTTTAATTAACATGCTTGGTTATTTTTTCTGTTAGTGAAAATTACTTTTGAGGTTACTATAGTTTACATATTTACAAAAAACAATCATGAGAGTTACATCTTGGAGATTTCCATTTAATCCTACAGAAATGTAAGTAAGGCTATCCAAACGGATTCTGTCAATTAGTTACATCTTATTTATATGGGTAACTTTTGTGAAAGTTATTGTTAAGTCAAAATAATTTTAATAATTTTACACATAATTCAATGTAACAAAGACACCAGTAGAGTATTGAAAAAGTCTAGCAAGTTAGGCATATTTTTCAAGTCTTGAAATTAAATGGAATTCAATTAATTAATGACAATAATTGCTAACAACTGACTAAACAAAAGTTGTACTAGTAGGTATTTTGGCAATGCACTTCAATGTAAAAGAAAATAATATAACGAGAACGAGAAGGAATAAAAGCGAAAGTTGAAATCTGAAATGCATTGTTGAATAGCAATTTTTTTTCCATGTCATTGTCTACTACTACCAACCCACATAATAAATAGGCGAATACAAACAAGGGGCTAATATTTCCTGGCTAAAAACGTCTTTTTCTGTCTTATAACAACGTTACTCATGAGTATCAAAATTTTGGAATACCTATATAAGGATATATGAAATGTATACTCGGCATATTTGTTTCATTTAGCTATAGGAATTTAAAATTGATAGAGATGCTCCAATCTTTTCAACATTAAGAATAAATGATAGATAATTGATGATTCCTCAGACATTCACAAGACAAAGTTGTCACAACCAGCAAAAAAAAATATAATAATAGCATAAATTATTATCATACGGTTGTTGGAGCACATGGTGGCTGCATATCAATGAAAAGGGAAAACCAAGTTGCCAATGAGTTATTATAATAAGATTTTAGACTTTAGTAGTAACAATCACCAAGTGCTATCCCCGCTGCTAAGAAATGAACAACCAACCAACGACCTCGCTCATACATGGAGAGACAAAATCCGTCGACTTTAGGATTATACAGGAAACTATGTGAACGATCCATTGTATGTGCATTACTTTTGCTAGCCATGAACATGTTTTATTGGAATCACTAAGTCCATTTCCCATGAGCATGGAATGGAAACCAAGAACTAAAAACAAAACATAAGAACATGCCTCCACAAGCATATCCTAACATTCCTGCTTTCATAAACTACCTAACCTATGCTTGTCTAAAATTGAGAAAGATTAACCAAAAAAAAATGGATTAATCTTCTCCGTCTGATTCAGTATTCTGCTGGACCTGCTTCTTCGGGCCTTCAGTGCCATTCGATTTCTTTGTAACTGGTTGGATGACACTCCTGATCATTTGATTTGCTGATACAGAAAATAACAATATGCACTGCTATTATTTGGTAATATCAAAATAGCATTATGTTGCCATGATTCCAATGACAACATATCTGCCAAATATTAAGACTTCAGAACAAATAATAGGGAAGCTAAAATGAATTAAACTAGTTCCTAACTTCCATTTATCCCATTTTATTTCGAAAATTTCTTTCAGAGCAAGAGATTCACAATTTGGCATTGAAATAGAGGGTTTATTGGTGTGTGTGTGTATATATATATATATATATAGAGAGAGAGAGAGAGAGAGAGAGAGAGAGAAAGAGAGTTACGGAGTTCACTCGCATACCTGTCACTAAAACATTCACTGCAATAGATCTTGCTAGGTGGAATTCTGCTTGGTGTGCACTGACAAATTTACTCTGCAATGTCAGTGTCAGATACCAATTGATAAAACTATTTTGTCAAGAAAACAAAAACGACGAATTTTCAATAATGAGATCAATCAGCAGCTTATTACCATTTCACTGTACACAAATTCGACAATTAGATTCATTCTTTCTTGATGCTTCGACAGGAACGGACGCAAGTGACTAGCATAGAGTTGGCTTGCACCCTGCTCAACAAGAGCCATGTGGTTTTCGTTCATTGATTATGTCTCGTTGATAAAGAAGAACAAGTAAGACAGAAGTAAAACTAAATAAGAAAATCATCTAAAAGCATAGCATGGAAGGGAATAATGCAGAATTTTGGTTAAGCTTACATTAAGAGTGGGAAGCTGTAGCCAAACAAGAAATGCAAATTTCATGTGATAATAGAGCGGAAACCTGATTAAATATGCCAAACAAAACAAACCCTTGTTAGATCACAAAACGTTAAGTAAAATGTGAAAGCAAACAAACAAACAAACCAGGATGGCATCGGGAGATCAAAAAATTGCAGAAGACAGGAATCACAACATATAACAATAAAACATAAAATTAAAGTCAACTAACTTTGTTCACAGTGAATAACCGAAATAGATAGAAGGGTAAGATTCCATGACAATCAGTATACGAAAAAAAGACCTATCAGTAAGAACTTGGTCGATAATAATCGTACCAGGAAAGTAGTTTTTCTGCAAACATTTCTGCGGCGCTAAAAGATCCATAAGCTGAAAACCACAAGAGAGATCAATATCAACACATACACATATGATGCAAATAAAGCCATCAACCAAATGATCTCATCCAATTGAGCAAAACTCAAGTGATAAAAGTACACAGATGGTTTGCCTAAGGTTATTCCAACTTACTTTGGGAATTTTACAGAGATATTCAATCGTATTTTTCAGACAAATCAACAGAAGTGATTGATTTTTTAGTTATGAATACAATAGTTAACCACTTTTGACAAATCAACAACAAAAGTGATTGATTTTTTAGTTATGAGTGCGAGAATTGCACCGTGCATCACAATTAAATTCTGTATTACATATCACTAAGGCATTAACAGATATCACTGAGATCAATCACCTAAGATAACCACATAACTAGCAAAAGAATAAAATAAAATAAAAAAAAACCAAATAATCATTTTTTTCTCTTTCTTTCCAACAAGAAGGAATTGAAGAAAAAATTGGAACCTGCCCAATATAACAGCCATCTGTGCTGCTCATCTTGGTCTTTGCTCTCAATAGCCTTAAATGTTGAGTAAACGGGTAGCACAATCCCAACAGAACAGCTACAACAACAACAACAACACAAGAAACCAATCATCAGTGAAAATAAAAACGGTCTTTCTAAAAAAGGATAAGAAAAAAAAAACAAAAAATTGAAACTTTGACATATAATTATAACCCCAAATCCCAAAACAGGAAACAAAGAAGGAGGCACACCATGCTGTCCTGAGAACAATGTTGGAATTAAGTGGGGAAAGGAGCACTCCCAACCCAACCTCGCCTTGAAAAGCCATGGATGATGGAATTGCAGAAGACAAGAATTGATTGAGGGTTTAGGGATTTTCAATTCTACAACAGACCAAAGCTCATGGTTTTTTGTATTGTACGAGGATTAATGTTGAACAAAAATGGGGAATTTGATTAGGTTTTTAAATATTACGTGATGATGAAATGATGTATCTAATGATATTGTAAAATTGAGGTCACCATTAACTCTAAACATAACATGTCATAAACAGTTAGATATCTTAAATTTAATGTCATCGCTTTCCATTTTTTTAAAGGCACCACTTTCCATGTAATCATTATTTTCCCATTAAAAAAAGTAAAAAAGAATATTTCACATATATGATTTTTAAAGCAACAATAAACTAGTATCAACATTTTTAGTAATATGGATGATGGTATAAAAAAAAATATGATAATTAAACTCTTATTTAAATTGTTAGTATATCATAGTTAAAATTTTAAAAATATATAGATAATTGTTAAAATGAAATATGACCCATATAAAAAAAAGGGCAAAATCAAAACTCTTGTTAACCGACTGAAAAAAAAAAAGTAGTATTATTCGACCATTTTATTTATTTATTCGTTTTGCTTTATGTAATGATTCTTTTTTTTTTTTAATGTCAATATTGAATATTCGTGAACATTTTGATGGGCCTCATGGGTCGATGAAAGATAACTGAGTTTCTATTTTACGTGCAAATGTTGAATTTGAAAGCCCAAAATTAAAATCATATATTTTTGGTCTTGGGCCCATAGGGTATCCAGTTAACCCACTCCAATAAACCTGCTTAAGTTCTTAAAATAAATAACCTGCTTCTAAGACCCCCAAAGAAAAAGCTGCTTCTAAATCTCACTATTGACAACCTTATTTCTCTACTCCGAGACCCAAAAAATAATTAAAAATAAAAAAATTTATCTCTACTCTTTAAAAAGGAAAAAAAAAAAAAAAAAAAACCTCATTCTACTAAACTATAAACCATATCACAAGAATGCAAATTCAATTTCCGTTGTTGATCTAACTATTACAATCATTCACAATTAGTTGAACGAATTTGTTTACTTGTCGAAATTTTAATAGTTAGACACCCGCGTTTTGGTTTAGTTTAAGCGTTCCTTCATTTTTTTTTTTAAAAAAAAATGTGATCCAAGATTTGGTAATGATGAAAAATATAATGCCACTTTGTTCTCTTCTTCAAAAAATATGTAGCTAACTTATCAGTTTCGCTTGGAACGCATTGTTGCGTCTCCACATGCATTATTTGCTCATTATATATATACTATGATTAACATTGCCCAATGAGCATGGATGGAAAAAGTGTGCAGTGCATATCCAATAGCCTCCCATTATCATAATCATAATCAAATCTATCTAGAAAAACAGTTTATGTAAAAAAAAATCATTTTAATTCCCCACTTTGCAATTTAATTTGATTAATACCTACTTTGGAAATTTCTTCTCTTTTTAGGATTAAAAATAATATTCGGGGCATAACTTTTGTCTCACTCAAATCTGAACACATTATAGCGTTCTCTTTAGCAGCAAGTTGTGATGATTTTTTTGCTCACCTTTATCACTTTAGTGTTTCTTGCTTTTGCCATTTTCCTTTCCTATATGATATGATTAAAATATCAATTTTTACCATGCCAAGTTGGACAATGGATTTAGTTTCCATTCTCTTTTGTACATGATCCTTTTGTCTCTCATTGGCACACTCCATTTTGTGTGGTTTTAATCTTATGTTTGATAATTTTGTTTGGACTATAAAAAGTGTTAAATTGATATTTACTGAGTGTAAAGTTAAGTTACAAAGTTATCTTATTAAATTTTCTCATATAATAAAAAATAGTTAACTCTTTTATCTATCATTTAAAAATTTATGTATATAAAATAATTTAGTTAAATAACAGTATAAAAAACTTTACATATTATTAGTAAATAACAGTTGAATTCATAAAAATAAATCTTACATGTACATATTGGGAGACGTACAGAATTATAGAAAGAAACAAATTGAAGAAAAAGTGACATGCATGGGACCATTAAAGTGACATGCATTTCAAGACTTTGACATGCATTTGTGGTTTCAGAAACGAGATTCGTCACTAATTGGTGGCCTAATACATCACTCATCACGTCTTGACTCTAACCACGATGAATACTTCGATGTTCATGAAACACAATTAGTAATATGTATTTTATAAATATTATGAATCATTTATTATTAATTTTTAATATATTTTCTAAACACTCAGATTTAAATATTTATGGAGCATACATTAAATTTACTCCATAAACATTTAAATATTTCTCCTCTAACAATAATGATCTTATCCACGTGATGCGTGTATAATTATGAGCCATGAAAAAGTAGAGATGCAAAATCAGATGATATCCACAGTTTTTTTTCCCTGATAAGTTCAGTTTATTGCATCAAATAAGGTTAAGGATTATCATTATAGTGATTCTAAGTTATCGACAAAGGAAACAACTCAGCAAGATGATTCCCACAACTTCTACTAGAAATTGCTAACTCAACAAAAACGACAAAGTTCATTTAACTTAATTAGCACTACTAGAAAATAGCATATTACAGTCGAAAAACCATTCGACAGTATTACCGTCAGAAAAAATAAAAAATCTAATACTAAATGCAATCAAGGCGAACCAGGTTAATTTTAGTCGATTATCGTCGGAAACAAGAACTCGACAATTAGGGGTGGGAATAGGCCAGGTTGTTTACTTACAAATACACATATGTTTACTAAAAAATAAAAACTCATTTACCTTCTAGCATGGTTTGAACCCAAGACCTTCCCCATACTAAGTAACATGGTAACCACCAGACTAACATTATTTTTTGCATCATTCTATGTAATTATATTTATTAATATAATTTTATCATTTTAATTTTGCTTTTGCTTTTTAAAGTAAGTAACCCTAGACGGCTATATGCCTATTATCTCTCAAGACTCACATCTCTCAATAATTCTTGTGTTGTGAATTAATGTTGTGTTGAGAATAATTAATATTGTGTTGAGAATTAATGTATTGTGTTGAGAATAATTCTTGTTTATTTGGTATTTTGATATTATTTGTCTTATATGTTTTGGATGTAGATCGTATTTGGATATTATTGGTATTGTAAAATGATTGATTATTGTTGTTGAATTTTATTTTATTGAGTGTGTAACAGGCTGTAATAACAGGCCGCAATAACGGGTCGTGAATGTTATTTTATTGAGTGTGTAACAGGCCGCAATAACATGCCTCGATAACAGGCCAAAAGTAGCACCTTTTTTTATTATAAAAAAAAAATCAGGCAGGCCTGTCAGGCTCCAGGCCAGGCCAGGCTAAAAAAAGCCTATAACAGTTAACAGGTCAAGCTTAGGCCAGAAATTTACGAAACAGGCCTGGCCTGTTCCCACCCCTATCGACAATAAATCTGACGGTAATAATTGGCGCCAGTTGGCGCGTCATTAGATGAATGGTGTACCGTCAGATATATCTACCGTCAGATATATCTGACGGTAATAGGGTCCAAATATTAAGAGGTACCTTTCCCTATCCGTTGTGACATTGTACCATCGGAGAAACCCGACGGTAATAATTGGCCCAATTGGCGCGTCATTAGACGAATGACTTACCATCGAAAATATCCGACAGTAATAGGGTACGAATCTCAAGAGGCGCTTTTCCCTATCCATTGTGACATTGAACCAGTTATCGTCAGAAAAAACTGACAGTAAAAGCCTTGAACTTTTCCACAAGTTTTTCTGTGTCTGCATTTTCCCCATGCGCACGTTTTCCGATGGTCGATGTAGTTACCATCAGTTTCGTTCGACAGTAATGTCAAATTAATATGATGGTAATGAGTGTGTGTGTGTATATATATATATTGACGTCCTCCAGCTCTCCCTCCCTCGCTTCCACTGTACACCTTTCTCCTCCGTGTCCTCTCATGGTCCTCCTTCGGTTGTTTCACCGTCATCGTCGCCACTGCATCCACCGGATGATAACCACCGAACCACCACCACTGCCACCACCACCACCACCACCGGCTCCACCGAATTGCTGGTTGTCGACGCAGTGGGCTGTTTCAGAGGAAAAGGCGAAGAAGTTTGAATCGAATGCTGGCAAGGCCAGGGCTACAATCGAGGAGAAATCATCCAAGGCTGCCGAGATGAAGAAGAAGTATGATGCCTACCTGAAGTTGTCAAAGGAGGTCGTGGATGCGGTATTTGAGTCAGTAATCGGCCAGGTTAAGCATCTTATTCTGGAGTTTGATTGGGGTGTGGTTTCTCTTGACAAGTATTACGACCCTGAGACTAACAACATAAAGGAATTAGACATTTAAGTGTCAGCTTAAGGGAGTAATAATGACAAAGTCCCAAGATGGTGGGTGGTTAGGTGTCAGCTTGGGAGAATAATAATGACTTTTATGTAATAGCTAGTAATTTTATGTTGGTTTAAGTTTTAAGATTTAGGGTTTAGGGTTTAATGATGTAATCTTGTTTATTATCATCATTTCGCCTTACATTAACTCCTCCTTATATACTACTATTAGTTACCAACTTCTTATTGACTCTGTCACTCACTGTCTTAATTTAATATTTTGTCACTGTCTTAATTTGAGTTTAAGGTATTGGTATTGAAGAAGACAAAAAAACATAACAATGACAAAATATTTAAACTAACATAGTGAATGACAAAGTAATGTAAAGTAAGGGTTGTTACCGTCGGACAACTTTGACGGTAATGACCATTAGCCTAAAGCCTAACCTTACTCACGCAAAATGTTTTATGTCTCGCGCAAGACGCTTTACTGTCAGACACATCTGATGGAAAAGAAAATAAAAAGACACAGTTTCGTTGAAGCAATTACTGTCATACATTTTCAATAGTAAATGTCTGAAATTACGAACAAGTGCACGTGTTATCAACGCGAGTAACGTTTGAATATTACCGTCAGAATTTTCTAACGGTAAGTGTTTGAATTTATGAATAGGTGTGCGTATATCCCATGCGTGTAACATTCGATTCGTTACCGTCAAAAAATTCTCATGGTAAATGGTGCGGACAATGAAAGGGCACACATTTTCCCGTGGCAGCAACAATCATCTCATTACCGTCGAAAAAATTCGACGGTAATGTTTCTATGTATATTGCTCCTCCGTGAGTTTGCTGTCACTTTTACATCTTTTCCTCCTCACTTCCTCCTTCTTCCTCCGCTCTCTCGTTCTCCTCTTCTGCAGCCACCATCGCTGCTGGACCCCAGTGGACCACAGTCGCCGCCGATTGCCGCCGCCATATCCATTGTCACCACTGCCGTTCACTGCAGCCACCTCCGCCATCACCGCCCACTAAGGTTGGTTTAACTTTTTGTGTTTTGTATTTTTTATATATTTAGTTTTTTTATATAGTTACTTTTAATTTGTATTTTTTATATATTTAGTTTAGATGTATCCATATGTTATTCTTTGAATTGAGAATCAAAAGAAATAGACATAAAAACATACGTAGTTGACTTGTTCATGTGTTATCTAATGTATACTAGGGTTAAGCATTAGAAGAAATAATATTAGGCAAAATGAGAAAGAATATGCAGAGGATAGAATCATTAGAAGAAATTAAAGGAACTAGTAGATTCTACACTTGATATGTAATGTACGAAAAAAATGAATCAATTTTCCACATTAGGGTTTAGTGCTCTATTTTCTATACTTGATTGTTACTTGTGGTAATTTAATCTTTTGATCTTTTTGAATACAATGTATATCAATGTGTGTTTGTACTATAGTGCCCCTATTTACAAAATTTATTACCAAAATACCACTGCTTTATATATGTTGATATAGGGCTTTGTTAATATGTTGATAGTTTTATAAATATATATATATATATAGTTAGTTAGTTGATATATATATATATGTGTGTGTGTGTGTGTGTGTGTGTGTATATATTTAGTTTATATATATATTTCATATATTAAGTTTTATATATTTAGTTTATAATAGGATATAGTTAGTTTTATACATTTACTTCTTAATATGAGTTGTTATTTTAATATATGTTGTTGTTTTTTTTAGTATGGAGAAGGGAAATGGAAAATTGTCAGACTACTATTCCGCATCTAGGAGCTGCATACTGTGAAGGCGAACCAGATGCAGGACGAGTCGAAGAAGATAAGGGTCAAAGAGAAGCTGAACCAGAAGGTTAAGATGATGTGGACATGCTTTGGTGGATCTACCTTAGGATTCAGCAATTCGGCTAGCCCTCAGATGCCTCCTGAGTGGCTGTTGGATAATACGTCATCCGACGAAGATAACATGGGCGATGCTGACTATGATGATGCCCTCAAAGACGACGATGATGCTGCAAACTTAGGAGATTAAGATTTTTTTATTGTATTCTTTAAATACATTGTGTAATTTTTAAGTATATATATATATATATATATATATATATTAACTTTGAACTTGTGTGGTTTTTTTTGTTAAATATATTACGATTTTCTTGTTAAAGTGAAAGTGAATGTTTTTATTATTAAATTATTAAAATAAATAGTAAAACTTATGTATACTTTAATAATTTAATGATCACTATAAATTAAAGTAAAAATTTTGCTTTAAAAAAATTCTCCTCTTCTGCAATTCTCCCAAATTATCCCTATTGATTAATTAAAAGACAAGTATAGGGTTTAGGGTTTAGGATTTAGGAGCTAGGAGTTAGGATTTAGGGTTTAGGATTTTGGGGGTAGGTAACCCTAAACCCTAAACCTTAATGGTGTAGTGTCTTACTGTCGATTATTTCTGACGGTAAACCCTCACCATCTTGCGCGAGGTGTTTGTTGTCACGCACGAGACTAACAAACTCGAGAGCAAACTTTAGGTTCTATTAGGTGCCTCACGTGAGATCTAGTGTTAGTCGCGCGAGATGTCTTATCGTCGGATCATTCTAACGGTAAAGACCCTGGACCCCAAAATGCAACTTTAAGGTTCTATGAGGTGTCTCGCACCAAATCTGTTATGACTTGCGCGAGATGTGTTATCGTTAGTAATATCCAATGGTAATAAAAATCAAAGTTTGCCCAAAATTTGCGCCATTTTTTCGTACCGTCAGAATTTTTGGCACAAATCCAACCGTAGGCTTGTTATTTAAACGATGCATTTTGATAAAGCAATTATAGTCAGACTTTTCTTATTTACCGTCAAAAATATCCGATGGTATTGTTTTGACAAATAACTTAGTCGAATTTCACTCCTCTTTTCCATTATTTCCTTTCATTCTCTTCTCCTTCCTCTTCATTCCTCCACCATCAGCACCACCCACTACCACCACCACGTGCTGCAACCACCACAATCTCCTACACCACTACCCTCTTACACTATCACCACCAATACCACCATGTGTTGCAACCACCACCACCACCACAACCATATCTATCACCACAATCTCCTCCACCACAACCATATCCACAACACCCTCTTACACCACCACCACCATTTTTTGCTAGGTCCATTTCTGTCTACTTATCTCTTTTTAATTATTTCATTCAATTTCATTAATAATGTCAATTTGTAATTGAATTTGTTGGTTGGTGATATGTTTATTTAGGACATTGGAGAAGGCGTCTATTTTGTGGATTGAAGGAGTCGCTGAAGTTTTTATCGACATTTAGGTATGTATGTTATGACAATACGTAGGATAGAGACTTATTTTTTTAGGATAGATTTGTAGGATGGGAGTTGTATGGCTGGACTGGGGGAAGGAACGCTTAGCGTTTCTTTCCGAACTTGTTTGAATTGTTGTGTCGGCAACGGTGATAACATGTTGTTTGCGGAGATTGGGGGGAATCTGTTTTAGAACGGTTTAGGAATAATTGTGTGCAATTAAGAATGTATGTTGCAATAATGAAATAAAATTATGATCACTAATTTGTATCGGTTAATGCAATGCGGGTGTGGGAAGTGTGCAAACATGATTCCGCCGAACTGATTTTGGATGTACAACCGATACTACGAGAATCGGGGAGTGATAAAGCCAGAATTTTTGGAGGGGTGGATTACTTTTGTGAAACAGTTAAATTGATTTCTCAAAGAGTTAGATGTCCATATTTTTCTTGCAAATGGTGTAAGATATTAGACGTTGAAAGGGTTAAGATGCATCTTTATAGAAATGAGTTTGAGCCGCATTACTGGATATGGGTAGACCACGGAGAGGTGGACATAAATGATGTGAATCAGTTCAGTAGCTGTCAGTATGATGTGGGTAGTTTAAGTCAGCCTTCTATCGATAAACCACAAATCATTGATGAAGATAGATATTCAGAAATGGTAGACGATGCTTTTGGAGGTGATATTCATCCGCAAAATGACAACTTACTACATGAGGAACCCAATCCAAATGCGAAGAATTTCTATAGTTTGTTAGAGGAAGCAAATACTCTAGTGTGAGAAGGAGCAGTTTATACACGATTATCTGTGGCAACTAGGTTGTTAACTATGAAGTCAGATGCTAATCAAAGTGAGAGATTGTTCAATCAATGGCTTGATTTCATTAAAGAGATGAGGCCATCGGGGAGTAAAATTCCAACAAACTTTTACCAAGCTAAGAAAGTATTTTCTAAACTTGGCTTAAAATCCATGAAAATTAATTGTTATTGGTCGAGTTGTATGTTGTAATATAATGATGATGCATCTCTCACTCAGCGCAAATTTTGTGGTGCCGATACGTTTAAGCCAAGGAGAGTTGGCCCTGGGAGATATAAGGATGTTGCCTATAAATGAATGCATTACTTGCCTTTGATTCTACGATTGAAGAAGTTATTTGCATCCATGAGCTCGGCACCGTACATGACATGACACTTGAAAATAAAAGAAACGACGATCACATGACTCACCCTTCTCATGGTGAGGGGTGGAAACATTTGGCAGAGTTTACCTGACTTCGCTGCAGAACCTCGTAATGTGAGATTAGGGCTTTATTTTGATGGGTTTGCCCCTAATAATCAATTTAGCAAATCGTACTCATGTTAGCCAGTGATTGTTACACCCTATAATCTACCACCTAATATGTGCATGAAAGACCCTTATCTATTCTTATGTTGCGTAATTCCTAGCCTGAGCAACCCTAAATCAAAGATTGATGTTTTTCTTCAGCCTTTGATGGATGAATTGAACCAGATGTGGAATCCAGGTGTGCTTGCGTACAACGTCTCCACGAAGAAGCATTTTGTTTTGAGGGCATCTTTGATATGGATCATTAATGATTTTCTTGCTTATGGAATATTGTCTGGATGGATGACACAGGGAACTTTAGCCTGTCCAATTTATATGGAGGAGACTAAAGAGTTCCTGGCTACCGCACGAAGGAAAACAATCTTGGTTTGATTGTCACAGGGTATTCTTAGAACCCGGGCACACGTTTAGGAACTGTAGGTATGTCTTTTTGAAGAACAAAATTGAAAATGAAGAGGTGCCACAACTATTAATCTAAGGATGATTAGACATCTACCAAAGATAGTTGAAGTTAGCAAAGTTGTTAGGTTTCAAGGTTATGGGAAAGAACATAACTGGACTAAGAAGAGTATATTCTGGGATTTACAGTATTGGAAAAATAACTTGGTTATTGTCCGACGCTAACTACCATTGACTCTCCGTATCCAACGGTGATAAGTTTCCATCGAGGCTATTACCATCGGGACAGTTTCGGAAGGAAAGTGAAAAAATTGATAGTAATTGAAAAAAATTCCAACGCCAACTTTGATGATAATGCACGTTTTTCTAGTAGTGTAGCCCAAGGCACAGCCACAAAGTACATGCATGCTCGGTGTGCCTGCGATTCAAATCTTTTTTTAAAGTGACGTTCTTTACTTTAAAAGAACATAAAAAAAAAAGTTTAAAATCCTCATTTAAGACATTTATTACATAATACGTAATTAACATACTTAAAAACACAAAATGTTTTGATTTCTTCAACTTGTGAGGTCCTTATTATCCCTGTTTAAGACATGTGCGCTAGTGTATATCATTTCAAGTATCATGTATTCTGATCTTAAGTGATTAGGATTAGTGAATTAGAAAATCATCCAACATCGTCACCAAGCAAAAAACGCAATCAACTTGAATATACAATCAAAGCAATAGTCTTATAAAGAAAATATAGAAACTCTTAGAATAAGAGATTTATCTTAATTCTGATCTATTTTTGGAACATCTATTTTGTAAGGCACATATATCTTCTTAAGTACGCGTCTGCTATCAACAAAAATGACTACATGAATTGAATTCTCTTTCTCTTATAACATGTAAGAATTTCCCATCAATAATAGTCTATATAAATATTTGTTTACATTAATGTTTTATTTTTATGATGATGAACTTTCTTTTCCTTGGGCCCTAAACCGATATTTTTCAAAAAGAAATCATGTAAAGTGCTTGATTGCTCAGGATGACCATGACGTGTACTGAAGATTTCAAAAAGAATTAGTTAATAATTTAGTACCACAAAACTTTGGGAGAGAAAATACAGTGAATAAGGATATAAGAAAGAGTTGTGTTAATTATTTGAACTTATTTAATATGAGATATCTTATTGATTCATAAATATTAGATAAGATTTTAATTAATTAAGTCTATATTCTATGAGATCTCATTCAATGATTAATCGTATTATTTTTTTTATGATTCTAACTTCATTAAAGTCACACAAAAGCACAAGCAAACCACCAATTACTTATCTATTGAGGCTCAACAATTTACAAGTCTTAGTGGAAAACAGCAATTTTTTAGATTTGTGATATGTAGAGTTAGCGACATGATTGAGTTGTACACAACCAAATCAACCTCATGAGTTACGTTATTTGTACGTAGCTTAAAATGAATGCATTACGAAAGAACATACACACGAAAAGAGAAAAATATATCCACGGGTATACGGTCAATATACAAATAAATTTACTCAATTAAGAATTTTATCATCTATAGTACCAGCAAGTTCACCCATTATTCGTACTGATTAATCTGCCAAATGAAACCAAGACCACCCACACCTTAATTTCTACAACCACTACTACAATTCGGTGCCTTAAAATTAGCTGCCACATCCTCAAAAGGAAAGAAATTAAATTACAAGGTCCAAATTAATTAACATGAAGGAGATTCTGAGACTCTGACGTAATAAGATAGGGACAAGTTAAGAAAGTCACAAAATTGATCATTTTCTGGAGTCAAAATCTTCGCTAGTATATATATATAACACGTATATTGATGTGCATGTATTATTTTTGGTCAATTGGTCCCCCCTAAGGAAAAGCCAGAGTCCAAGGCTTAGTTATATCTTCTAACTGCGAAGAATAGTAAACAACAATAATATGGGGACTACTGCAATGTCCCTAGGGTACATTCTAGGGTTTGAAATATGATGACATAGATGATGATGTTTGATTTTTCATTATAATATTCGCTCACCTAATAGGTGAGAGAGAGAAATAGATGAGGGAGATAGACTAATTTCTTGAGTTCGGTATGATCAAAGGCTTATGAGCGAGAATTTTTTTAATGATTTTTTTTACATGAATATTAATGTTACTTAGCGCAACAAAAGATTTAAGGAAAACGTGCATGAAAGGAAATGGCAAATTTGAGGGGAAAGGCTGTTTCGGCAACAAATTTGCAGTGAAAAAGCTGTTCCTTGTAGAAATTTTTGTTTTGCGGTGAATTTTTTTGTTAGAAATTTCGCCACAAATTTTGTGGTAGAATTAGGGTCCATTGCAAAATAGTCTCCTTTGAGTACTTTCGCAACAACACAATTTCTGCGGTAAATAACATACTTTTTCCGTCGTAAATTTTGTTGTAAAACACTTTTTTTTTAATTGAAAATTTGACTCAATGCAACAACAAAATTGATGAGATAAACATGGAAAGAGAGAAAATTGTCGGATATGAAATATAATACAACACCGTCGCACATCATAAACGAAAAAAGTTTCGAACTGTTGTTTTCACACTAATATTAACTTTGTGGTCGGCTTTCGGTCACATGTATTTAAGGAACCCGAGTCCTTTTTACTTAGATCACACCCCGTTGATGCATGTTTCATAAGCAATGATATTGTTAATTTGCGACAACTATTTTCCCTAAAAAAACTTAAGCGGTTAAGTACAGGCAACCCAACAATTTTATATCCTAGTAAACGAAAGAAAAAATATAGCTAGTATGTGCATACGTTTGTAGCAGGAAATTATACATTCATCAATGACAATTTCGGATTAAGCCAAGTGTTCCTTGGAGAATCCATTGAAAGAAGTTGGTCAGCATCAATCATTCTACTGACTAATATTTAACATGATTTTGTTGACCAACTTGTTTTTTAAAACAACAGTATGAAATAATTAACCTCCCTAGCTAGGCACAAATTAATCAAATCATAAGGACACTGATGGCACGGGGAACAAGATGAGATACATACAAGATGNATATATAGTTGTTGTTAATTGGAATAATCTTGTGAGAAATAATGCAAAAAATTTGTTTTTCTGTTGACTTAATTACGTTAATTAGAGAAAAATTCGATCATAAGGAAATCGGTCATAATTGAGCTAAAATAATCAAGTGACTCGTATAGAAGTTCTTTCTCCCTTTCTCGTGGCCTAGCTGTCTTATTAAGTAGCCATTTTCTTGGTTCCTTTAATTTTCTAATCTCATATGAAATTGAGTTCATTGTTGTTTATAATAATTACTAATACATTAGATACTCATGAAAATATGGTCAACGGTAGGTGATGAACTTACTACAATTTGTACGCAAATAATTAACGTTTACCTACAACACAATTAATCATGAAAACATTATGTTAGAATAATTATTTTGTGGACATGCACAAATTAGTAATTTGTTCAGATTAACCTAATTGTCAGAATATTGTGTTCATGTGTTTGGACTAGCTGATGATAGGTGGGTTAGGTCTATCATTAACTAATAAATGGGAGAGTCCCTACGTCTACTCATCAATCAATTTTTATTCTGCCCTATTAAGAATAAAAAGGTAACCGCTCAGGTTGAAACCTGACTTTTGAAATAAAACGTAAAAACTCTTCATTCTCTTCTCTGTTTCTCCTCTCCGTTCTCTTCCAACTACAGCCAAATATTTGGATTCATAAACATGGTTGCAGCATTTTCAATTCCAGGTTCTAATTCTTCTTCTCAATCCTTCATAAAAATTATTATTTTTACATGTTATAATTAAGCTAAAATTAGAATTCTAATTATGTAAATTCCTTGAATTGGCATCAGAGCTATATACTTAATGATACCTCAAAGTATATAGTTTTATTATTATGCTTACCAGGTGATATACATCAAATTAAGCACACAAAATGAGTTGGAAAGATTCTCTTACATGTGCGTTGCATCGGTTCAGAACAATGTCGTCATGCAACAGAAGAAATCTAAATATATGAATTTATGTCTAATACATGATAAGTGAAACGAGTTAAACTTCTATAAAACATGATTATTATGCAGCAAACAATTAATATATTCCATTTCTTTCGCAACTTATACATTTTTGTATCATTTAGTATTTTTTTAGTCAGTAATATATATTTTAGAGCTCAATCAAATAATTAAAAATAACATTTGTGAAAGAAAAAAAAATCTACGAGTAATTTAACTTGAAACATCCTATGTCTGGAATTGAAAGTGATAACTTTTTTTTTAATCACTGCGTAACTACGTAAGCATGCATTTGTAATAATTAATTAATAAGTAATGTTTGAGAGACTTAATAAATCAACTTATAAATTAATTTACACATTTTAATTAATGACACTTAGCATTTTACTTCTTATTTAATCTATTTAAATGTTAAGTGTCATTCATTAAAGTGTGTAAGTTGATATGTAAATTAATTTGTTAGAGCTTCAAAACAATTTTCTTAATTAGTTTATTACTTTTAATGAAGTACGCAATTTCAAGAGAAAAATTAAGCGTGAATAAGAAAATAATTGATATTTTAAGCAATTTGTGTAAAACATATATGTAAGGGCAGATCTAAATATGTCAGTCAATTCAATAACATATTCAGATCAAACAGCGGAAGTAAACAGTACAAAAGCATATCTCCAGCCATTGCAGATCAAACACAAAGTAACTGAAGCATGAACCGGAAATCAGTTTTGTTTTTTCAGACCCTCACTCACTCAGAAATAGATGGTGTATTTTTTTAAATAGGAGAGTAAGTTTAGTGATTCAAAACTGAGAACACTCCATCATATTTATAGAGTCTGCCCATCACGTGGGTTTGAGGATAAGAAAGTGAGTTAGTTACGGAACGTTGCAGAGATAAGGGTTAAACGTGAAAGGAAAATGGACCAAATCCATAAAATTAATTTCTAAAAAAATTGTAACAAAAAAATGTGGGGAACATGAGTCCATCTAAAATTCTATCTATTCGATCGTTTTTTAATTGTTTGCCTTAATCATGCATGGTCCACGTATACATAATTAATTATAGTTTGCTTAAATTATTAACTGCTACGTTTCATTTATACTAATAGTATAAAGTGAAGTTCACGTCAAAAGGAAAATTATAACATGAAGTTTGTTGTCGCAACTTTATTATATGATTTAAATATAACTCATTAACTATATACTACGATCATATAAATTCAAATATTTAAGTAGTCAATTAAAAGTTGGTAATACATTTTTTTAGAACTCTTTTTTTTTCCTTCAAAATTTACTATTATAATTTAAGATAAAAACAATTGAAGCTTTTTTTATAAAAAAATAATATATATATATATATCTATATATAAACAATACTTAATTGTTTTCAAATGTTTGTGTGACTTTTGATTAACAATAAATTTTTCTTTAAAAAAAATCTGACAAATGGGTCTTTAAAATTTCAAATGAAATGATAGTTAAATTAAGTTGTTACGTCATTGATATAAGGTATATATCCTAACTCCATAATTTCTCAAAACTACATGCATTATAGTGGAGTGTCTCTGATTCTGAAGAGCTAAGAGCTTTCGTTTTATAGATTAATAAAATTAAATTAACTTGACATGTTAAAAGGGAGGTGAATAACTTATGCTAGCTAGCCTTTTTTTTAAACTTCAATAAAATCATTTATACTTCACTAAGGTGAATTATATATTCCTCATTCACTCTTCTCTTTAGAATTGTAGCCAAGAAAACACTAAAAAGATACTCCAATAATTATACTTAAAATATATAGGTCCACACTCGAATTGCTGACCGGTGGGGTCTAATTAAGCAATCAATAATGATGGTGACATATGATATGCTTAATTTAAAGGCACTTTTTTTTCTTTTTTTTATTTCTTCTTCTAATCAATGGATGGCCATATCTACAAGTAAACGCAGTGTGAATTCTCTAAATTCAAAAGCACGTGTGAGAATGAGATGTTGACTAAAATGTGCTTAACTTTGTGTCCTAATCTGATGGAATCACGTTACGTGGGACCAAATTAATATACTCAAACGGCTCTTCGCCCAAACATGTTTTTTTTCCCCCTTAACAAAGATAATTTGGAAGAAGGCGAGATCATGTTAATCTAAGATCACGATACATCGTTAATAACGAACTGGTTAATTACAGTAATCACGGCTAGGGACTGCGGGTAGTCGAGTTCTTTTAGAGATAAATTCTTAAAGAGAGGACTTTACATAATTTGTGATATACTATTCCATCATTTCTATGTTGTGTGTTCTAGTTGCATGTAGGTGTTCGATCTAATTTCCTTCCTTTTGTACTTGGCCAATTTGTGTTTTCAACTGTGACACGTGACCGATTAGCTAAATTACTCATTCACAATTATATTTGTTATCGTTCAAACCTAAAAATCCAACACGTATTTCAGATACCTACGAGCCATCTACATGTATACGCACTACAAGAATACAGACTATTTCCGTCTCGAAATTACCATTGGATTAGAATCGACGGTAATACTGTCGGAGAGCCCAATTGAACTCAAGGTCCAAACACCATGAGGTAACTTAAGTATAAGCATTTCTTGCATAACAATTAAAGAATGTGTAACATACATATAACCTTTATGAGACATCATAAACAAATTTATGTATGCAAAACATAACTAACTTCATTATGGTCTCGACCACAGTTACAAAACACCCAATGAATAGAAAACAAATCATCATTCCACAGTATATAATAAGTATGAATATCATCCATGCTTTGGTACATTATCTATCTCATAATCACCACATATAGTTTATATACTGACTTGAGCGTCAGTGATTTTTGTATATACCAT
The DNA here is from genome assembly GCA_003254905.1 of Nissolia schottii. Taxonomy (NCBI): domain Eukaryota; kingdom Viridiplantae; phylum Streptophyta; class Magnoliopsida; order Fabales; family Fabaceae; genus Nissolia; species Nissolia schottii. The sequence continues at coordinate 92,494 of QANU01080231.1, read as the reverse complement.
TTCCACCAAATCAAAGACAACGCCACCATCATCAGTATTGTATCCATTCATCTGTGACGCTATTATACTTATACTAATGTTAAGATTACAAAATTATATCTCAAACCACTTGAATCAATCAAGTGTTAGTCACATTTTGCTTTTATTAACTTAGGAATCGAAACATGTTTAGTTGTTTTTACAAATTAAAATACCCGTCTGCTAATTAAGTATATGTTTAAAAAAAAATACCTTGCTCACTTTTGACAAGGTTAAATATACCTCTCTCACTCCTACGTTTAAAGAAATCTAAAACATAGGCAAAAACATTTTTCATTTTGATATGAGAGATGTTGACATATGAATTAATTAAACAAATGAAAGGAACCTAAGAAAGGATTGTATAAAAATGCACCTTACAAATTAATTACTTATATTTATTTAATTTTCTCATTGTGCGCACAAATCTCAACCAATTTTACCAGCTGGACATTAACGAGGTACAACTCAACCTTAACAATCAAGCAATTACGTATCTGCTGAAAATTTGGTATTTTATTATTATTTTTCGTTGTTTCGTATTGGGCACAGCACAGTACAATCCATTATCATAGAAGATATTATCAGAGTTTTTTATTTTTTTCTTCTTCTTCCTGATTTTAGTTTTTAAAATTATAAGTTTGAGTCATTTTAATAATTAAAATTTAAATTTTAACTTTTTAATTTATAAAATTGTAAATTATGGGGTGGAGGAAATCTTAAAATCATTTCGTTGTGTTTTTTATGATTTATTGTATCAATTGAACCTGTGAAAATAATTAAGATTACAAATATAAGTCGTAATAACATTCGAGATTACATATGAATTTGCGAGAGCATTTACAAGCTATAATAGCAACAGAGATTTACAGTTGCTATCAGAATCACATTTTTTAACCTCCAATTAGTGTCATAATTTCATTTATAATTTTATTTGTTGTTATAATCTCATTTAAACAGACAAATAATAATAAAAAAACTGATAATATCTTCTGTGTGTGTGTTAATCTAGCTACGAGGAGTCAAAGAAACTCATTTTAAACTCGAGCATATGAGCTTTTCGGTGTTGATGCATGTTTATTAATTCATAGAAATTCGTAGCTTGGATCCAAGTTAGTCAAACACACCAAAAGAATTACTAATACGTAATTGTCATATTAAACATATATATATACACACGCTACTATGAAATTAATATCTGTAAACATCATATATGGCTATGCACACAATTCGTGACCAAGAAGCCAACTATATACATGCACATGTTTTGAATTGTCTATACGTTGCCACACTCTTCGTAAAGAACAGGTAAATGATGCGTGACAAAATAATATATTTACTATAATGTTTTCATTGAAGGCCTCTTCTTTAATTCAACATGATACGTAAGTATGTATTTATACGTGTCTGTTTCATGTTGAACATTAGGAGAGAATCACATTTTTTGCTGAGAAATATTTGGTCTGTTACACTCTTATTCTTCTCATTTCATATGTTACACTTTAATTTATGACCCTTTTATTTATTTATTAATCATTTTGATTATGACTAATTAATAATAAGACGACTAATCATTTCTATAACTGCTAGTTAATGCCAAAATGACTAATATTACTCACATAACATTTAATTACTATTAATTAGGATGACTAATCATTTTCATAACGCCTAATCAATGTTAATCAATCAAAGTCGTAACGACTAATTAATGTTCTCTTGGTGTCTTTTCTTCTATGCTTCTATAAGAATTATCAACTAAAGAAGAAAAAGATAAAATTAATCTTAACCTAAATTATGAGTGAGACAACCACAATATTAATGAATAATGAGTCCGCTGTAACCAAGACTGCGTAAATTCATGATTTTTTTGGTGTTCTAATGATGATTAAGCACCAAACTTTAATTCTATTTTATTTTTTATATTTTAAATAAAGTTAACAATGACTACTTTTATATATACGCACGGCTTATAGTGGCTACGTAATGGTCAGTGCAGTTGTCTTCAATGCTTAGCCAATATGTTTGAAACTTTGGTCATTCAGTAAGTAGCGGTAGTCTTACCCACACATAATTTGTTTGACTTCTTACCCACACATATACAACTAGATTATTACTTTATTGAACTGCTCTTCTTACTAGCTAGTGTATATTATTCAGTTGTGCAAAAATATATATTTATGGTCCATGACCAAAATTGAATAAGAGCATGGTAATTTCAACATTAGTTTTCTGATTTGTATATTCAAAATAATTACTCAATAAAAACAAATATTATAAAATAAAAAAATAAACATTGTTATTAAATATTTTTATGTGTCTATACACACGTAAATTTAATATTATTATAAAATAGAGAAATAGATATTGTCAATAAATATATTTTATGCATACATATATTTAATATTATTCGTTTTATGTGTTTGAAAATATTTATTTTCTTATTTAATAATGCTTGTTTATATTTTGAGGTGTATAAGTAGATTTCTTGTTTATATATATGTGTTTGAGAATATAATTAAATCATCGTCGGTCGTTCTTCCAAGTTGTACTTAGACTTGGATGACTTCCCGTGTGACTTGAATGGCTTCTCTTTAAGATACGATTGATTTGCGTTTTTGTATGTTGTTTTTAGTTTATTTTTTATTTTTTATTTCTAAAATTTTATGAAAAAAATAATAATAAAATAAAAAATTATAAACGCTTAAAAACAAAAAATAAACATAAATACAAATTAAACAAGTCAACTCAAACAAGTCCTATGTCATTTAGTACTATTCAAAATAATATATAGAATACACCACTTAATTTCTTACTTAGAAGAGTATTTACTTTAGACGTTCCAAATCGATGTCGGATTGCATTTTAATTAGTTATAGTTGTATATGCGTGCATACTCTACGTATTAAATAAACAAAAATGAATTTATGCGCAGAAAAATGTCAATAATTGAAGACATGGAAGGATTGAAGGGACCTTAGCTAATATGCAAGTTGCAAACATTGGTTAAAAGGCAAGGTGCCCCACATCGAAGACTTTTTGAAAGGTTTGAGTGGGCCCTCTATCAAACCTATCAGCCCGTGCCCGTCATTGTTGAACCTGAATATTCTTGACCCGAGAAAATGGAAGTAAATTAAAAATTATTTAGATAACTCAGAAAAGTAAAATTATCCCAAACAAGTTCCCATGGTCCCCATGTCATTTCGTTTCCATCCAAATTCACTGACTTGTTTGACTTAGAAATAAATATTTCGGATCATATCAAATCTTTTCAAACATTAAAATAGAACTTATTCCCACCTCTATAAAATATATTTTCTTTTAAGTTATTTTTAAGTTTTAATTTAAAAAAAATATATATATATATTTTCAACTTGTACATTTATTTCTAAATACTTCTATTTAATAAGATGGAAAAAAAATAGAGCAAAAAAAAAAAAAGAAATTGAGTTATGAGTTCAAGTCAGATATTTTAAGTTCCTGTCAATATATAAAGCCTTCAGCCTTGGCATGAATTAAAAGAAAAATATAATTGATTGTAGGTTTCTTCCAATATAGTCCGGTGACAGTTGTCAACGGCTTAATTAGTTACATGCACAATTCTTATATTTAATATTTGTGCAGAAAAATTGCATGCAAAAAATCGAAGCGATATACTAATTCAAGCATTATTTTTGTTTTCTCCAATTACCAAAAAAAATATATTAATTCAAGCAGATGATTTGAGTAATAACATGATGATGTTATACAATCTACTAACTTGAATTACTTTGTTCATTTATTAATTCAAAAGTATTCTTTTTCTCATTAAATATGCTGATTTGATATCACAATAGCAAATAAAAGGAATGCAATGTAGTGTTCAAAAGAGGGAAAATGTAATAAGATTATAAACCACTTTCAAATTATTTTACATTTCAGGGTTTTTTTAATAAATATTTGAAAATCATTAAAAAGTAAATTATAGCCAAATAGTATTACATTAATTAAATGATTTTCCGTCACAAAAGCCCTCTTCTTGAGCTAATGTTTTGTATTGAGTTAGACTCACTCAATTCTTAAAAAAAAGATTCAACTTAAAATTTTAATGATACGCATAATTTTCAATATAAAAAATACATCATGTATATAAGAAAAAGAAAGGGTAAAATTGAGGATATACTAAAATTAATTAATGTAGGAGATGATGTTGTGAAATGAATTTAATTAATGTAGGAGATGATGTTGTGAAATGAATTATACAAGTTCCGTATAAGGGTTATTTAAATTCTTGTAATGAGCTTGTGGATTAGGTGGGTTGTGTGTTAAATCTTGCAATTCAGAGAGTGGACAATTGGGTGTTAAGTATCTTATGACTTTTTTTTGTAACGATATTTTTTTTGCCTTAATTTGGAAAATTTGGTATTTCTTTCCTTAAAAAATAAGAGTTTTTTTATTGGATTTTTTAAGGAATTTTTAATGAAGTCTTATTTACCTTGTCAAATTCATTTTTATTTCAATGATTTGAGAATCTTTGTAATGGTGATCATTTCTTGTTACCGAAATAAAATTTGGGACCCTACCTACTTATTAGAGAAAAAAAAAATTAATTGATTCGAATTCAATGTATATGCAATTTCGTGGAAATAGGGTTTGGGGTTTGGCCATTAGCTAGAGTGGCTACATTAAGTAATACAACTTGGTCAGATAAATTTTGTTTCCTTCCCGTCCATAAGGAAGCCTTGTCCTTTCCCCAACAGTGACCTTTGTTTATGATTTTGTCTTAGTTAATTTGGGCTCCTCTCCTTCCACAATAACCACCATTGATTTCCAAAACTTAATTATCCTAAAACTAAACAAGGACTTTGAAGGATCATTACTAGTATGTACTTATTAATTGGGGTTTTTTTTTTCAACATTTCATTTCTGTGCTCCTGGAATGTACTCATTAATAAGAAAGTACTAACTTACGCATATGAAATTTGACAATTCAAAAATGCTTGGTCCCCGTTACGGCCAGAGGGGGGAAACAGACTAGTCTTAATCAGGGAATATTAAAACCAAAATCCGTGATGGAATCCTCCAATGGCTGGTAAAGCATTTTTCGAGTAAATAATTACATTACAGACTAATAGGTGCTACCGTGCTATTAGATCATAGCAAAAGAAGTTCCTTACTTCTAATAATCTTCATGTGCAAATTAAAGTGCGAAGTACAGCTGAATTCGTTGTAATAACCTTTCATGCTTAATTTTGGACCGGCTTTAGTGCAGGAAGTGAATATTAATTAATTAATTAATTAATTATGCCAAGCCCGATTTCGTTAATTAAATAGTTAATTAATAGCGATAAATATGTACTAATTTTTGTCGCCTTGTGGGTGGGAGCCATGAGGCCACTTTGCGTAGCGGTTTCTACTCAGAGAATTTAAAAAATAAAATTAAGAAAGAGAGAGAGAGAAGTGTGAAATAGGCGCAATGAAAATGACATTGATGTGTTGGGGATATGAGGTGAAAACTTCTTGCCTGAGCCCAACATCACACGATAAAAATAAATTTCATTAAGTAGAATTTAAAATTATTTTATGTGATAGAAAATATAGTGGTAAGATTTATTTTTATTTTGTATATGCATTTAAATATGAGATGTTAAATTTATGTCAAATTAATGATGTATCATGTGAGACAAAGAGAGAGAAAGTTGGAGGTTGGACTTCATTTTTGGTTCATAGTATTCAAAATTAAGTGAGTTTAACTTAACTTTAAAGCTAGACCACAGTACTTTAAAAGTAATGCAAGTCTTATGTATAATTTTAGCATAAATTCTGATACTAAATAAGATTAATTAGTATCTAATCTTACTCAAAATGATATCATATATACATGGTTGAATAATAATAACAACTTGAAATGGTAGTCAAATTAAATTATGCATCTTCAATACAAATATATATTATAGGTTGATTATTTACGTTAAGTAAATTATAAGTGACGTGGATGCAAGCACTCACAAATATTGTGGGTGACTGAGAAATGGCAGCGCAAGGGTGATGTGAGCTTCTTTGGGTCTATATAAGCACGCTCGCGGAACCTCACAAAACTTGCATCACTCACATGCCAAATTAAGCTCTCTACTACCGCTACGTACCACTGCTCCTCTTATCATATAGTAACAATATATATGGTCACTCACAAATACGCATACTCAAGACAGACAACCCTTAATCTCTAGTCTAGTCAAAATGACTGAGCAGGGCAAAGCAGTTGAAGCGGGAACACAGAAAACTCTTGCGGATTTCGATCCTCAAAAGAAGCCTAAGAGGAACAAGTATGCCTTCGCTTGTGCTATTTTGGCTTCCATGACTTCCATCTTACTTGGCTATGGTAAAATTGGCATCACAAAATTATGAACGTAGGTATCAATTTAGTAAAAACAAACTAACAAATCATATAATGCACGTATGCATATATGTGTGTGCAGATATTGGCGTGATGAGTGGAGCGGCCATATACATAAAGAGGGACCTGAAGGTGTCGGACGTGCAAATCGAGATCCTGCTTGGAATCATCAACCTGTACTCCTTGATAGGGTCGTGCCTCGCCGGGAGGACCTCCGACTGGATCGGCCGCCGGTACACCATCGTCCTCGCGGGAGCCATCTTCTTCGCGGGAGCAATCCTGATGGGATTCTCTCCTAACTACTCCTTTCTAATGTTCGGGCGGTTCGTCGCTGGCATTGGCATCGGCTACGCCCTCATGATTGCCCCCGTCTACACTGCCGAAGTCTCCCCGGCTTCCTCCCGTGGCTTCCTCACCTCCTTCCCTGAGGTATACTTGACTTGTTCATACACGCACGCATTTTTATATAATAATACATACAAACCCTCATCATTTCTTCGATCTCCAGGTTTTCATCAACGGAGGGATATTACTCGGCTACATCTCCAACTACGCCTTCTCCAAGCTCAAGCTCCAGCTCAGCTGGCGCCTCATGCTCGGGATCGGAGCACTCCCGTCCGTACTCCTAGCCGTGGGCGTCCTAGCCATGCCGGAATCACCCAGATGGCTGGTCATGAGGGGCCGGCTCGGCGAAGCCGTCAGAGTCCTCAACCGAACCTCGGACACAAAAGAAGAGGCTCAGCTCAGATTAGCCGACATAAAGCGCGCCGCTGGAATCCCCCTAGACTGCAACGACGACGTCGTTGCAGTCCCAAAACAAAACACAGGGGAAGGCGTATGGAAAGAGCTCTTCCTCTATCCGACCCCACCGATACGCCACATCGTAATCGCCGCGCTCGGAATCCACTTCTTCCAACAAGCCTCTGGCGTAGACGCCGTCGTTTTGTACAGCCCCAAGATCTTCGAAAAGGCTGGGATCACCGGCGACACGCATATTCTTCTCGCAACCGTGGCCGTTGGATTCGTGAAGACGATTTTCATCCTCGTTGCCACCTTTATGCTTGACCGTTGCGGGAGGCGTCCGTTGTTGCTCTCCAGCGTTGGCGGCATGGTGCTCTCGCTTTTGACTTTGGCTGTGAGCCTCACCATCATTGACCGTTCCGAGACGAAGCAGATGTGGGCCGTCGGATTGAGCATCGCGACGGTGCTGTCCTACGTGGCCACGTTCTCGATCGGTGCGGGGCCCATCACGTGGGTCTACAGCTCGGAGATTTTTCCGCTGAGGCTGCGGGCCCAGGGTGCCGCTATGGGCGTCGTGGTCAATAGGGTCACGAGCGGGGTTATTTCAATGACGTTTTTGTCCCTGCAGAAGGCCATTACTATTGGTGGAGCCTTTTTCCTTTTTGGTGGCATTGCTTCTGCTGGCTGGATATTCTTCTACACCGTGCTTCCCGAGACACGTGGCAAGACGCTTGAGGATATGGAAGGCTCTTTTGGTAATTTCAGGGCCAGGCCACGTGCCGGAGTCATCGCCAAGGGGCTTGATGATAACAGTAATGGCCAAGTTCAGTTAGGAACCAATGTCCCAAATTAGAGGAATTAATTGTGTATTATTATTATTATTATTATTATTAGAGGGGGTGATATATGAAATATGATATAATATGTGCTATATATTAACTTTATGTTATTCAGTAGAGTGGCCTTTTCAAATGATGAGGAGGGAGGAGGAAAAAGTGTAATGCAAAAAAGAAATTTACAACTTCTTCAATGAACGAAAACAAAAAGTTGCTTTAGGCTCTTTGTTTTCACGTGGTTTATTAAAGTAATAATGTTAGGTGGTTAAATCTAAACAATTGCAAACGGAAAGTGTTTACTTTATACTGCATAAAGTGAAGAAAAAAAAAAAAGAAGAAGAAATTTCCAATAAGAGGGGACGATGTAATGAAGTGTGGATAATGGATGCGATATTTTGTGGTTTCTTTATATTTCTATAATTGTAATATAAGTTATATATTAAAATATAATTTAAAACATAAAATTATAATTGTATGAGTTTGAGTCTGAATTTAGACATTTATAAAAAAAAGTTCTGAATTTGTCACAGAGAATAACAAATTCATCACAGAAAGTAATAAATTCAAACTTAAATTCATGTAAATGTAAATGTTTTATCTGAATTATATTATTGAAAATAAATTATTTGGAGACAATATAATAAATCCATATTTTGTTTGGCTGTAACCTTTTCCTCTATTCATGGCGTTCAGAAATCTCGAGTGGTCCCACTTTCCGTGTGGATTTGACGGAATTTGATAACCTACAAGCACACTTACATTGACCTCACATTCACTTTATTTTTCCACCTCTTCTTCATTCCCAAGCCAATTATTTCTCTTGGTTGGGCAAGAGGTTTGGTTCTCCATATCAGCACATATACACCATATTAAGACTAAAAAATTGCACTTGTATTATATCATGAGACTTGCTAGTTACCTGATAGATATTGTGGTGTTAGAGAAAAATAAATGACTAAGTGTTTATCCGTTTTACATGTTTAAATAGTATTATACTAAACATTATTGTGATTGAGTATACAAATAAATTATTTTTATAAGGTTTTTTGACAAGTGTCCTACAAATATTTTGAAGATATTTATTAAGAAAAGTGAAATAAAAAGAATTAGTTATTTTTATGCATTTAATAATTAATATATTAAAAACTTTAAAATTTTATTCTTATAAAAAAAATTACTTTAGACCTTTTAATGATTGTCCTAAGATTTTTATAATTTTTATAATGATGTGAACAATCTTTTCTAGTTAATTACTTTGGATTGAATAATCCAATTTGAAAAGCCTTGGGAGATAGGTACTATTGTTTATTTAGTAACGACAATAATAATATATATCAAGTGGTACACAGATACACTAATATCAACTCATATATATATATATATATATATATATATATATATATATATATATATATCAATGGCTTCACAGCTTTCACGTCAAAGACTCGAGTTTTAATAATTTTAGCTCTTTTGTTTTCTCATGGCAAATTAATTTGCCGACATGATATATATGAAAGGCCTTGAAACTTGTGATTGTGAGCAACATGACCAACCGTGACTGCAAATAAAAAACAACTGAAAATAAAAGGAGCAGCACCAAAGCCCCATTTCATTTGACGGGTTTTGCTGGCATTGATTAAAGAAGGAAGAGCGAAGGGATTTTATTTCAAATGTAAGATTTTAAGTTGAATTGTTTTTTAAATAAAAAAGTATAGTTTTGGTTGCCAACGCAAGGCCATTTTTTTTTTTTTTTTTGCGTTTACAGTACTCGAATTGAAAAGTTTTTTTAAAGAGGATAAATATTGAATAATTTAACCTAACTTAACTACGTAACCCTTATTTTAAATAGAGATAATGTCCTAATTGGGTCATAACTATTTTATTGGTGGCTATATTGATCTATATATTGATCTTTAAACATTTTAAACGTTATCTTTTTTAGTATTTTATTCTAAATGTTTAAGAAACTAATAAATAAAAGTAACATTTGAAATCTTCCCGTATCAATTGGAGGTATTTAGAGACCAATTGAGAATTATAATTTTTTTAATTTAGATATCAATTTGAATATCAATAAAGGATTAGAGCAATTAGGACATTGACCATTTAAATATCAATTAGGCAAGTAGTATATGTAAACTTCTCACCAATGGAGTCCACTCCCACAGGCTTCACCTAAACCACGATTTAGTTACAAAGCACAAACCTTAAACCATTACGAAATTGACCATTCACAAGTGAAAGCAAACAGACCTCATTGTTTGTCTCATAAGCGCCAGTTGTACTGGCTGATTAACTTTTTAAAAATTTTCCACTATTGAGACAGAGGATATGCACAAGTTGTAGTTGTAGGGTATCTCAAGATTCCTAAAATAATTCGCAAGCACTAAGCAAGTGAATGAAATGGTCGGAAACCAAGCATGTGGTATTTGTGTTGAGAATTGAGAATTCAAGATATAGAAGACCATGCATTATCAATTAAACTTTGTGGGTAATTTTATTCTTCATAGAGATGATCATATCATATGCACAGTTGGACTTCCTATCTTCAACAATTAGAGTTTTCTTTTAGAGATTTTAACAGTAAAAACTTACATGAGTTAAGTACTGTTAAGTTTCAGCGGGTGACACTATGTTATTTTCTTTATTTACGTTTGGGTTTATGTCTATTTTCAATGAAACATCGAGAAGAATAAAAATTAGTTCAGCCATAATCTCCATTTTGGCTTATAATCAAAATATGCGGCACAAGTAATTTTTTAGGTTTTATTGAGGTTCCTAACTATTTAAAATGTTATCTTTAAACATTAACATAGGACACTTTAATCCCACAAGATTTACATAATTAGAGGCAAAAATATCTATTTAATAAATTTAAGGACTTAAAAAAGTGAATTTTAAGTCTCAAAGAACTACTAAATAGATATTTTTCTTTTGTCTATGAATGAATTGAATTTTAATAGATTAGTGCATAGAAGAAAAATTACTTACACATTAGTGCTCTTCCAGGAGGTACTTAATTATATATATAATTTTTGTTGCATGGGCCAATATGTTAAAATTCATTGGATTTTTTTTACATGATCACAAGACTAACATATCATTTTTATTGTGGGCTGTACCAAGTGCTTTTAGGTCTAACAGTAAAATTCACTAATGATGTATCTTATGCTCAAATATGATGTGTTGATGTTGTGAATACGTAAAGAATTCCTGAAATTCATTTATTTCGTGATCTTTACTCTTTTTATTGTTTCTTTACAAAATTTTTCCCGAAAGTGTAAATGTGATGAGAGGGCGCATGCTATTGAAAGACTTGTATCATACTACCATTACTAAGCAAGAATGCAAAGCTGTATGACGAGGAACCCTCCACTAAATTCCAAAACATTTGAATCTTCATCTGTCTTTTATGTTATGCTACACTCCCTCCTCAATGAATAACCGTGGAAATTAAATTCCCCACAAACAAATCAAAGCTAGAAGACAACGTGAGTAAAATAATGCCTAGCCTAGTTGCAACAACCATTATGTACATGTTGAGTGGAGTTTTATAGTATTATTATCTATATATCTCTTGCAAGCTGCAGGTACCATATCAAATCGTAGCTTACAGTGTTACCCACTTAATGGATCATATATACATATAGGGGTGGGTGGGTGTGTGTGTATATATATATATGCATGAATTTGGATATATCAAAATCTCTTGCAAAGATTGCCAACTGGGGTCACCCAATTGTGCTGTAACAATGTAAACTCATCTGTCTAACATTAATGAATGCCTCTGAACTATGAAGTGATGAACCCATATGTCCCCATTATATGACAGCGTGGAGCCAGCTAGGTCCCCCTAGATATATGTAATTGAGTGAATGAACACTCAAACTTTTTAATATACGATATGTATTATGAAATGGGTAAAATACAATTTAAGCAGGGGAAAATAATTTGTGATCAAGATAGAAACAGGAAAATGCAAAGAGACATGTTATGCGTAAGTAGAGAAAAAGACAAATTACCGAGGAAGAGGATGAATCTGTCCTTTATAAGCAAAAATCTAACGACAGTATTATCAGATTATTGAAATGTACAAGTCTTACAATTATTAAAATGTTATATCCTCAGCAATCTGGCCCCAGATAGGATCCTTCAAAAATATGGTTAAGGGGAATAATTCTAACTATCCTCACTTTCGGTTTGGTTCACATTTTGCCACTAATTGTTTTAGTTTTTTTTAAAAAAAAATATATATATATTTACTCCCCAGACACAATCTAACACCACGTCAACTGGTTAACTTATTTATGGTTATTTATTGAATTTTACAAACAAGTGTCTTATATACTTATTACTTAAAGAGTCTAAAGTATAGTTGAGAGATTTTTAATATATTCAACATATTCGTATTTTAAAATATTTTTATTTTCAATATTTTTTTATTTCTTGACTTTTAAAGACAATTGTTTGTAAATCCTTTTTTATTTTTAAAAATTATACTTGAATAAACAAAAATGTATAAATACTTTGTCATTTTTATCCCAATACATCACATGACCCATCATATATATGGTGGGTCTTATCAGATTGGTGATAAGATGCCTGTACATTTTTGTACGTTCAAATAGCAGAATTGTTTTATTTCAGAAGTTGTTACTACCTTAAATTCGACAATTTTACTCTTTTGCCCATGCCATACAAACTATTTACGAAAGTATTCCTGTTTTGAAACATATTACAGGAGTACCACGGTTTCGGCTAAACTATTTACGAAAGTACCACTGTTTTGAAACATACCATGCTTTGCACAATGCAAAAGTACAAAAAATTTTTCAAAACAGTGGTACTCCTGTAATATGTTTTCAAAACAGTAGTACTCCTGTAATATGTTTCAAAACAGGGGTACTTTCGTAAATAGTTTGTATGATAAGAGCAAAAGAGTAAAATTGTCCTTAAATTCTTAGCCATAGCAAAGTCTTAGTCAGTTCGAGAATTCCTTATTTTGGGCTGTACATTCTTCATGCAAAAGAAAATAGAGATAAGGCATGCTATGTGGTAATGTTTTGTGCTATAAAGGTTTAAAATTGGCGATAAAGGTTTAAAGTTGGCCTAACCTTATGGGCTGGCCCCCATTTAGCTTTAGCCCATACCCACACAACCCATTAAATTTGGACATTGGAGATGAGTTTTTGATGCGTGACCAAAAAAAAAAATCTGAATTATTCATGGGCCAGCGTTATATGATATTACTTTTAATTTTTATATTTTTTTATCTAAAAAACAACCATCGACAAAAGTATACTCATCACGAAAAGCTGAAAACGTCAATTGGCATATTCCCAAATTCTTCATTTCTGTTTCAATCATCAAAACCCTAAAATCCTAATCCCCAAATTCAAGGTCCATCGCCGATTCGAAGCTGAACTTCTACCGTCGATTGCCATTGCTTGCCACCACCATTGTCGTCGATTCGCCATTTTCGTGTTCGTCAAGCTTCCATTTCGTAAGCCCCTTCTTCCCCTCCATTCCCCTGTTTTCTTAGTTGTTCAGTGTATGGGTGTGGAGAGAATTGGCGCAGAGTATTGAGAGGTGAGGTACAGAGAGTGGGATAATAAGAGAAACACTACTGCTGTGCCTATAACCTTGTTGAATTAGCGGGTGATATCAATTTGCTTTGTATTGTTTAGAGAAGGAAGGAGTTGAATGGCTAAACTCCATTGTTATGGTCAACCTTCATTTTTTTTCCTTGGCTATCATGAAATAAATTACATTTTTCGTATTTTTTTATTTTTTTCCTTGCTAATTTTTAGATTGAAGTTTGAGATTATTTAGGGTGGTTCTTTTGAACTTGCAGCTGCATACTCTTTACATTTCAAAAAGGATTTAGATGTTCTTTTTTAATTTCTTCAGGGATGTATGGCCGTTAGTGGGTGAGAACATGTGATGTTGAACCTTAACTCTAGAAATTCTTTACTGGCCTAATTATTTGAAATGACAATAATTTTGCTTCTCCCCCGTTTTATTATAAATAGGAACAATGGACAGTGTAGTTGATGCTTTGAATAATGCCTATCAAGATTTTGTTGTTGCGGCATCAAATGTGCTTGAAGCCAAAGAAAGTGCGGGTGCCCAGAAAACAACAGCAACAGATGTTGCTCTAGAAAACTTCAAGGAGAAGTGGGAATTATTTAGATCGTCGTGTGATAAAGCCGAGGAGTTTGTTGAGTCTGTGAAGCAAAGGATAGGATCAGAGTGTCTTGTGGATGAGGCCACAGGGCAGGCAGGAAAGCCCGGACAAGCTACCATGACTGGTCTTCCTCCCATCAGTGCAGTTCGGTTGGAACAAATGAGTAAAGCAGTTAGGTGGCTTGTGATTGAATTGCAGAATGGTTCGGGAGCTGCTGCTGCTAATTCATCTCATTCTCATCCCTCAGCTCCTTTTGATGCCAGGTTTTCTGAAGATTCTGCTCAGTAGTATAAATATAACTGTGACTGTAACTCAAAATCTTGTGTTTCTGTGGTTCAGTTGAACTTAGGCTGCAATTATTTAGGCATCGTTATGCTCATAACACATTTTAAGTACTACTATTATGTAAAAGGATGTAACTTGTGTGCATGCTATAATCCTTAATTACTGTTGGTTATACTCAAATGTTAGTTTACTTGCATCCCACAAAGTGATGATGCTGGAATTCTAATTACATACATTAAGATGGATAAGCATGACGCAGTGATTTATTCTCTCTATTTGCCCCTTTTCAGCCACCAATTCTTGTGGTCTCAATTACTTTGCTTACTAACATGCTTGCCACTTGAAACCTTTTTAAAGCCTTCATTTTTTTTTCCCCTCTTTCCTTGTTTCCTATATGCCCTATTTTTAGTTATTATTAAGAGTTATTAATAATAATAATTGCATGCTACTGGAGTACTTGTAGTGGTTAATAAATAGCCCATTGTGTTCATTAACCAATAGTTTCACTCTAGATACAAGTTCAGTATTCTTTTTTCTTTTGTTCCCTGGTAAAAAAGTATGTATGTGCATCATGGATTTAAGTTTTTACTATCTTGCAACTCCCCGACATAAGGGAATATCATTATGAGAGGGCTTTTTACCAACGACATTATTTTTACTAGCAAGAAACTTATCATACAAATGGGGGGTTAACAAAGCAACACTAGCACAATTGTACACCTCTGAGATATAAACTTCACTAGGCACACATAGGCACGGATATAGGCAGAACCTGCATATCTCACATCGAAGCTTTTGTACGTAATGAAAATTGAATATGCTTCTGTTTTTTTTTTTTTTTTGTTACCGAAGTATATATTCTATAGGGATGAAATGGCTTACTGGTGCCTTGCCAGGTTTGATTCCAAGTTGGTGGAATATAATGTAATCGGGTTCTACTACTCATGTGTCCAAGTGGCAAAGACCAGGAGCTTCCGTGTTATCTTTATCTCACCACTCAGTTAATCATTAATGATTTTACTCCTTCTCTGTATTAAATGGCACTAGAAAACCACATAGTCTACTTCAATATACTGAAAAATGGCACTTGCTTTCCTGGTCATGCTGAAAGTGGCACTTCGTTTAGACAAATTAGGATAGTTTTGGACATTTTTTAGGATTGATAACTGATCACTTAGTTGATTTAACCTTTTTCTAGCCCATGGGTGCTGTATTAGAATGACTCATATCTTAAAGAAGCACACAAAGTAAGTTAAACACCAGCTACCTAGCTAGCTGCTTCATCTGGAAATTTAAGATTGCAACAAACAAGCCCATGTTTCCATTCCTGTTGTGCTGTAAATCTCTCTCTCTCTCTCTCTCTCTCTCTCTCTCTCTCTCGCACATAAAACACCAAGAAGAAATTTTTTTTTCTCCTTCTGCCTATCACATTATTTATACATATAACAAGGACACATGACTTAAAATAAAGAGGAAGTCTACAAAAGGAACATGGTCATCAGCCAGGTTGCTGAGATTGACCTTTATTACACACAGCAACATGGTATGAAACATGAACTCCCTTCACATGGTGGCTTTTGAAGGCTGTGGAACCCACATGAAATGCTTCACAGGGAAGAAGTGGCACACTGGAGCCTTCCCAGCCTTGAACCCAAGCTGCCTGAATATAATGTGATCCGGGCTCCAATCAGATGTGTCCAGGTGGCAAACACCAAGAGCCTCCATTTTATCTCCATTCTCACCACTTAGTAAGACCTTGAACACCTTAGTCCCTGTTGCTATGAAGTGGCAATAATGAACCGCATAGGGATAATTTACAGGATGGCAAGCTACCCACTTAGGAGCATAGATATCTTGTGATACTTCCAAAATGGTGTACTTTTGCAGAGGTTCAGCTGAGGGTGTGGGGTGGCTAGTTGTGAGAATGTTAGACTTGTCCTCTGATCCAATGATGTTGCTGACAAATTCAAGCATGGACTCTAGAGAGTTGGCACAGGTCTTGGTCTCCCCTGTGATGGTTTCTGCTTCACATAGTTCAAGTGTGGCTCTCATGGATTTGGCCTGAGGTGAACCGTCAGGGACCGAGAAGAGTTCGAGAACACTCGGGAGTTGTAAAGTTGAGAAAGGAATGGAGTCAGCTTCTTTTCTTGGTAGGAAGTGAGAAAGCTCTGGGACAGGAAATTGGAGGGTCATTGTATTCCCTACATAGAGATCCTCCAAAGCAAAAAACCCTGTCTTGAATGCCTCTGTGTGGTCCAAATTGGAGGATGGCACTCCCCCTTTTGACTCCTTTTGGATTTGTTTGTGATCATGATTACGATATTGTGTTAAGTATGGCTTCTCGTGATCTTGTGCTGACTGCTTTGGGGTTTGTTTGTGGTGATGATCACCAAATTGTGTTATGTATGGCTTTTGGTGATCGTGGGCTGATTCCTTTGGGATTTGTTTGTGATCACAATCACCATATTGTGTTATGTATGGTTCATTAGAGTCTTGTGTTGCTGACTCTTTGGAGTCTTTCTTGGGATGAAGGCCATAGCTTGTTAAATAAGGTTTAGTGGAATCCTGGGCTGTGGCAGACTTTTTTGGGTCTTTGCTAGGGCCACTTCCCCCATATTGAGTTATATATGGTTCACCCGAGTCTTTTGATGGCTCTTTGTTGAGACCACTTCCCCCGTACTGAGTCATATATGGTTCATTGGTATCATGGTCAATCTCTTTTTGATCATCTTTGCCAGTGTCATGGGTAATAAGCTTGTGCCCAGCAGTGTGAGGTTGATCGACTTCATGGGCAAGAGGAGTTCTATATCCAGTAATATAAGGTTGATTGGATTTGGAATCATGGGTACTAGTTTTATACCCAATATACCCATTGAGGTAATCGGGTTGATCGAATTTGAAACTAGGAGTACTAGTCTTGTACCTAATATACCCATCGAGGTAATCAGGTTGATTGGATTTGGAGCCATGGGTACTAGTCTTGTACCCTATATACCCATCAAGGTAATTAGGTTGATTGGATTTGGAATCATGGGTACTAGTCTTGTACCCAATATACCCATTAAGGTAATCGGGTTGATTGGATTTGGAACCATGGGTTCTAGTCTTGTACCCATCGAGGTAATTAGGTTGATTGGATTTGGAACTGTGGGTACTAGTCTTGTACCCAATATACCCATCAAGGTAATCAGGTTGATTGGCTTCATTGGCGCTTGAAGTTTGGTACCTAGTTAAGTAAGGTTTAGGCTGAGTGTAGTCTAGGGTGGTTTTGTAAGAAGTAATGTAAGCCTCATCTGTTGATACCGGTGTGACTTTGTGTGAATCCACTTCCTTCTGATCTCCCAACTCTACTTTCATATCTCTGGCACCAATGCCATGGCCATTCTACAATGCAAGTCAGACACAAGGAAGTGAGTGACACAACTTTGGAAATTTGATATGTATCTTGAGATATTCATCCGTGAAAAATTCTTGTGTCTGTCTTAGAGTATTATATTAGACATGTTTCAGACCAAAAATAAATATTCTTATGTATAAATATTTACCGTTGATTAAAAAAGTGGGCTCTAGCTTGAGTCCCACAAGTGAACACAGTCAATAGTAAAAAATTTAGATATGCAGTCATGTTAAAATTTTATATAAGAGAATCCATTTCCATTTCAAACTACATAATAAATAATATTTAAACCGCTGCATTGGGAGGATCCCCTCCCTCCACTCACTTACGATTAAAATGTTATTCAATGTGTGATTTAGGTCATATATAACATGACGTTTTATGACTATACCATAATTTCTCATTCGTGAGTTCTATTGACAATTTGACATCTTATTCATTTTGCATTAAAGATGAAGTGAAAGTAAGAAATAACTAGAACTTATCAAATAATAAATGAAACACAATAAATTTTTTGTTTTGCGACAAGTATCTCAGAATTTCTCCTTAAATAATATGAGACTATTGAAAGTATGTATTGGTGACTTCTTGTTAGTTATGTTTTGTTAATCATGCTTTAAATGGTAAAAAGGGGTGCTAATCACGCTTTAATGATATTTACAGATGAAATAGTAGGAGATATTTATAAATACTGAAGCAGTGGAAATATTTCTACTATGGCATGAAAATTGCAGAAAATATGATATGATAACAAGATTAAGACCATGCATAATTGAATTACCATAAAGAAGAAGAAAAGGAAGGAAGAAAGAAACCGAAGTGCAAGTGTAGTAGCCATCTTTCTGCTATATTGCAAGAAAGCTTCTTCACTAATCACTAGTGAAGTGAAGTGAGGATGTGTTTCCACCTCAGTAGGACTACCCTTTTTATAGGAGCTAGGGAGGTTTCATCCATTAATCATATTGGATTAGAATAATATTTAGGAACTTAATTGTCAGTGTAAAAAATTTATACTCAATCATTAAATCATATATTGTTACATTAACAAAAATAATTTATTTTTGTACTTACTCAAAAGTCTAGCATATAATAAAATTTGATTAGATGATAATGTATGTGACGGTATAAAAACAGAAACTTTGAGATTTAGCAAAGCACACGAAAACTTGGTGATTCTAGTGTGTTAATTAATACAACTTGCTTAATAGACTAATAATGTTAATTAATACAACTTGCTTAATAGACTAATAATCAAGTAAAGCATGGATTAAGTATTGCAGCTTCCATAGAAAAATGATATCATACACTCGTGCTTATGATGGATTGGAGTACGTTTTAAGTGATAAAACGTAATTGATTGAGTTGTGCACGCTAAAACAAGAAATATAGTTCAAGCGGTAGTTTTCATGAGTTATTTGATATTGAGGTCAAAACTTCCTTTCTGCATTATGACTTGAACAAATGAAATTTGCTTGATAGAACTTGCTTAATGGATAAGATAAACAACAGCCGAGATGTGGGTTCAAGTAGAAAAGGCTCAGATCTCTTAAGCATGTAATTAGGATCCAAGTGTATAGAAATAACATTGTTAGGAGGGGTCTTGATTAGGCGTTTGGCTGTATCTCGAGAGACAAGTCTCTTACCTTAAATACATAAAGATAAACAAATAAAGACTAGACTAAGTATTGCAGTTTCCATATTTCATGCTATCTTTTTTTATCAAGCATATACGTGCATTAGTATAAACTTCTTTTAATAAAAATAGGTATGGAACTGCCAATCTGCCCACTTGAGGTGCTAAACCAAAAGTAAAGCAAATAAATAAACAGAGTCTAAAACAAATTTTTATTAGAGCCAAAGAAATTCAAAATTGTGGAAAATAATCGGGAAAAAATACTCTCATCATAAATATTTTTTTAGATATTTTTTACTATTGAATTAAGAGGTGCTCTCAATAATTATCTTGAGTTTAAATTTAGTTATATTTCTTTAACCCTTTGAAATTCCATGCAAACTATTCAAACTCGCCAATTTTGTAATTCTTAAATAAGTTAAATTTATTTTTTAACATGCTAAATTGATTTTAAGTTTCCCAATTGGTTTATATAGCTTGCATCATACTCATCCAACGCCTTGTCACACATGGAGACAAAAGCTCCTCCCCCTTCGGTTCAGTCTACTAAAATCCACTAAAAAAATTGACTTCATCAAAGTCTTGCAAATAATAAACTAGGTTATATCTATAAACTATAGTAGTAACATATAATTTTCTGCATTGATTTTATCTACCCTTATCCTCATTTGCGTCGAAACAAGAGATACAAGAATAGGAAAGTTCCAAGTTTCTAGTGTATCCACGTACAGATCTACACCAGGGAACTCCTACTTTTAAATGTTAATAAAAATTGTGGAGAGTACAAAAATGTGCGCGCGTGCGTGCCTGTCGACAAAATTGTGTTCGAAAATAATTTGACTAAAAAATAAACTTACCTGAACGTATAAGATGGATGAAGAAGCGCATTGACAAGAGCTCTAACGTGGTGTTCCTAGTGCGAGTGAGAGGCGGTGGGATTTACTTGCAAAAATATTCCGATGCTCAAGTAAACACAAGGATTAGGTGAACATTTGAGAGTGTAAATAAGTAATATTGATGACTTGAGGTTATGTGCTTTTATGGTGAGTTAGGTCGATTAGTTTGAGATAGAATATAAGGAATTCAAATAGTGATTTTCCCTTATCTCAAAGGTTTATTTTACTTTGCTTATCTGGAGTTAGTTGCGTGATTTGTAAATTAAGAACGTTGAGGAGGATGTGTCACTCTTAACTTGGCCAGGTTGAGTCAAGTCTGGTACTATATCTTGGGCTTGCAGTCTTGAGCATGCCTAATGGGTTGCTCTCCCCCGGTCTTGCGTTGCAACCTCCTCTCCGCACGAGTATTTTGAGCTCTCCCTTTAAGTTGACGAGTATAGGTGAGTGAGGAGAACTCTAATTTTACCTTAGTAGACTTGGTTTTTTTGAACTATTGACATTAGTTGGTAACAAATTGAAAGTAAAATATAGTAACATTTTCATTTTAAATGTGTTCTTTGATTTTTTTTTTTACTTCTTTTTTTATTTCAACTATTTAATCATTCACATTGTAATTTTTTATTCTACCTATATTTTTAAGGAAAAGAACATTGGAACCCCTAAAACTTCAGAGGAGTTGTAAATAGTCACTTTAAACTTTGAATTCTTCACATTAGACTCTTAAACTAGCACAATGCTCTGAATCAATCCTTCCAACCAGATCATGTGAGTAGCACATGTCACATGACAAGATTTGGACCAAGATGGCTATAATTCATTTATCAATCTACAAATGCATCTTTTGTAACAATTTGTAAAAATGATTTTTTCCCTCACATCCACTCTATGGTTGATGTATTTGGCATTGCGTATCGCATTCCCTTCTCTCCATATTCTTTGAGCATTTACAAAAATACATACAAATTATCTACATAGTGGTCCTTACATAATCCACTGTAATTGAACTCATGTCCTAAGGCTGCAATGATTTAGGCATTTTTTATGCTCATTATGTAAAAGGATGTTACTTGTGTGCATTATATAATCCTTAGTTTCTATTTGGGAGATACTTAAATGTTAGTTATACCCAACAAAGTGATGATGCTGGAGTTCTAATTACATAAGTTAACACGGATAAGCAAGGTGCAGTGATTTATTCTCCCTATTTTCAGGTCTCAATTACCTTGCTTACTAACATGCCAGCCACTTGAGACCCTGTAAATCCTTCGTTCTTTTATTTTAACTTCTTTCCGTGTTTTTCTTATACCCTGTTTTGAGTTATTATATCATTAATAATTGCATGCTACTTGTAGTGGTTAATAAACAGTACGCTGTGTTCATTAGCCAATAGTGAAGGCTAGATACAAAGCTCAGTATTTTTTTGTTCAAATATGTATGTGTATAATGTATTTAAATCAACTTATTACTAGCTCCTGCGTGAGGGAATATCATTAGGAGAGGGCCTTTTCCCAGCCACATTATTTTTTTATACAAGCAAGAAATTTATCATACAAACAAGATGTTACCGAAGCGACAATTTCACTT
The DNA here is from genome assembly GCA_003254905.1 of Nissolia schottii. Classification (NCBI taxonomy): domain Eukaryota; kingdom Viridiplantae; phylum Streptophyta; class Magnoliopsida; order Fabales; family Fabaceae; genus Nissolia; species Nissolia schottii. The sequence continues at coordinate 70,544 of QANU01080231.1, read as the reverse complement.
GACAGTTGAGGTCGAGCACATTTGTTCAGCTCTGATACGTAAGACGTGTGTTATTTTAACTTATTTTATATGGAACAACACTATATCGACTCACATCATATATGCTATCATATATATCAGGCTAAAAAATTTAAGTGTAGTAAAAGAAGTGAAAAAAATACAAGATTATGGTTCTATTTTCATAATGTACCAAAATATACGATTTTATAGCAAATAATATTCTTAAAAATAATATTTCTCTAGATATAATTGTACTAGATGGTTATACGCACATCGACGTAAATATGAGGCAAAACCAACATGTCTCACATGGAAGTATAGTAGATGATGAAAATGAAATGTACTGAAAAAAAGACACTTTTTTATTTCTGGTCGTGCGAAATGGTATTTATCTAGACAAATTTGGATAGTTAATTTTGGGCATTTTTGAGGATGGATATTCGATCATTTAGTTGATTTAACCTTTTTCTAGTCCATGGGTGCAGTATTAGAATGACACATACATTAAAGAAGCACACAAAATAATTAAACACCAACTAGCTACGTTGGGCATTAGTTATCGATTATTATACAGAAAAACAAAAGCACAAGACTTAAAATAAAGAGTTGCTGAGATCGACCTTTATTACACACACTCAGCGGGCAACATGGCATGAAATAGAAACCGCCTTTACATGGTGGCTTTTGAAGGCTGTGGGACCCACATGAAATGCTTCACAGGGAAGAAGTGACACACTGGAGCCTCCCCAGGCATGAATCCAAGTAGCCGGAATATGGCGTGATTCGGGCTCCAATCAGATGTGTCCAGGTGGCAAACGCTAAGAGCCTCCAGTTTATCTCCATTCTCACCACTTAGTAACACCTTGAACACCTTGGTCTTTGCTATGAAGTGGCAGTAGTGAACCGCGTAGGGGTAAGGGAGGGGATGACAAGCTACCCATTTAGGAGCATAGATATCTTGTGATACTTCCAAAATGGTGTAATTTTGCAGAGGCTCAGCTGAGGGTGTGGGGTGGCTAGTTGTGAGAATGTTGTAATTGGCCTCTGAGCCAATAATATTGCTGATGAATTCGAGCATGGACTCTCGAGAGTTGGCACAGAACTTGGTCTCCCCTGTGACGGCTTCTCCTTCGCATTGTTCAAGTGTGTGTCTCATGGATTCGGCCTGAGGTGAATCTTGAGAGATTGACAAGAGTTGGAAAACATTTGAAAGTTGTGAAGTTGAGAAAGGAATGGAGTCCGCTTTTCCTCTTGGTAGAAAGTGAGAAAACTCTTGGACAGGAAATTGCAGGGTCATTGTATTCCCGACATAGAGATCATCCAAAGAAAAAAACCCCGCCTTGAATGCCTCTGTACGGTCCACATTGGAAGATGGAACCCCGCCTTTTGACTCTTTTTTATTTTCTTTGACAACAAAATCATGGGTATCGATCTTATAATTGTAATCAGGTTTATTGGGTTTGGAATCATGGGTACCCGTCTTATACCAGTAATCAGGTTGATTGGATTTGGAATCATCAGGTTGATTGGATTTGGAATCATGGGTACCGGTCTTATACCAGTAATCAGGTTGATTGGATTTAGAGTCATGGGTACCAACAATGGATAAGTAATTATAATCCACTTCCTTCTTATCTCCCTGCTCTACCTTCAATTCCCTGGCACTTATGACATGGCCATTCTACAATGCAAGTCAGAGACAAGGAAATCAATAACAATTTTAGATATTTGATGTGTATCTTGAGATATTTAGTAGTGATAAATTTCTGTGTCGTCTTGAAATGTGACATTGGATATGTTTAAGATCGAAAATGGATTCTTTCGTGCTTAGATTTTCACTATTGATTAAAAAAGTGGGTTATAGCTTAGGCCCCACAAGTACACACAATCAATGGGGAAAATTTATGATAAAGTCATGTGAAAATTTTACATGAAAAGATATGCTGCCATGTTAGACTACACAATAAACAATATTTTAATATCTATATTGTAGAAATCTTTCTATAGTAAAAACTAATTTAATGTACTATCTGGATTATATATAACATGACGTTCTATGACTACTCAAGAATTTTTCATTCATGGGTTCTATTCACAATTTGGCACCTTAGCTATTTTTTCATGAGAAATGTTATGTATACAAATTTGTGGACAACAAGGGACAACTCTCTCGCAAAGGTATATGTCCTACCACGATCACATTTTCTTTCTCCATTGTCCATTGTTGTTCACAAATATGTTCTACACGTAGCATTCTTGTTTCTTAATTAAAGATGAATTGAAAGTAAAAAAAAAACCGTAATTAATGAAGTAAAACTATCAAAATAATAAATGAATCACAATAAAACTATTTTTTATGTTGTGAAAGTACCTACTTTCTCCTTAAGTACTAGTAAGAGACAAATGCACAAGTACTAACCTCTTTTAAAAGTATGTATTGGTTACTTCTTACTAATCACGATTTAAATGGTAGAAAGGAGTACTAACCTCTACAAGTTTGGTTAAAACAGAATATTCAACGAAAGAAAAGAAAAATGAAACTATGGTGGATAGTTTTATACACGTGGAGGAACGCTTTAAGGTGTGTTTACTAGTTGAGTTTTGAACAATTTACAAACATGTCTAAGGTTGTCAAACTTGAGAGTTTAAGTAAACTCGTGGAGTCTCAGCAAACTCGAATCATAAACTTGACTCGTAAACTCGTATGAGTTTACATACGTAAAAAATTATGTTATAAGCAATATAATTAGGAACTAAATTTGATTAAATATTGTATATATAATTAAAATTGAATAATGTTAACTTTAAATTAAATTAATAAAAGAAATATCATAAAATACACCTTAATGCATGACACTTAGTAGTCATGTCATATTTTATTCAATATCGGTATTATTTTATAGTTCAATAAAACATAGATCAATTATGATAAATATATGAAACTAGCTAAATAAACTCAATATATATTATCTAATATAAACAAATTTAGGTAAGTATCTAACAAAGTTACAAAATTTATACATTTTGAGGTAAACTCGTAAACTCATAAATACATTTTAGTATGTAAACTCGCTAGTACAATCGAAAGTTTACTTAAACTCGTACGAGTTTACCAAAAAAGAGTTTACATAAGTGTTAACTTATTTCATGTAGTAAAATCGTAAACTCGTAAGAGTTTAAGAGTTAATTCGAGAGTTTAATAACCATAAACATGTTAAGCTTGAGTTTGTACACTTTTTCTGTTGTTTTGGACCTAGTAATGGATTATTACTAAACCTTCATCCCAAAAAAAAGTTGATTTTGAACGTGTCAAAATTATAGTTAAATTTCTCAAAACATTTTCTTTTATTTTTTTCCAAAACAAAATTTACAAAGATACCATTTACGAGTATTTACCTATGAAATAGTAGAAGATATTTATAAATAGCAGTGGAAATATTTCTACCAAGACATGAAAATTGCCTAAAACGTGGTATCATTGCAAGATTAAGACAGTGTATAATTGACTTACCATAAAGAAGAAGAAGAAGAAAAGGGAGAAAGAAAGAAACCGAAGTGCAAGTGTAGTAACCATCTTTCTGCGATATTGCAAGAAAGCTTCTTCACTAATCACTGGTGAAGTGAAGTGAGGATGTGGTCCAACTGAATACGACTACCCTATTTATAGGCGCTAGGAGGTTTCCTCCAGTGATTACAACTTCTTCAATGAACGAAAACAAAAAGGTACTTTAGGCTCTTTGTTTTCACGTGGTTTATTAGAGTAGTAATGTTAGGTGGTTTAGTCTCACAATTGCAAATGGAAAGTGTTTAATTTATATGCATAAAGTGAAGAAAATAAAATAAAATAAAATCCAATAAAATAAAATAAAATAAAACCTCTATTTATGGCGTGCAGAAATCTCGAGTGGTCCCACTTTCCGTGTGGATTTGACGGAATTTGATAACCTACAAGCACACTTACATTGACCTCACATTCACTTTTTCTTTTCTTTTTTTTTTTTCCAGCTCTTCTCTCTGATTTCCAAGCCAATTATTTATCTTGGTTGGGCAAGAGTTTTGGTTCTCCAAATCAGTACATATGCATCATATTAAGACTAAAATAATGCACTTGTACATATTAAAAAAAAAAATTAAATACTTTGTCAATTCTTTCCCAATATATCACGAAACTTATTAGTTACATGATAGATGTCATAATGTACTGTGAAAAAAAAAATAAATGACTAAATGTTTACACATTAGTCTTTGCATATGCTTTTGGGTACCTCAAACACTCACTCCATTATTGTATAATTCAAATTTGAAAAGAAAGAACACGACGAGCTGCATGCAAGTTTAGGGTTTTTTTTTCTGATCATAATCAGTGGACTGATGTTGTGGCGATAACTGATTTTAGAATCGGAAAATTGGAAAATCAGTCTGTCACAGTTGACGGGATTACATATTGGCTTAAAATGAGTAGCACTCAACAAAAAGTTGCCAACTCAATCTTTTTGGTCTCCGTAGAAAATGGAATTTACCAAGACATTCCAATTCCTACCGAAGCCAGACAATACTTCAACAAAATTGTTGCATATAAGGATACAGTTTGTTTTATGTCCTACAGTTACAATCCACACGAATACCAAGTTGATATTTGGAAATTTCAAACTGAGTCAGGTGACGTGGTTTGGAACAAACTGTTTATGGTATCAGAGATTGATGCTGTTGAAACTTTCATCATGTGTATTGGAGATCTTTTAGCGGTGCTCAGAGATGATATCCATACGTTTGAGTTCCCGGATCTTGGGTTGTACCCTTCTCATGTAAATAAACTTAATATTGCCTTGATTAACTTACAGACTAATGATCGTAAAGAATTTTATGCACGTTTATGGAGAGATCTGGCAACGCTAAAGAACTTTTTGCTCATATCCAGAGGACTTTTCTCTGTTTAGACTTTATGTAATTTTATGTAATAGGATGTTTTCAAATTAAGGTCCAAGTTACCATGTCTTCAGCATACTGTTCATTATTATATAATTTAATATTAATGTGTTTAGTATGTTAAAAATCTACTCTTACCGAATGAACATTCCCATTTTTTCAAATGCACGTATATATATTCTACGGTATCTTAAATTTTTGATCCCGACGTTTGGTGCCAAACTATTCCTTCTTTATTATAATAATGTAATAACATATATGTAAAAAATATAGTTCCATCTGCATTGTGCAATGGTTACAACTACTTACTTTGTATCATTAACAATATGGTTATTCTAAATATACTCGCAAACATAGTTTGTCATCCTGGCGCGGGTTACAAGCTAGTACTGCATAAAGTGAAAAAAAAAATCCAATAAAATAAAATAAAACCTCTATTATGGCGTTCAGAAATCTCGAGTGGTCCCACTTTCCGTGTGGATTTGACGGAATTTGATAACCTACCAGCACNTATATATATATATATAGCTTCACAGCTTTCACGTCAAAGATTCGAGTTTTATGCATTTAATAATTAATATTAAAACCTTTCAGACATCGATTTTGAGTTTTCATAAAATCAGCTTCCGCGTGGCCCTCTCCTCGGGGATCAGAGCGAGTAGGCTCTGGTAAAGATCATTATTGTTATTTTATTACTATTCTTAAATTTTTGTTGTTCATGACTTTTTGAAACCTTTGGTCTTTTGATCATTCTTTTTGGGGTGTAGTGGTGAAAGTTACTCATACGTCGGTCAGTCTTGAGATTAGGTGGTCCCGATAGAAAGAGTGTAAGTCTATTGGTTAGTCTGGTAGGTGGTCCCATAACATAACCCAATAGAATGGCTCAAACAGTCCAAAAGTTTTTAAGAACTTTGAGTAACCTGAATTTAGGAAGAAATAATTAAATGATAGTTCATGATCCTAACCAAGCCTCTAGTTCTACCCGACAAAGACTAGCTCAACATCTGTAAGACAACAAGAATTAAAAATTGCAGAAGTAGAAAACTCTTTTCATAAGTGGGCAATACCCAAGATAAAATCAGCAGAAATTTATAAGTCTAGATCCATATTTAATACCGCTAACGAAGAAATCCATATGATAGAACAAAACTACCCAAGTATGGGAATAGATCAAACCATAGATCTCCTTAGCTAAGAAGATCTAGATCAACATATTAAAAAGGGATATAACTTTATACACTTAGGACTAATCCAAGTAGCTATAAAGCCAAATTATCGGATAGGAGTAAGCCTACCCATAGTTACCATGCTAAGGGATTTTAGGCTAGTAAAGTTTCAAGACTCATTAATAGCAATCATGGAAAGCAACCTCCATGCAGGCCCTGCCTTCTTTAATTGTTATCCTAACTTTTCAATGAATCTTAAGAATGAATACACCTCATCAGCTTTAAAATTAATTGTTAAGACCCCTCCAAGAACGGTAAAACCAGACCGTGGAGCTTTTCAAATAATTTTTAGAGTATATTATAAAGTTACCAAGATAGATTATGGTTACAGAGCGCTTAGATCTTCTAGCTGTAATGAAACCATAATTGTTGAGGCTAACTTGTCAAAATCTAAGATACAAACTCCTAAAAGACTGTCGCATCAAGAAGCACTTCAACATATGCTAGAAGAATGGGTATTTGAAGATGCTATGGAAGAACCAGAAATCTATAACACTCAAGTACGAGAAATTATAGAAGAAGGTTCAACCTTAAGATTAAGAATGAATAGATCATCATCTGTAAGAATAGGAACCCTAGTGTTCATTCTAGGATGGAATCCGCCAGATTCTTTGTAGATAACTCAGAGATCTCCAGGTTAAGAAATCCTGCTCCTAGGGTAACCCAACCTGTCTATCAAGATAATACTAATTCAGAATCTCCTCAATATTCGCCAACAACAACTCAAATGATCAATATGTTAACCAACGATACAACTTTTCAAATTGATAAAGAATGGATTAGGCAAGACTTTACCGCTCCTTACAATAAATCAAGAGTGGACTGGTTTTTCCAGAACTACACTAGAGAAGAAAGAGATGAGATTAGAAGCATGTTTTACCAGTATATGGAACAACATGAGATTAATCTCTACTTTTTCCACTGGTTCAATTAACACTATCTAAAGGAAGTCAACCCTTTAGAAAAGAGAGTAACCGTGTGGAAGTTATTCAATGATTCTACTGTAGAATCTGAGTACTCCAGCAGAAAGAATTAAAATTCAAAATTCCAAAGTTGAAATAGAAGCAGTACCCTTTAAAACAATACTTAGAGAAGATCAACCCTTAAGTAAAGCAGATTTTAAAGGAGTACATCAACTATTAAATTATTCCAACACCATGTTAAGTGTTATGTCAAAACAATTAACTCGACTAGAATGCAAAACAGACATTCCTACTAGTTCAAAATCTAAAGCAACCCCTATTTACAAAATAGGAAATTATTCGAAAGACTTAGAGTCAATAAAACTGTCTTCTGATACTGATCAAAAGGTAGAAGAAATCAGAAGGACTCTAGAAAAATGAAAGTTTAATCAATCTATTAATACGATTAATACTGAAGAACAAGAAATTAATAAATTAACCCAAAAGAAATATCAATACCCAAAATTGAGAAACTATTATCCTCGACCTACATATCCTGATATACAGTTTCAGGAACGTTCTCAATTGATTCAAACTACCTATAGTGGAGCAGATTTGATAGAATGGAACTTAGACGGTATGACAGAACAACAAATCTTAGACCCATCGATTTTTTAACTCTCGCTCCTGTGGAGGAGCAAGAATTTCGAACATAATCTCTTTTCCTAAAAGAGTAGCGATTATACCTTTATTGGATGCATAAAATGGATAAAGGAGAGTTAGGAAAGGGGTTCCACTATCATTTCCTGACTCATATATATATATATATATATATATATATATATATATATGTATAGCTTCCCAGCTTTCACGTCAAAGACTCGAGTTTTAATAATTTTAGTTCTTTTGTTTTATCATGGCAAATTAATTTGCCGACATGATATAAATGAAAGGCCTTGAAACTTGTGATTGTGAGCAACATGACCAACCGTGACCGCAAATAGAAAACAACTGATAAAAAAAAGGAGAAGCACCAAACCCCCATTTCATTTGAAGGGTTTTGCTGGCATTGATTAAAGAAGGGAGAGCGAAGGGATTTTATTTCAAATGTAAGATTTTAAGTTGAATTGTTTTCTAAATAAAAAAGTATAGTTTTGGTTGCTAACGCGAGGCTTTTTTTTTTTCCGTTCACAATACTCGAATTGAAAAATTTATTTAAAGAGGACATATTGACCTAACTTAACTGCATAACCCTTATTTTAAATAGAGATAATGTCTTAATTGGTTCATGAACATTTTATCAGTGGTCATATTGATCCACATATTGGTCCGTACACATTTCAAATGTTACCCTCGTTAGTTTTTTATTCTAAATGTTTAGGAACTAATAAAAGTAATATTTAAAATGTTGTATAACTTGGACGCATTTAGGGATCAATTGAGAATTATAATTTTTTCTATTGAGAGATTAATGTGAATATCAATAAATGATTTTGAGAGCAATTAGGACATTGACCATTTTAAATATCAATTAGGCAAGTAGTATATGTAAACTTCTCACCAATGGAGTCCACTCCCACAGGCTTCACCTAAACCACGATTTAGTTACAAAGCACAAACCTTAAACCATTACGAAATTGACCATTCACAAGTGAAAGCAAACAGACCTCATTGTTTGTCTCATAAGCGCCAGTTGTACTGGCTGATTAACTTTTTAAAAATTTTCCACTATTGAGACAAAGGACATGCACAAGTTATAGTTGTAGGGTATCTCAAGATTCCTAAAATAATTCACAAGCACTAAGCAATTGAATGCAATGTCGGAAACCAACCAACCAAGCATGTGGTATGGAATCAATTTTTATCTATATATATATATATAATGTTTAAAAGTTTACAATTTTGTGTGAATTTAATTATTACGGGACAATTAACTGCTGTTGCGAGCTGTGAATGCCTTGGATTCAACCAAAAGATTCTATATAAATCAATTTGTGTTTGTAGAACACTGTTTAACCTAAAAAAAGGAATGGTTTTGTTTAACCTAAAAAAAGGAATGGTTTGCCGACGTTGAAAAATTATGAAACCGACAAAATTATGCCACTTTCTTAGAAAATTGGGCTATTAACGCCACCGAGCCATTCGTATTAAATAGGGCTATTTATGCCACTGAGCTATTCACATTAAAATTGGGTTATAAAATACTTATAAATTAAAATTGATACATCATATTTAATATTAATAAAATATAAATATATTTTATATTTTGAATTAATAAAAGATTTATAATTTTGTTGTCTTTTTTAATATTATTGATGTCTGAACTTTTTTACGTCAAAAAACTAGGATTACAGCTTAAAATATGTATTACACTCTTTTGTAATGGATCTAAATATCTTAATAGTAGGATAATTAATTAATACAATTTGCTTGATAGAGAAGAAAAAATATAAACAAGAAAATAATGGATTAATTAAATATCGCAGTTTCCATAGAAAAATGAATTTGGCTATCGTACTAATGTGTGTATATATATTCATTCAAGTGACACTATTTTATGGAGTTATTTGATTTTGGAGTAAACTTTTCCACCTTCATTTTTAGCATTGTTAGCGTTTGACAAGTTTGACCTCAATATTATGAAAATAGTCATATTAATAAATTAATATGATCATTTTTATAACTTGAGAATGAATTTGACCAATATTAATAATTTTATGGACGAATTTAAAAGTTTGCTTTTTAATTTTAAGATAAAGTATTTTGCTACACTATGACTTAAACTTTATATGTATCAAATAATTAAATAAAAGAAATTTTGCAGAATTTCTTGCATAACTACTTATTTTTTTTTTTGGTACTTAACTATTTAACAAAATGTAAAATTGTACAACTTTACAAGTAACTCTATTTAAACAAAATTTGGTTCTACCATAAAATATTTTATTCAAATCACATATTATATTTATATTTGCAGTTATACAAAAATTGATAAAGGTAAATGCAAAATCCTAATCTTTATTTTTCTTTCTTCTTCTCTTACATTCTCCTCTTTTAAAAGTGTTAGAGAGGGGGTTGTCATTGTTCTTTTATGGTGGTAATCCCACTGCATTTTCATTTTTTGACATGAAAAATGTTTAGATATCAATTATCTTTAAGTAAAGAGTAAAATTATAGATCTTCGGATAATTAATTTAAAATAAAAAGTGTATTCCTATTTTATTAATATTAGAATAGTATTATTTTTAATTTATAAATATTATTAAACTGATCTACAAATGAAATTCTTCTTTTCTAGCAAATATATATGCACACATACGTGTGTTTGTGTGTATACGTGTAGTTATACACATATTTGACAAGTGTTTGTATATGATTTGCACGAGCACTATCATTATGCATGAGTATTAATCATAGTTCTGATTCATCTATTTTTAAAAGTCATTTTATGACATTTTTTTTCTAATGAAATCTCATTCAGTCTTTTCACATCACACACACACACACACACACATTAGAAAAAGAGTCGTGTTGTTCTGTTCGACAAATCCAATGCACGAATTGTGCGAAGGTAAATCTGGCGGTGTTTGTTTTTCAGTTAAACACATAAAAAAATAAATGATTAAATATATTTTTAATCCTTGTAAAATTAAAAATTGTATTTGGTTCCCAAAAATTTATTCGCTAAAAATTAGTCACTTAAAAAAAATTAGTTGGTTTTAATTCCTGTCATTAGAAGAAGATGCTGACGTGACCGTTAAATGTGACACGTGACAAATTTAACTGTCACTTCAGCACTTAACGTCTCTTTCTAGGGGTATTTATGAGCTGGGTTAGCCTTTACCTGAATCCGGTCCTATATTTAGACTGGACCAATTTTGAGGACTCAGACCCGATCCTAAATTTGATAGACCTGATCATCTATGAGCCGAGTTAAAATTCGGATTTGGATCAGGCCAAAAATGGGCCAAAACGAGCCAAAGCTATCTCAAACTTCAAAATAAAAAAATAGCATCCATTAAAAAATAAAGTTAAAAAATTACAAACTAAACATTATATTTCCTAACTAAATATTCATTCATTTCAAACATTACGACAAAATGACATAAAACTTATAATATTAACATTCCAATTCAAACTTTCATAGTTTTAGTGGAATATAAACAAAAAAAAATAATAAGTGCACTACAATAAATTTATACACACCGAAGTAGACGTGGTTTAACTATAATAGACACAAAAATCGACATGGTTTAAGAAATAGACACCAAAATAGACATATGCTATGGGATAGGAAGGAAAGAAAATAATAAATGCATAGTATAGTAGTGTATGTGGGCTGGGCCGGATGACCTGAAACTAAACCTGAACACGATATGAACTAAAACCAATTTTTTTAGAGTTGTTTAAAATTAGGTTTAATTAAAATCGGGCTCAATTCGGCCCGAATGCTTCGGGCCTGATCCGGGTTAGCGGGCCGAACCAGTTTATGAACACCCTTATCTCATTCTAACCGCGAGGACTAAAACCTACAAGAAAAAATTCAAGACTAATTCCTAATAAAAAAAATTTGGACACCAAACACAATTTTTTTAATTTTACAGGAACTAAAACATATGAGTTATCAATGGTGCTCAATTAGTCTAGTCTCACATGTAATATCCCAATAACTTAAATAATCATTTTATATACATATACACTTCAAGTACTTCATTTTAATTGGTTTTTTTATCTATCTATTTGCTTAGTTATTCAAAACATGGATTTTTATTGAGTTTGAGACAACTTTTAGCTAATTTTTCAGTTCCAAGACTCATTCATTCAAATGACAACAAGTGTCATTCAACAAGGGTCATTCAAATGAATGCTGAAAATTCGAATGACTTATACAGTCATTTGAATGACTTGACAAAATTGATGATTTTTTGTTTTTCGTGTCAGGTCTTTCAAATGACCCCCCTAAGTCATTCAAATGACTCGTATTCAGGAGCGTTTTAAACACGCGAAAAGCTCATTTTTACTGAGTTCTCTCTCTCTCTCTTTAACCCCATTTTCTCCTCCTTCTCTCTAGAAAACCTAAAACCCTAACACCAAATCTTCCCCAAACCTTCCATATCACTCAAAATTACTTCAACTCCTTCACTCCACCTTAAATCCTTTTCTCGTGGGTCATCAAGTGTAATTTCTTAACTTAAATCTCTTGTTAGTGTTGTGATTGAGTTGAGCACTTGATTATTCAAGTCTATGAATTGATTTCTTGAAACCCTAGGTTGATTTTGTGAGTGTTAGTGATTTAGGTTAAATTGGTCCTAACCCATGATCTCGTTGTCTTATCTATAGCGTTGTGAGGCTCCGATGATCATCCCCAAGTTCAAGCCGATCCGTAGATCAATTCCTCCGCCTCCTTGAGGCTTGTGTTGCGAGTAGTTAATTGTAATTGTGGTTTATTTTCTATATTAATATAAATGTGTATAAAATGTGCATTGAAAATGTACTTTTAAAAGTGTTGTGAAAATCGATTTAGTTACTTTGAGAAATTGAAGAAATAGTTTTGTTGATGCCTTGGGGCATTTTGAGAAGAAATGTGAACTATATGGTTTGAAAAGAAAATCTTTTATGAACTAACACGTAGGACAAGATCTATTAGTAAATTTTGCATGAGAAATCATTTATTGCATATTGTTTACATTGATAATGTTATGATCATTTTGGAAACCAATGTTTTGTGATTAAGATGCCGAGAAAAGAAAGATTGAATTGGTTTTGATTCATGAATAGACTTTATCTGAAAGGAATATTTAAGTGTTAGAAAATGGCTTAGGATGAAGTCTTGTCAGGATCTGCAGCCAACTATAGTAGGTAGTGGACTTAGTGCACCATGACATATGCCCTCGCTAGTAGGGGACAGATCATACTAGCCCAGTACGGAGGCCACGTTCCAATTACATGCCCTCGCTAGTAAGAGACAGATCATACTAGCCCGAAACATTGAAATCAATGCCTTCAATTTGTTAAGTGTATGTTAGATTAACGACTCTAACACGTTGATTTTGTATTATATCCTGGCATGATAGAATTTCTTGAATACATGGTTTATGAAAAGCTTATGTTGAAACTAAAATTTTTTTTCTTCTATTTGATACATATAGTGTAATTATCATAACTTTTTTTTTTTCACTTGTCTGTAATTATCATAACCTTTTTTTTCACTTGTCTCTTGTCTCTTGTATGCTATAATTACATCTACCTACCAAACTCACTCTTTGTTGTTTTCCTCCTTTCAGATACAAGTGCGTGTCCGAGTTCCATTCCTCTTGCCTCTTAGATTGCAAAGGATTTCTCATTGTGGTGAGCCCAACTTGTACTGGGCTATGCTTATTTCTAGTGTATTTGTATTATCTTGTCTTAGAACACTCTAGTAAACCCATAGATAGGATCTGACTGATTCTCGCTTTCGTGGTCTTGTAATATTATGTTGATTTGAATTTAAATATGTAACTGTAAGAATTGTTTTGAATTTGCAAACTGTCATGTTTCCTTTGTCTGAAAAACTCCTAGATTTGTGAATGAATTTTTATTAAATTGTAATTTGTTATTAGGTATGTTTCCTTTGTGAAAATAAACCTATACACAAGGAAAACTATGTTCGTTTTTTCTAAAAATTGAGGGATTCGATACTTGTTAGGGGTCGTAGTCCCCTATGCGCAAGTCACGATTCCGGTTGGGTTGTGACACCACACGTATTGTGCATAAATTTGTTGTGCAACATAGCATATTCATTAGAAAAACTTATTTTAATAAAAATTGGCATGAAACAGACATTTGTCCATTTGATGTGCTAAACCAAAGTAACAAATAAAAAACAGATGGTTTAGAACATTTTGTTAGAATATCCTTTTTCAAACCATTCAAACATTATTATTAAGGTTAAATATTTTTTAGTCTCTAAAAATTTATAAATTGTGTTTTACCTATAATTTTTTTTTTTCAGAAAATAATGTCTAATAAATTTTTTTGATAAAATTTAGTCCTTCTATCAAGTTGAGTTGATAACTATCACAATTAACTTGACCATGTGACAGGTGACGTGCAATGCAGCGTGTCATTTTTAAGTGAATTTTGTGTGGACACATGGTCTGTCACATTGCCCAGTTAACTGTCATGTCAACAATTAACAACTCAACTTTACGATAGAAACTAAATTCTACTAACAAAATTTGGCCGAGACAATTTCCTAATAAAAAAATTATTTAGAAGTAAAACACAAAATCCATAAATTTTTAAATATTAAACACATTTAACCCTTATTATTAATATCACGTATATTCTCTCCTTAACTAACTTGATAAATTAAATAAATACAGTACAACTTTACCTTAAAAAAATACAATACAAATTCAAAATTGTGAAAAAAAATCCAAGGCAAAATGAACACTAGTAGAGGTGGAATTTTCATCATAAACCTTTTTTTTTTTTTTGGGTACTACCGAAGTTTCCTGACCCTATACTCAAGAAAGGTGACTAATCCTCTTGAGTGTAGACAAGTTTGTCTTCCCAACACGCGTCTTTTCTAAGAATTGAATCCATGTCCTCCTCTCAAGGCCGTAACGTGTCTCTACCACTACACATCTATTATTATGCGCGCATATATTATCGGACTAATAAACGCTCTTAACAGATGTATTTTTTAAGACCAATGCATAATAAATGTTCAGGGGTAGAGACACTACGTCAAATGCATAATGACAATGTTTGCATAATGATAAAATGCAAGAACCAACTTATTACAAGGAAATGTATATTTACACTTAAACAAAGCTATGGGTGTATCTAGCAAATTTAATGGAAGAAAATGTACGGGGGTGTGTACATCTTGCCATCTTGGTTGGCATCAAGTACTCTCATCACTACCACAGATTTTTTGGATAAGCTAGTGTACCAAACTTTGGTGCCGCATTATCCATATCACCACTAAAATATTAACTTATCATTAACTTTATTAGATAATATTACATTCATAAGGTATCCCATGACGTAACGTGTGACAGAAATTATGAGTTATAAATTTCAATACTGTTATAGTTCTAAGCATGAAAACATATATAAATGTAAGCCATTTTTAGATATATTTCCCTTTTGCTCTTCAGTAGGTAAAGTTATCAAAGAAGCCGGAAACTCATAAAAACCAGACCGGTCGAACTGGAAACCGGTGAACTTGCCACCTATCTGGTCCAGTTCTCTATTTGAACCAGACATGCAATTGACTCAGTCAAATTAGGTCAAAATTGGTGCAAAAAGGCCAATTGCAGTAGAACCATAGGGCGAATAGACCTCACCAACCGCACACATGCAAGGATGTGTACCGCACATCGAGGAATTTCGCGAAAATATTAAAAAATTACAGCAGGTGAGATTGAATCCTAAGTAGTGATGGGGCGCACTACAGTACCACTTAGCTACCTTAAACTCATTGTAACGAGAAATACTCGGTTGCTCTCATAAGAAGACCAAGTTTTAAGAAATGTGGAGTAAAACACAATTTCCTCCACAGGAGGAAAGAATGAGCCCCTTGTAAATTGAATCTACATCAAACATTATTATGTGAAAGTCAACTTCCAATTGTGATTGTGAGACACTAGGAAGAAAAAACCATCCTCAACATTTGCAGATTATCATTAAATTTAATGAAATTCTAGAATATCAGTTTGACATGAATTAACATTTTCATCTTTCTAGAAAAATAAGAAATAACCTGCAAATGAATTGTATTCAATACTCTGTTTCTAGGACACCATCAATAAGACCAAACTCCAAAGCCTGCATTGAGAAAAGAAATATTCAGTAAGGGAATTTTAGAGCATCACAAATTATAGAAGCAGTGATCAGAACAAAAATATCAGCCTTCATTGAAACTATTCATCATAATAACCCCCCTCACAGAAAATTGCAGACAACCAATAATGATGTTTTCGCGAACATCATTTTTGTGTGCTAATCAAGCCAATCAAATATTTCAATGGTAGAACCTAAAACAGCAGAGGTTGCGTCGAAACATTCACTCTTGTCTTCATTTCTTATTGGAAAGACAACACATTTTGAGAATTTGGACCTCATGTCAATGATCAAATTCATCAGTTATAGAAGAAAAGTTCACACTACCTCAGAAACAGACAGAAAACGGTCCCTCTCTGTGTACTGTTGCACCTTCTCTAGTGGCTGTCCGGTGAAAGTACTATACATCTTGTCAATTTTCTGTAATCAAAAAATGGAAGGAAGAGAGGAGACACTTATTACTGTTATCACTCCAAGAACTGTCAAATAAACTATAACACGAACTGCAAAAATGGAAGGTTTCAGTCTTAGACACATCGAAAATTGGAATTTAATAATCTTCCCTAAGAAGGCTAAGTATAAGATATAGGTCTCCAGTCACAGGGTTTTCAAGAGGCAACACATAACAATGAATTGAGAAAACCAAACAATGGGTTACATAACCTTCTGTGATTGTCAGAAATATAACTGCTACATTTCAGACTCAACGAAAAATCCTGTTTTCGGCATTATCAAGTTCAAAGGCAACAACTGTCCAGAAATTATTTTAAAGGAAGAAATACTAACATGGCGAGATTGAACAGCTTCATTCACTTGGCGTCTCACATCCTCGACGTGACCCTACAATCAGATTATGAAGGATCAGAATAATGATGCCTTACTGCATATTTAGTACCGACCACGGAACTTCACATAATATCCAAATATTCATCCTGCTACCAGTCAAACAGAATTATGTAATAATACTCCTTGTTTAAAAAATGAAGAACAAATTACTTTTGAAAGCTTATGTATCTACACATCACATGTCAAACTAGGTAAATTGTCTTCCGATAAACTTGAAAGATGTGACTTTGAACAATTGAACATAACATTTCCATTTGATCAGGCTCCAATATAACTTCAAGATGATTCATTGGCACAGCAGCTCCGTTCTCAAGTCTGGAAATTCATGTCCTCTAGTTTTATTAAAGTTGTAAATCGACCGGAGTAGTGTGAGCATGGAGTGCATTTGACCACTTTGATCATATACTACATGGTGCAAACATAATATCACATTTGTCCAATCTTATTAGTTATTATGATATAATACATAACTGTTTTATTATTGTTATTATTCACTTCCTACACCCAATCAGTATGAGAGTTTTACTGTCCCGTGACTTCTCAGCTTTTAAAATCTGAAATGCATCTTTGCAACAACCTTTTAAAAGCTTGATTCTTACCCCACATCCACTCTGTGGTTGATGAATCATTATTCGTGCATTTGGCATGGCATACCGCATTCCTTTCTCCCCACCCGCAAGGAGAAGTGCTCCTTGGCTTGCAGCTACTCCAAAACATACGGTGCCAACTTTGGGCTTTATCTGAAATCAATGGAGTCACCAACTACTTTCAGTGCAAAAACAACTGTTAAGGAATTAAAGTAACTAACAAAAGAGGGAAAGCTTAGCTGGATTCATAGTATATACTATGCATAACATTTTCTTGGGAATGTTTACAAACTTACCCAAGACATGCAATCATAAATTGCCAACACTGAATATGTGCTTCCACCAGGGCAATTTATGTACATCTGGCAATATAAGCAGCCAAACATAAATTTCACTTCAAGACCGGACAAAAGTAAAACAGCAATGTCAAGACATAACAAACCAGTATATCTGCATTTTCATCAATAGTAGCCAGAGTCACAAGCTGTGAAATAACTCTCTGAGCCACTTGTGAGTTTACTGGCTGTCCAATGAATATTATACGATTCCTGAACAAAACAGATGAGAGATCAAGAGGTCCTCCAGGAGTCATCACTGCCGGCGTCATAGGTGGATTCCCCTTCTTGGCTTCAATTGCACCATAACTACAAGAATACTGGAATATCAATAAGTTCCTTTACTATTCACCACCAATTAAAAAGAAAATGCACTAAATTTATGTCTGTGAGATAATCCTCTAAGAAAAAGTTTCAACTCAAGTGCACAATGGTACATATAAAGTCAATTAAGAAAGATATCTATAGTGTAGCTACAATGATACTCCCTATCCCCCAAGACTAATTGTATATATAGGTCATGGTGCTTATCGGCATGCCGCAATCTACTGGCTAAATGCTTTAGTAGTTTTTTTTCACAATGCACTCCTCTATAACCTAACTCACCTCTATATTATGCATCACTTACTTTTCCAGTAAATATAACCAGCCGAGGCAAAATGGACAAAAATAAGGTGTTCCAAAGCATCCTAACAAGCAACCATGGAATACATGAAGCAACCTAAAAGGAGAGGAACAAGATTGTACCTTGAACTAGCATCATGGGTATTTTTCTCATCGAGTTTTAAGGGAAACCCTCGGCTTGTACTGGACAACCCTGCATAAAACAAAAAATATACATCATTACATTCTCTGTTGTGCAAATGCAAATTAGTCTGTAACTCTATATCCACAATTCATTCCTTATGCACAATGCATAATACATACACCCAATAAGATATATTAAATAATAACAAGGTGTCAAATTGTTTTAAAAACCTGTAATGCAAATGAAAAAACCGTAGTTGCAACAACAAGACACTCTTATGTACCTATAACTGCTTTTCCGGTCAAAGTAAAACTCATTTACTTATCATAACACAATATCAATTTAACTCGATTCCAAACATTTATAGCTTCAAAAAGAGGATAATTACACCCCCCAAAGGCACAGTAACTAGAACCAAATGAAGCTCTAAGACGAAAAAACAGTCGCACCCAAAGCTACGAAAATTTCGAATTAAAGCTACAAAACAGCAGTTGGAGTAGAAAGTTACCAACTGTTGATGAGTGGTCATACGGGCTTGGCAACGAAGAAGTTATCGAGCACGCTTTTCTGAGAAGTAAAAACCCTCAATTTTTTAGGATTTAAAAAAAAAACACAAAATTCAGCAAAAATTAAAAATAGAAAATTGAAAGTTAGATTGGGGGGAAGATGAGTGATTATGAACCTGTGAGAAAACACGAGGTGGTGCGAATTTTTGCGGCAAGAAGCGATAGCGAAGCTGGCACTCGCAGGAACTGATATAGCTGGAGCTACCATTGTTGGAAGAAACTCCCAAAACGAAACGATGTGAATGAAAATAGACACCAACCATTTTATTGGAGCCCGCTAAGGCCCACGGTTCTGTTCTGCAAGTCCATTGGGCTACTAATTGCTGCTATTTGTTTGGGCTATTTCTGTTGGGCCGATTTCGTTGAACATGAAAAGGAGCAAGAAATTTGGGCTAAGGTGGCCCAAATTAAAAATGAGCAGTTCCTGATGGAAAAGATCACCGGACAAATTTAATTCATAATGAATAAAAAATTCCAAAATACACGAGTTTGAATTCTTGTTTTCTCATTTTTAACAACAATTATTATTACAAAAATGTCATTTATAGTCGTATTAGTATGGGATATTGTGTTGATGCACACTCATCTATTAGTAGATGTGTTGGTGATATTTCACACAAATGATTACAAATAACACCATTTCTACTACTACTACTACTATTATTATTATTATTATTATATGTGAATTTTTGTGTGTGTGTGTGTTTTTTTTCCCTTTATAATGTTCGCGCATGCTTGTGTACCTATACATAATTTTTTTGAAAAAAAAATATAATAAAAATTGTTCCATTAACTCGTATAAATAATAAAAATTATTTATACTACACTACTACCTCGCACGCATATATACCCATCCATGATCCATCCATATCAAGTTGTACTTTTTTTTTGGTACACCATATCAAGTGGTACTTTCTTTTTTAATTAACCATATCAAGTTGTACTTGAACATTAAAGAAATTGACTTGGACATCGGTCTAAGTTAGACATAATTTTTATCATTGAATAACTACTTTTAAAGAAATATTTTATAAAACCAACTGTTAACTAATTTTTTTTAATAAATGTATAAAATAATATAAACTGACAAAATTATCCTTATAAAAAAATAAATTTTTATTTCCATCATAATTATTATTCTTTTTATATCTATTATACTAATAGATGATCCACTACAATTAGAGATATGAATGAAAAAAATTATATCTAAATATTATAAACAGATAGATATTTCAAAACTATAAAAAATATCAATTAAAATGGAACAGATAGAGTAATGTGTAATAATTAATCGATAAGGCAAAAGGGGAAAAAATGAAAAAAAAAAATCAAGTTAAATGGCCTTGGACTAATTTGGTTATAAAAGCTATCTTTCTCATATCAATAGGGTCATGAAAAAGAAAAGAAAAAAAAAAACAAAAAAAAAAGCGAGAGAATACCACCAAAGAAGCCATACAATCCCTTTTGGCACACATTTGACTAAACGAATGGTGGGAACATATCGATCACTTTTTCCTTTTTCTGGATTAATATATCTCCCTCATCAATCACTAATATTGACTAGTTCTATGTAATATATGGTGGCTTGTGATTAATTCCTTTG
Source organism: Nissolia schottii (assembly GCA_003254905.1). Lineage (NCBI taxonomy): Eukaryota > Viridiplantae > Streptophyta > Magnoliopsida > Fabales > Fabaceae > Nissolia > Nissolia schottii. The sequence goes on along the minus strand of QANU01080231.1, from coordinate 49,973 downwards.
ACTATTTAATTTGTGCGTCCCATGTAGTGGGAAACTGACAGGGTTGCCAAAAACAGATCAATCTGCATCAGCAGCCATATATATCTCTCAAGTCTTAAATTAAGCGAATTTACAAACAAAAAAAAAATAATTGATATAATTGATAATAAAATAACTCATATTTTAAAAGAATGTGAATTCAGTTATTATTGTTGATGTGAGTGTTATTTTGATAAATGATAAGTATTATTATAAGTGCTTAAAGAATATGAAAACATGTGGTAATCCTGGTGAAATGACTAATATTAATTCTAACTAAACTTTATGCATAAAAAAAAGAGAGTTTTTTATATGATTATAAACTGTCGTATTAAATATATTTTAAATCACATAATGAATAATTTTTTAAATATTAAATTCTTTTAAGATAAAGACTTAAATATTATTTATCGTGTGATTCGAATTATATTTGCAATGACGTTCTAGAATCACCTCAGAATTTCGTTGGCCCTCAGCTCATCCCACTCTCCCACCAATTTTTTCTTTTTTTTTATTTATCAAAAACGCACTAAAACCTTGATTAAAGGTTGTGCTTGAGTATTGATCTCACACGGAACTGATAAGCTGTTAGTAGAAACCAATTAAAGTGACAAGTGGAAAACCATGGTTGATGGTTCACCCATTTTGGTGATTCACATACCATATGCTATTAGGGTCACATCTGCATGCCCATCAAGTCAAACAAAAGCACAATTAGTTACGATATATTGCCCCTTTTTCTAAAGTATAAGCTTTATGAATTTGGCGTATTTAACTTTCCCAAATGCTGAAACTCACTCAAGTCTGCAGTGTATCTAACTCAGCTTTTTCTTATCCTTAGTATGGTAAAAAAATATTCGATAAGTATCCTTCCATGAGTACCAATCTTATTATTACATGTTAAAAAAAAGTCACCTACTGGTCTAATGATAAGAAATTTGAGTAATATGCATGGAATTTTAAGTTCAAACCTTATTGTCACTGATGAAATGTAATTTTCGAAGCAACAAAGAAAATGATTATATGTCAAGAATTATTAATTATTATAAAAGCTCAAAATATCAAATAAAAACTAATGATTGGCTTTAAAATTAATAATAATAATAACTATCTCTTTTTCTTTTGGACAGTATGGAAATTTCTAGAGTATCCATACTTTGTATGATCAATTTAACCTTAAATATAGATTGTATAACAATTATAGTTACATATAAGAAATTGGGATTAATTAGGCATTATTAGTGTACACTTATAGTTAAGTTAGTTAACATAGCTAACTTCAGTTACTTAACCATACTATATAGTGAACTCATCATAGTTAGCATATATATTACATTTAAGTTAGTTAGGAGAATCACTCCCAACTATATAACAAAAATGCTACATGTACACCCAATTTTATACACTCATATGTACATCATTAATAATACACAAACTTTATTCTCATGAGTGCACAAACATTACAAACTTATAGATGATATTCTCAATTATACTTAATTAAGTGCACAAACATTACAACCATTAAAACACAAACTTTATGTATATAAATATAGGGTGTATGTATGGTGTTTATTTTTTGGTGTACGTGTAGAAGGACTCATAAACAAAACTCATGTACAAGGAAGCGGCGGTTTTTTTTTTGCAATTTGCAGTAGTTTTAACTGCTACAATTCGCATTAACGACGGTTTAATCTCTCTATTGCGCTTTGGTTTAAGCTTGTGTTAACAATTAAAGAGGACAGTTCCATGGTCGTCTTTAGTGATAAATCTAAAATAAGAATTTGAGAAAGAAACTCCTCATATATAGCACACAAATAAATAATTAATCTAGGATTTGTGTTGTAGTCTTAGTGAGCAATTAGACACCTACTTATAGCTAGGAGAAAAGGCCTCTCTCTTGTGTAAAAATAACCTAATGGACTAAACATTGATGTGTGAAAATCACAACACACACGTGGCAAGTATACCATGTCGCCAAGTAATAAAAGTATCAGTCTTTTAAGATCAAAGTATCGTTCCCACGAGGATGGTTATGATTAATGATGCAATCAAGAAGTATGACTCAAGAGTTGAATCACAAAAGAGGGGTTTGTAGAATTGCATTTTTCAAGCAATGTCAATTAAATGAAAGCAATTTTAAAAGAACATAGATTGAGCAAATATGATTTAAGTCAAAGGTTAAGGCGATTAGGATTCCGATTTCACCACTAATGTTCCCCCAACTCAGGTTCCTTTGTTATTCAAATTGTTTTCGAAGGACAACCTAGATTCCTATTATAACGCAAGTCTCTCTCGAGATCGTGCGTACCTCCTATGAATGACCCAATTAACCAATCTATTAAAATTAATCTAGTTCACAAAGGGATTAGGGTTTTGTGAATCTTTGGTAGCGTGTGAGGCTAAGGGTTGCACCACCCTCTATTCTTATCTCTAAGATATAGCTAAATAACGATCAATCTCTAACTACCACCTATGTTTCTTTTCTCAAAGTTCCCCTAGGTTTACTAATAATTCATTAATGACCAGTTAACAAAAAGCATTAAGCATAGAAAAGATCAATTCACAACATACACAATTGAATAACGACAAAATTAGAATTAGAATAAAAGCATTAGGGTTACATCATCCTCCCAATCAAAAAGGAAATTAGTTCATGATAGAGAAACAGAAATCAACAATCAATAATGAAAAGATAGGAAAATACATAGAAGATAGGAAAACTTTGTGAATCACGAGCAAATTGGTCTTCTTCCTTAGCGTTCTTGACTCCTAGTGCGTTCTCTCTCTCTCCATCTTGATGACGGCAAAAATGATTAAAAAAAACGTGAATGAATGCTAAATGAATCTTTATTTTTCCCTTTGGTCTAATTTAACCTAGTTGTCACACATTTTGGACTTTTGCGATAGTGTCTCGCGCGAGTTGCATTGTGTCTCACGTGAGACACCCTCCAAAGTGTCAATCCTTGCTTTCTATTTGCTTCAACTGGCGCGAGACACTTGATGCACCTTAGGTCTCGCGCGAGATGCTCCACTAACTCACAATTGACTCATTTTCTTGCATTTTGGGCCTGAAATACTCAAACAAACGTCAAACATACCAGAGATAAAAATGATAATTAAATCCCAATAATCATGCTTCAAATTGACTAAACCCTAAACTATTTTAACTAAAAAAGTATATAAAATGTAAACAAAGATAACTCTTGTTGGAGAGTTATCAAACATTTCCAAAAAGTCTATAGACAATAATTCATTATATAAATTTCTCACGAATTAGTCGTGTTTAGCAACATTTTTGGTCTAATATCAATAGTGGTCATAAATTTTGGGCTTATATTATACGATAAACATTAATTATTTTGACACTCAAATAATTTGACTCAAAAACTAAGATTGTTGGAATTAAAGAGTCTAAACATGTTTCAAACTTAGTCTTGTGATTTGGATAAAGGGCAAGTCCTACATTGTTCAATATTGGCTTAAGGTGAGTCTTTATATATGATGAATTTGGTTCATAAGTTAATACTTATGGTATCGGGCTGACAACATGCATGAATTTGAATCTTCCCATATTTGTGCTGGCCCTTCACGTGTATGTAAAATCATTGGGCATTTTGCGTTGTTGTTTTATTTTTTTGGCTCAATCCTTTTTATTTTTATGACCCTTGGAGACATGTGGTTTGGCCCACATGCCTAGTGGTATTGAGACATATGACCATTAGGCCTAGCTTCAATTTTAGAAAATTTGATCATATTCTTCTTCCTCCTCTATAAATCATGAAGTTGCTAAAGTCACACCCACAACCTCCACCACTCATCTGAGATCCAGAACGATATTCGGTTGTTTGTTGTTGTTAGGAGCTACATGTAGATGAGTTATTGAGAAAACCCACATCTTATCTTGGAGGAAATCCCTTTGAGGTTTTTCCACCGAGCATAAGCTCTGAGTAGGATAAAGATAAACTATTAAGGACAATGTACTTACATGATTTGTGGTATAGTCGTTCAATCTCTTCTCTATCTTTTGTTTCACTGTTTATGGTTAGGATTTTTGTCTCTCTAATTTTGGTGCTCCCATTCTGCCCCTGGTCAATTGGTATTTTATCATCACACTATTTTCATAACAAGGATGAGATATTGATTTATGCTAGTAAAGCAAAACATCAGAAAATGGTTTATTATGCTTCTTACCTACCCAACGAAGCATTGATTCCCCAACTTGGATAGCCAAAATTTTCTTCAACTACATGAACGTTGAATGTGGAAGGTTAGCATTGGCCAGTGGCTTCCTTCAAAAGTTAATTCTCCCCTTCCGCTTTAGATCTTTTTTTTAATGAGTTGAACATTGTTTAACTAGACTTGCGCAACTTTTGGTGCCATTATTAACTTGGAAAGTTTTTCTTAATACTACTACTATATAGATAGTCAAGTGTGTTGTTGGAATCAAATAGTATTATCACATTTTTGACAGGGAAAGAAATTAAAAAATAGGAATGCATTGTGTGTCTTTTTCCCAGATGACACATATCAATCAATTAAGAATTCAAAATGATTGAAACTCAACATAAAATAGTAAAATGTTATAAAAACAAAACAAGTAGACCCACTGATAAATTAAAATCAATGGTTAATAACGTTTTTCAAATTTTTATGCTTTAAGATTGTATAAGAATTTTTTAAATTTCTCTGTAATTTTAGAACGGTATGTTGAATACTCTAAATCGCGTAATGAATTACATTTTATTTGAGTGGCAGATCTTTCATCGTGATGAACTATATATCATTAATTGTATGGTGTCATTGGCATGTAGCATATGCAGTATGATGCTCTAAGATTGTATAAGAGTTTATCCTTATGAAGAAACTAAGTTGACTTTGGCTGATCCAGATAGATCACAACCAACTCCAACAGGACAAAAAAACAATTGCAGAGAAGACATTCTATGCCCAAATAGGGGATTACATGCTAAACATGAACACTATAGGAAACAAAAATAAAAAAGTGCAATTGAAATTTTGATTCGGTTTTCTTTGTAAGACATCAACATGACATGTTTTTTTTTGGAGATGCACATTCAATTAGTTGACTTTGAAGAACATAGCCAACAGAGCATTTATATAATTTTGGAGAACTCATTATTTTGGTGTTGTCTTTTGTGACTTTATCTTATAGTTATCAACTTTCTACCACATACAACGGCTACACCCATTGAATTCCACCTTCCTTTTGTCTAAACAATCAAAATTGGACGTAGATCCTCATGATGTAGTGATTAAATCTTCTAACAGTTTGGACATGACCATTTATTTTGTGTTATATGTAGTGATATATCTTTTCTTTTACCAAATAATTAATACAGTTCGACACTATGACATATAATTTAAATAGAATTTGTTATGATATTCAAGTGAATTAAACTGTTGGAGTTGTGGTCTCATCTCTCGATGACATCGCCGAAGGGTAGTGGCATAGCCTGGGATTGCTAGTGTTTCGTTTGTTCTTTCGTTCTTTTTTGTTATTTCGGGTTGGTAGCTTTTGTTTGTTGTTCTTATGTACTCTTGCTTAGCTCGTGTTTAGGTTGGTTTGAGCATTTTTTTTCATAAAAATAAAAAATAAAATTCCCCAAATAATATGCATAAAAATAAAAGGATGCGGTAAGGTTGATTTGAAATTTTAAAAGATAGGCATAATTAATTTGATTTTTGGACATGTACGGTGGTCATGAAATTAGTCGTATATACCTTTTTTTCGTTAATAGAAAAAAGGAGCATATGCGAGCAATTATGCTTGATGTGTATAGCACAGTGTAAACCCTTTAATAATTAAACCAAATAGTCAGAGTTGTGCTTCCGGTGTACATGTCAGCATGACGAACCATATTACGCCCCTTGGTACACAAAAATGGGTTCATGCGAGCCTTGGTGTATCTCATTTATAAGAGAGAAAAAGGCTAACAAAGTTTATAAGAAATGAAATCATCTTTTGTATTTATGTATTTATTTGTTTGTCCGATTTATATATTATGATCAAGACAAAGTTATTAGACAAAATTACATGACTTTAGAGTAAATCTATTAGCCTTTTCTTATAAATCATTCTAGTTTATATTCTATTCAACAAGGATTTAATATATATCGGAGATTTCTGAGCTATCCATGGGATAAATACCTAATGATATTTAATTTATCTATTTTTTGTAATTTTTATAACTAAATTTATTAATTTTTGTTATTGTTTCATTATCTAATATAATATATTAATGAATTATATGATCTAATATGATAAATTAATATTTTTTAATATAATATTTATAGAGAGATACATCATAAATTCAAATGGTCTGCAAATCTTTAAATCTTTTATAAATTGTAAATCTTTTATAAATTTATAAATTTAAACCTTTTATAAATTAATAAATTTAATTGTAAAAATTATTAAAAATAAATAAATTAAGTAACATAAAGTATTTAACTCATAGGTGAGTAAGAAAGCAATGTATCATTATTCCGAAACAATCCAAGCCTGACATGCTGTAAAACATTCAACCTAATTGGACTAAGGACTTTGAAACTGCACACATGTGTATTAAATACTTGTTTGCGTAACCGATTTGTTCAAGAATGTGTAACTTACATGAGCTTGATGAGGCATTTATACACGTACGATATAATTAGCCTCATAATAATAACGGACAAAATGTAAGTCATTTTTTCGTAATATATAAGCATGAGTCTTACTCATGTTCAAATACATTCTATTAACTATTATTACCACATATTATTTACACATATTAACTTGAGCGTTGAAGTATTTTTTTGCATGTATTATTATCGTCAAATCAAGGATTTCCCAGCCCACACGGTCGTACTCACTCATCGGAAGAGTTCTTGTATTTCTTACTAGGTTAGAGTTACAAGCCATTTCAGTGTGTGTGTATATATATATAATCATATCATTTATATTTTTATTTGAAATTGGAGCACACTCTACGCCTATAAATATCACCTTAGAGTAATTTTTCTTAAGACATACATGTTCATAGAGTAAATATTTTTTATTGCTCTACCATTAAAATTTTAATACATCAATAATGTAATATCGATAATGTAAGGCCAATATTGTAGGCCATAATATTAATGTGTAGAAATTTAATGATAAAGTAAAAAAAAAAAAAAA
>QANU01080231.1:6220-41916 GCA_003254905.1 Nissolia schottii | reverse complement strand
ATATATATATATATATATATATATATATATATATATATCTTTATCTTAGAAGTACAAAATTAGTTTTAAATTATTTTGAGGTAGAAATAATTTTAAGTTTTTTATCATCATCTTTTTCTCAAAACATATTTATATCTCCAACCTCTCAAAAATTTTGTCTCTTTAGACTCCAATTTTGTGTCCTCACGCACAAATTTTTTGTCCCCATTGTCTCAACTTCAATGAGATATAAAAAATACATAAATTTTTTGTTTTTTATCTTTACTTCTTTATCTTATCTCTAGTATCAAACACAACTTAAAGCTTCCTCTCATAGTCTAATATTCAATTAACTTGAATGAATAAAGTTGAAGTGATTGGCAATAGTTATAATACAGTAGCCATGACTTGTGAAAAACACATGCAAATGAGTAGAGAAAAAGGCACCGACCCTATCCTCCATATGTAATGGTTTATCTTCTGCATTCTGGTGCAGTAGCACCACTACTACTTTGCATAAATCAAGTACAATCAATTATAATATACAAAAAGATTATGTTTGACTCTAAAGGGAAAGCTTTGGGGTGATTATTTGAACACAAAAGGAAATCTATAAAATTTGTGCAAGTTGAGAGCATTACACCTCATGCTTTTAATCTTAACCGTTCTTTTATTTCTTGTGATCGCTAAGCAACTCCAGTTTCTCTTCTAATATTCCCTCACACCCACATGCCTATCTATATCAAATTATGTTATATTATAGCCGTACCTAAGTTTTTATGAAAGTAATGATCCTTGTTTTATGATTGTTGTGATTTAATCACAAATTTAAAACAATAAACAATTTGAGTTAGTAAGACACTTGACAATGTTATGATATTGATATTCTTAAAGTTTATGAGATATTAGAGTAAATATATTATATTATATAGCTTGAATAATTTTTATTCTCATGTAATTTGGTTTAGGGACAATACTATCTCGAATCCGAATATCGGATGATTGATTTAGGAGTGGAGTACGTGCTTCGTGGTAAACAAACTTGACCTCTACAGACATTGAAGGAAGCATATGCAAATTCACTTCAACGCCTCAAGTTAGGGGGGTGTTTATAATGTATATGAACGAATAGAATTGGGTGTACCTTCTTAGATCTAGGCCCTGGCCGGTCTTTATAGCGAGTCGATTAGGTTAACCTATGCAGCCCGATTTCGTTAATGCCAAATTCCCTAATTATTACTAGTTTGTGGGAGGACTATGCCAACTCAGCTAGGTAAATGCTAAGTGAGTGTTCTCGTCAGTAGAAATGATGATGGGTTTGGGTTCTAGGTCGAATGTTTGTTCGACCCATTGTATTAATTGGCACTCATCTGTCGCTCAGGCCAACCCATAACAATTTCACATTTATCTAAAATAGTTCTATATATATATATATATATATATATATATATATATAAACCCCTTTGGTGAAAANATATATATATATATATATATATATATATTAACGTCGATGCAATAAATTTGACACAAATTAATAATCGATGACACATGATACTTATATATAATTCAATACTTGAATACATGAGAATCATATCCTACAAAAAAAAATATATATATATATATATATATTAAAAGTAAATTAATTAATTCTTATATCAATGTCAACGGGTTCATTAATCTTTCGTCTATATATATATATATATATACACACGCTTGTCGTGGTCACTTCTGCCCATAAAAGGAAATAGTAAGAGACTGAAGAACCTAGAGAGACACACCAAACTGACAAATCTAATTAAGCAAAGAAAATGAAGCCCTTCTCTGCTTTGTTCTTAGTCTTCTCTCTTTTCTTGGTAAGTTTTTTTCTGAATCCAATTAAGTTATCATGAATTAATTTCCTGATTGCAATTCAATTAAGTAACTCAGTATATGAGTTTATATATCATATATGTTTGTAATTCATTCATGGCGTGGGCTTAATTAATTTATATATTTTTTTTTCTCAACAAAAAATTATAGGTTGCCAATAACCTCAGCTATGCAAGAAAAGACCAAGGAGAGTATTGGAAGAACATAATGAATGGCCAAGCTATGCCTGAAGCAATCAAGGACATCCTTGTTCAAGATCCACAACTACCATCATCAGATTCAAGGAAGAATTATGATGATAATTTCATTAGGGACTTTGATGTAAAGCCTAATGTCATATTATATCACACCCATGTTGTGTCCAAGAATCAGAAGCAGAAGCAGAACGAAAGGGCTTTTGTCAAGAAGTTGAAACCAGAGTTTCAAGTAACAGGACTTCATGATTGAAACAAATCAAAAGTATATCAAAAAGGGTTGAGGTAGATGAAATACTATATGGACCATATAGAAATCATATTATATGTATGGGATATTCATATGTATTGTATTTGGGAAAAGTAAAATCAGTGTTTTAAGGTTTAGTTTTTGCAGGAGAGCTATTGATTATCATGCTTCTAAAACCTCTCTTCTTGTTGAACGCTTTAACCTTTTTTATTTACATATGTATCTTTATGCATATCTTTTCTTTGATGCATCTATTTTTCTGTCCTGCTTTATAATCTATAGATATGATGTGTATCTTGTTATATAGGATTGATGCTGTTGATTAAATTCTAAAGCAACTTTTTCCCTCCCGAGTTATCTTTGAATGATTTTGAATTTTTGGTATTTATGATAACGGTTTTAGCTTTATTTTGCATATTTCCCTTCTAAGAGTGTCAAAGAAAAGGGTACCCTTGTCATTTAGATAAAAGTTCATTGAGGTAGAGGATCCAAGTTAATCACCGTGTTGATAAAGCAAGGTGATATGTTATTCAAGGTGGAAAGTTTGTAGATGAGTGTGTACTTTAAACATTTAGTCAAAGATTTAATTTCTAAGAACGTATATGAAAAATATTTTGTTAAAAGAGACATTTTTACTTCAATAATTTCAAAATTTTATAAGAGGATTAATTGTTGTCGACAGCAAAAACCCCTGGTGGACAACCAAAATGTTATTCAAAATGCTAAGTTCCTCATGGAATTTAATCTCTTCGGTGATAGCTAGGTTTGGTTTGCCTAGTCTCATTGTTTTATATCCTATTGTCTGGTTTGTTTTGTTTTTATTTTCAGTCTGATTCTTATTTTTAAAAATTTGTAAAATAAATAATAGTAAAATAAGAAAGTTATTTTATGTTCTAGCTATTTTTTTTTCCTTAAAATCTTATAAAAAAATGAAACCAAATTAAAAAGGAAAACAAAAACTATGCTCTTTCTTCTTCTAATTAGCTATTTTGCCTAAAAAGGAAAGGAAACACTAGTCGAAAAGAACTTGCAGACTTGCAGTATATTAGGTGGATATTAAAGGAGAACTCTACTAAGAAAAACAAAATATTTGGTGATAATATATGTATGGAGCCAAGACTTCTTGTCTATTTGATATATATCTTTAGTATATACTTTTAATGTACACAAATTATTTTCGTTATAATAATTGCTATGCAGATATAAAACTGCCACTACCTCCAAGAGAACATGAACCTATCTCAATTTATTATTCAATTGATGACATTTGACAAAAGGAATATATATGTGTGTGTATTCATCAAGCCATTTCTATTATATCACTCCTACACATTATTTTCATTCTTAAGTATAATAAATAAGAGATACATTTATCAATATTTATATTCTTTGTCTGACTCTTTTTTTCTTAAATAAGTATGGGTGCAATAAAAGGTACGAAAAAAGAAGTATATATTTAAAGCATTTCCCGTTGACATATAATCAAAATGATTGCTTGCATTAAATGATGTTGAGAACGTTACGATTTTGGATATTATTAAGGACTAAGGATTAAGATGTTTTAAAGTGAGAGACTTTTTAACATTTGATTGAGGCAAAATATATTTTGTATGAGTCACGCTAAATAATTTAGTGGTTGAGAACATTTCACTATTTTATTTTATGAAAAATTATTTTAAAGGAACAAAATCTATGTGATAATAATTCTATACCATCCATTTTTTCTTAGCCCATCACCAACCATTTCTTCATGATCCCACAACCTTTGCAACTAGCACAATCATTTCAATGCATATGGTAAGATCACTTGAAGAAAGAAATTCTTCCTCCACAAGAACACATTAATTTTTCGCATTATGTACCCAAAAGAAATATTGTTAATGTGTTTCAGGATAGCATAAATAATAATGGCAAGAACATGACCGATTTGGCTATTTCTTATGTATTAAAAGGAGGCATAAACTGTGCCTAATATTACTGATGACACATGTGACATATGCCCATAGTAATACTCCAAATTAAAGAAGAAAATTATATTAATAATAATATGTAGTAGTACTTGTTTATATTTATTTTCAATGATGATATCCACACAAAAATCAATTATAAAATAATAAATTTAAGTGAAGAAATTAACTGTTTCAACATCTATTTTATTTATTTTTAATTTATGTTGAAAAAAGACTTGCCTTAGCATAAAAACGTGCTTTTAAAGCTCATCAATCATTTACAATGGTACATACGTCATGGTTATTTAGCCACACTATTGTAACAGTAGCGAATAACAAAGGATTTAAGAGAAATGAACTATTGCATGACGTAGCAAGGAGTATATCTTGCTTTTTTTTTTTAAATGATTATAAACTGATTTTGAATAAGCACTGGACTTCAAAGCCATGCATACGAACTGTTTGTAAAAATGAATGTTTACAGTAAATTTTTATTATGTTTTTGTTGTAACTTGTTCCCTTTACTTTGTTTTCTCCAGTTCGCCCATTCTTGAATTTTGATCTCATTTACATGTTTGATGATTAAAATTTCACTCTCCCATGTTTCCCTGCTACACATGATTTGTTTTGAAATGAAGATTTTTGTGGAAATCTAATTGAGTAGTGCTGCTATTTCTAATTCAAAAATATTATTTGTACATTTTAAAAATAATTACAAAGAAAAAAATATTACAAAAAAAAAGTTGTCAAACACAAAAAATGAACAATATTAAACCTATGTATGCATGAACACGTAAAAATGTTTGATGATAATATTTATTTCTTGTTTTGTAGTAATTCTAAACTCACGTGTACATGGACACGTAAAAAATTCAATGACAATATTTGTTTCTCTTATATATAATATTTATTTTTCTATTTTGTAGTGTTTGTTTTTTTGTTGGGTGACTACTAGGTAGCTATTTTTTAGGTGTACGAATAATGGTACTCTTTCTAATTTTGTTTTGGTTTTGATTAAGTTGAAATGTACTTTGTTAATAGTGTTGTCTGATTGTTTGTTGCTGGCTCTGTTGCTAGGATTTAGTGTGTGTTTGGTAACTTGCTCAAACAACTTTTTCTTTTTTGTTGTAAAATTGCTGTTTATTTATAAAAGCTGTTATGTCTAAAAAGAAAGCTATTTTGTTGGGAAAAAAAAAGTTAAAGTTAGAATTTGGACATTTTATTCAAAATGCTTTTTGTACATTACATCCAATGTTATGCTTTCACTTAAATTAACTATAATTATCAAATATTAATTAATATAAATAATTATTTTTTATAATTTTTTTAAAAATAATTTCATCATACAAAAATAACTTTTTTTATATACAATCTAAACAAAATAAATTATCTTAAAATCACTCTTCAACTAAAATATTTAAACATAAATTAATGTATTCATAATTAATTGTATAAAAAAGTAATTATCAAAATAAATAATTATTAAAATAAATTTAATTTTACAACTTTACCAAAGATACCTTCCTTGGGACATTCAGGGGTGGAGCGTCCTTATGTACACCCAAACTTTTTGTTTACTTGAGCAGATTTTATTTTTCTCCACTTGGCCCCCTAAATATTTTGTTAGACCCATTATTCCCATAAATTATGCGATCTTTCCCTCTAATTAAGTCAACTTTGGGCCTATGTTTGATATTTTTCTCTTTTTCTCGTCAAGTCGTTTCGTAAATTTTATTCAACCGTAAAAGGACATTGCAAGGGCGATGGCTTGGGCTTTGCCCATTTTCTTCCTTTTCAATCAAAAACACTGCCAAAATTGAAAAGAAGTCAAGCCCCACAAAGAAAAAGAAAGCACTCATTTCTATTCCACCATGCCCATGATTCACATATTTCTCTTGTAAATTTGATGTCTCTTCTCTACATGACCTCAAAATATGTCAAATACTAAAAGTTTTTTTTTTTAAACTCTCATTTTTTTCTCTAAAACTTTGAACTAATACTAATTATAACTACATTTATAATAATTGGTCTTTTGTGTTTTAACTCAATTAAAAATGTTACAGGCTAAACATTGGGGTCCGAGGAGCTCTAATTCTCTAAGGAGGGAGAGAAACTCACATCCCCTAAAAGGCTGAAAGAGTCCCAACCCATTAAGGAGTAGAAGAGACTCTCTCCACGTGGTCATATCGGCCCAAAGGAGAGAGCTTCACGATGCCTATAGGAGGAGAAGGTTGTAAGCCCAAGACTTCAGGTTCGGTCCAGCCCAAAAAACTAAAAGGAGATACCCACGACTTCTCCCCCTCCATCTGCAACTAATTCCTAGATAAGCGGGAAAAGATAAGCTGGGGAGCGGTTAGGCGAACTCCCCTCACTTTATCTCTATCTTAGCATTCTAGCTCATCTATAAAAGCACATGACCTCAGGTCACCAAGTATCACTCATTCCCTTGCTAGATAATTCATATAACACTTGTGCTTACTTGAGAATCGGAGTGCCTTTGCAAGTACACCCCGCCGCTGCACTCTCTCCAAGAGGAGCCCGCTTGAAGCTTTTGTCCAAGCATTCGAGCTTCCGTCAAGGTGCCTTCCTCATCCTCTACTCGTGTTCAGGTAACTTCGTTTTCTATACGAATTACTCACGAACAAAAAAGAAAATAGAAAAACTATGTTGAAGTGTTGACCCCGTTAAAAAATATTCTAACTCTATCCTTGTGTACATCTTTTCTCTCTAGACCCATGCAATGTGAGAGCCTTGTGCATTGAGCCGGTCGCCTTCAGTGTTATCTACACATCCTTAATTTTTTTGTAATTGATACTTTTCAACTTTGTTAGTTTTTATACCATTTATTTGGTTTCACATACCCATTTTCTGTTTACACACAAACATTTGAGAGAGTTTTGCTTCAGGGAATCTAATGTGCAACTCATTACTCTTAAGTGTTCGACTTGATTCTTTCTCATTTTCTTGAATTTTAGGGTTGATTATAAAAGGTTTTGTCGATTGTATACGTCTTTTGTTATTTCTTCATATACATAAAAGGGTGTGGTATTCAATCTTCAGAGGGTGCGGAAAAATTTTGCTACTGGTACCATAACAAGTTGTACGAAAAATTTGAAAATGATAGCAGAATTCATTATTGTGTGGATACATGTACTATGCCTCTAACTAACACAACTACCTGTAACCATAAATAACTAACAGGTGTAACTAACAAAACTGCCAAGGGCTAAGTAAATGTAAATTAAATTGTATTGCTAATTTACATTAAGCTATGATGGTGTTACAGCCATGATACCAAAGGCCAACCAAGTGAGTTACTACTTGGCTAGTTTCTCTTTATTTGTTTATCTTTTGTTGTCATTGTTTCTCTTTATTTTATGAAGTAGATTTATTTTTGCCAAATTTGAAACAAAAACTAGAAGCCTTAAACCCAAGCCCAATGGGTCTATTTGTTGTCCCCTCAAATTGGGTAATAGAAATCTGCCTGGACAGGCCAGGTTCTTCAAATAGAAAATTATAACATAAGGAGTCTCTACATTTTAGTTTTTCTTTTTTTTGGTTACAAAAGGAGTCTCTACTTTAATCACACAAATTTAAACTTTGGAGTACTATTTATATGAAACCATTGTTTCTTAAAAGATAAAATAAAAAATAGCTTTGTTACTGGCTCAGATTTTTGCATGTTGAGCATATTATTAATTTATTATTGCTTCCGATCAAGATCTACATTTAGGTTAGAACTACATACTTTTCTGTTATGATAATTCACTGAAGGAAAATTTTGGTAGAAAAATATTGCCAACATGTGATATTGGATTTGAGCCTTAATAACGAAAAAGACTACTGCAAACATCAAATTTTAAATTGATGTGCAATCCATGTATCAACCCGCAAGGTTTAAAGAAATAGCATCTCACTCCTATCTTTAACGAATAGAGCATCTCGCTCAAAAGATTATCGAGCGACTAACATTCATGTTAGTTGGATGGAATACTTCCTTTACCTATAAGTAATTAGTAAATAGTCCATAAAAGATAAAAACAACAAATACCCTTAAATTATTGCAAAAAAATAGCATCTCACTCTAATTTCAGTCAAGCCACTAACCAAGCCACCAATGCTTTTAACAAAAACAGAAACGAGAAATATAAAAAGATCATAAGCAAAAGAAGCCATTATAAAAAAAATAAGATAGATTTTATATTCAAAAAAATTGTATGTAACATATATAACCAACATTTTAATTATGGTCAAGTTTTATTACGTAACAAAAAGTAGGAATTTTGAATAATAAATTGAAGAGTGATGTTTGAGAATCATAACTTTAGATCTATCAATCTTTCTAACTATCTTTAATCATAAATTTATCAAAATCTCAAACAAAAATCAATGAGATTTTGACAAGTGTATAATTAAAAGTGATTAAGAGGATTTGTAGGTTTAAAGTTAGGACTTGTAAAGATCTTTAGGGTAAACTAAAAGTATACACACGTGAAAGGCTCTTGGTATGCAGAATGCGGTATTTGGTGTGAGGAACGTATAGTCCTGCTCGACATTATTTGTTTATTTAATTAAATAATAGATCATCACAGTGTAAGTTTGTAATAACCATTGAAAATCTGTACTTGAACTCATTTGAGTTTACAAGAAGGCTTTGCCTGAAGTCACTGTTCAATACTGCATCCCAGCAGAAACATGGCTGAAACATTCACATCTTTGGTCCTCTTTCTTCATTTCCTACTTATGATCATGGTACTGCTTCTGTAAGATTATTCTTGCAAAGTATCCAATTTTCTTTGCCTTTTTCCTATTTTTTCAGTGTCCCTACGGAAGCAATGGAAGGGAATTGGTTGGAGCAGAAAATAAGGTCATGGATGATGATTCCAAAGGCCACACACACGTGAATCACATGGACCCTTCCATAATGGTGGTCTTCACATTGAAGGACTTGAAGGCAGGGAGAAGAATGCCAATTCATTTCCCCAAGAGAAACCCTCCAATGTTTTTGCCAAGAGAAGAAGCTGATTCAATCCCTTTCTCCCTTGACCGACTCCAAAGCCTTCTCAAGTTCTTCTCTTTCTCTCGAGGCTCTCCACAAGCCATGGCAGTGGAAGCAACACTTAGAGAATGTGAGATAAAACCAACCAAGGGAGAAGTAAAATTCTGTGGACTGCCACTTGTTTAGAATCCATGCGTGAATTCGCTCGAAGTGTTCTTGGTTTGGATTCTGATCCAACAGCACTTGCAACTTCTCACAAGGCCAAGTCTAGTGTCACTCTCCAGAGCTACACAATGTTGGAGGGTATTATGGAGATTCCAGCTCCAAAGAATGTGGCTTGTCACACCATGTCTTATCCTTATGCTGTTTACGGCTGCCACAACCTGGAGGGTGACAACAAGGTCTATAGGGTCCCACTTGCCGGTGACAATGGTGATGAGGTGGAGGCTATGGCTGTTTGCCACATGGATACTTCTCAATGGAATCCTAGCAATACTTCTCTTCAGTTTCTTGGGGCTACCCCTGGGAGCACCTCTG
The DNA here is from genome assembly GCA_003254905.1 of Nissolia schottii. Taxonomy (NCBI): domain Eukaryota; kingdom Viridiplantae; phylum Streptophyta; class Magnoliopsida; order Fabales; family Fabaceae; genus Nissolia; species Nissolia schottii. The sequence goes on along the minus strand of QANU01080231.1, from coordinate 32,139 downwards.
TGTGCCACTTCTTTCCATCAGATCATCTCATCTGGGTTCCTAAAGTGTATGCCAACGGTCTTTATTCAGCCATGTGATTCTAGGCAAAATAAATTCTTAGTTGTTCTTGGAGTTAGAGGAATCTTTTGCTCTGATATATTCGTTGTCTGACACATCAATAAATGTGGACTACTCATTTTTGCTGAACTAGTGACATGTATTGGCGTAATCATTGCTGAATAGACCAGATCAAATGATTTCTTTTGCTACGAGAGCAACCGAGATTTTCTTGTGGTTTTGGTATTGTGCCTACGAAACATTTGATCTAAATAATGCAATTTGTGTGATCAATAATGTTAAGAGTGTTTGGTTCTTATTTGCAGATTTATGTTGAATATCAATGGCTTGTATTAAGAATGAGGAATTTCTATGTATCAAAAAGAATAAATAATTTCTCATTATGCTTGCCTAATGCCTTTGTTATATTCAACAAATGGGAAGTAATTTTAAGCTCAAAACCTATCATCTAGTATGAATCCTTGACATAGATGAATTAGAAGGCTGGTTCAGAAACTAATCCACCTTTGAGAAATGAACTTGAACCTTCAATTTTCACCCAAACTCAGGTAAAATACAATTAGGCATATTCAACTTCTCAATAGTAAATGTGCAAAGAGAGGCTTCTTTACATTTCTAACCCATTTGATATAACTTCTATACCAAAATATGGGTTGGAAGAAAAATTTATGAATGTATGATTTTGGGTCTGAAATCGCCACATGGTGTTGCGATTTCAGACTTTTAAAAAAAAAAATTGGGGTGGCGATTTCAGACTGACAACCATGCATCCGTAAATATTTTTGTTGGACCATAATACGGGTTTAAAAAAAATTGTCCATATAAATGTAAATTCCTCGCAAAGAGACACCTAGTTATTATACACAAAAAATATGTGAAAAATTATTCTCATGATTCCGATCCCAAGTGTGATTAAGGCCAAAAGTCTGAGAAATTTACATTGAAATGGCGAAATTTTTTTTAATCCCGTATTATGGTCCAAAAAAAATATTTACGGATGTATGGTCCAAATTTTAAAAAAAAAAGTCTGAAATCGCCACACCCCGTGGAGATTTCAGGCTTTTTTTTTTAAATGTCTGAAATCGGCACATAAAATCATACATTCGTAAATTTTTCTTCCAACCCATATTTTGGTATACAAGTTATACCAAATGGGTTGGAAATGGAAAGAGGCCCAAAAGTCTCTCCAAGAGTGCTTTTCCAAGGATTGAACTTTTGGCATTGGGTTCAAACAGTAACTTTCAACCACTGCCACCCGCACCCATTGGGTAACACCTAGTTGTAACTTGTAATATAGAGCAATTAGCGTACACCCACCTTTAGGAAATAGAATCTCATTTTAATCTTTAATGAATCTATCATCTCACCATAATCACTAACCAACAACTAACATTTGTGTTAGTATGGAAGGAATATTCCTTTGGAGTATTCCCTTAAACTATAAGAAATTTGTTAAATAGTTCCAAAAAATTGGATAAGTTGTGTTTAGTACACTCAAGGTTTGCTAAAATAACATTCACCTCTAAATTATTGTAAAAATAGCATCACACCTCAATTTCAGTGAAGCCGTCAAACCAAGTTACCAATGGTTTTAGCCAAAAACAAAACTTAAAAAAGCAAAATGACCATTAACTAAAAGAAGCCAAAAAAAAAAAAATGTTAAACGCATACGAATTTGACAAACAAAAAAAAATCTACAATACTAATTGATTTTTTTTTATTACAGACATATTTTTTTGTATGTAACAAAAAAATTAGAAACTATCAACAATAAATTAAAAGTATACAAATGAATTTCTATATTTGTCAGAAAATTCATTTGTTATAATATTTGCCACCAAGCAGTAAATGTTGCATAAATATATGTTGTAATGTTTATTTAGACCAAATTTTTGCCACAAAATCTATCTATAATCATTCCTTCCAACAAACAAGAAATATTATAGATGGATTTTTCGATGGACATCTTGTCTAAATATTTTTTAGAAAATTAAATAGTAATAACTTATGATGACAAACAACTTTTTTTTTGTCTGTAATTATTAAATTAATTTTTTATCAATAATGACAGACAAATTTTACAATAGATATAGATGTTTGCCTGTATAATACTTCTCATTTATTATTGAATATTTCTATTCTTTCATTATAGACAAAGACCTATCTCTAATTAAAAAGCTTGTCAATATTATCGACCATTTTTTTGTCTGTAAAATCTATTTGTATGTAGTGTTTTTTTTTGAGTGGCTTTTGGATAGTGGTATTTTTTTATTTAAAAAAAGTTGGTTAAAAACATTGTTGAGTTTGTTTAGTGACTTGACTTGGTTTGGTGACTTGATTGAAATTGGGGTGGAATATTATTTTTACAATAGTTTGGGAATATGTGTTGTTTTTACCATTTTTTGGCCTATTTAATTTATTACTTGAGGTTTAGAGACATGTTTCAAAAGAATATTCCATTTAAACTAACATAAATTTTAGTCACAGTGGGAATTAAATTCTCTAAAATAGTGAGAAATCTCACCATTAAATTAATATATTAAAAATGAAACTTATTTCTATGTTGTTAATTTAATGGTAAAATCTCTTATTTTATCATCTAAAGTGAAATATATCATTTTAGAGAATCTTTTTTCGTCACTGAGTAGTCAATGGAGTGGGATGTTATATTGGCTAAAGATTAGGGTGAGATGCTATATATTTCCTCAAATGATGAAGGAGGTGAATGGTAATTGCCCAGTATTGCAAATGTCCACATTTCTAAATTTTAATTTCCTATTTTGTAAGTACATAATTTTCACAAAACTTATAATTAAAATATTATTATTTTATAAAAATAATTATTTTATTAATATTTTTGTTAATTAAAAATTTTGAATCATAAATTTAAATAATAAATTTAAAATTATAATTCATGAAGTAATTAATTCTTTAACAAACTCAAACATAAAATAGTGTATTCATTATGACATAAGTGGCCCCTGGGAATCTGATGTGATCGATTCACCAAATCTTGTCATGTAATGTATATATTANTACTGGTCGGCCATTTTGTTTTTATATAAATAAAAAAATGAATGTTGCTTTTTTTTTCAATTAATACTAAAATGAAATGAATGTTGCTTGGTCAACCTAGAAATATTTCATTTCCAAAAAGAAAAACCTAAAAAATGTTTGTATAAATATAGGATGCCCCAACCACACAATAAAGATAAAATATTTTGCGTGGAGTTGCTATGCTTTACTTGCTTGTCGCTCCTTTTGTCGGTAAAACATCTATGGTGTGATTAATTAATGCTCCTTCCATTTTAAATAACTTTCCATTTTTCATTTTGCATGAACATTAAAAATACTTACAAAAGTCTTATAGTTAAAAAAGTTTAATAGTACGTATTTTATAAAATTATTTCTATTAATTTTTCATGTACTAATCAATCTCTCTCACTATTTTTATTAAGTAGGACAATAGACAAAACATGTCTTAAATAGTCCCTGAATTTTCAATAATAATGACCTAAGAAGTCCTTGATAATTATAAAGTTCTAAGATTACTTAAAGCGTGTTTTGTAAAGTTAAAGAACAGATGTATTAACAGGTCTAACAGTTATCAAGTCTACATATTAATGAGTTTTTTTATTTGTCTAAGGATTAAATTGTATATGAGAGTAAAATTCAGGGACAAAATCAAGCATTAAACCTTTTATTTTTTATCTTTTAAAAATTATCTACCTCATCTCTCCCTTTTAGCTTTCTTGATTTCTTTTTAATTTATCATTGTTTACTTTTATTAATAAAAGGACATTATTGTGGATAATTCAATATTGCTGATTATTTTTTCTTTTCAAATGAAGGACTATTATTTTAATTAATCTCATAAACCTTAGATTTAAGTATAGAAAAATTATCAATTTTTTCTTGTGATATAATTAAAACTAATGTGCCTTGAAAATATATAATGAAATTAAGACAAATTAACCTGAAAGTCTAGGAGATTGAATTTTAAGGGAGTGTAAATTTTTTTCAAGATAATTTTTTAAAAGTAGTTACAAATAAAAAAGAAAAAAAGGAGAATCTCATTTATTTAATTGTGTAGATTATCAATTATTTTTATTGTAATTTATTATTGTTAAAAATATTTATTGTCAAAACAACGCAGTAATAACAATATGTGGATTAGTAATTAATGTGGCGATTCTGAACTATACGTAGTATAGATATAGATTAATGTATTTTGACTTCAGTTATTAGTTAGTTGCTCTTGGTTAAGTTAGTTAATTCTACATGGACAATTAGTTATAACCATGATTAGTTAATGTTGTAGTTACAAAAATGCCATTATTTGACATGCGCATCACTTCACTACCAATCTTAATGGAACACCGTTAACCAGGGACATCAATGTAACGTTTTATAAAGTTGAGGGGAGTTACAAGATAAAGTTAAAAATAGAGGAGTGCTAAGTGTAACTACACTGAATTTCAGGTGATTAAATTTTAATTTTAATTTCTATAAATGTCCAAATTCCTATATTTTAATTTTTTATTTACACAAAAGTTATTGAATCATAATTTTGAACCATAAAATTAAAATCAAATTTAAGACTACAAGACATGATCTAATTAATTCTTTAGCAAACTCAAACATAAAATTTAAAATTCTAAGCTAATTTAAATTCTAAAATAATTAAAATTGAATCTAGGGGTGTTTGTCAATTTTAAGAACCAAGTTAATTAGGTACAAAGTATAACTAATTTTGTGAACTTGAATTAAAAAAGAACTAATTTTTTATTAAATTGTGTTTGGTTCACAATTAACTTAAAATTAATTTTAAAATATTTTATAAATTATCAATATTTATCATGTTAAAATAATTAAATAAATTGATGGATATCAACAAAATAAATTTGTAAATAATAATAATAATAATAATAATAATAAATTATCAAATACAATGTATTGGTAGCTTAAAAAATAAATTTGATAAAAATAACAATAAATCTTCTGACGTAGAATTTGCAATTGATACATTTCAAATCAAAACCGCACAACATAAGCAACAAGATGAGTTTTGAGGGTTGTATTACATCTATTTGGAACATCAAAGAATTTAATTCTCTCATAAACCTAATAATAACATAGAATTAAAATGACAAAAGAATTCAATTTTTTGAATAACTCTCAAAGTAAATCAGACTCACCCATTTGGGCTTGATTCATGTGCAAATCAATTCTTATGAATTTCTACTTAAAGTAGAAAAAATCTAAAATGTTTTTTATTCACCCCCAATCTGTCATCTCTTTTCCCCCTCCCCCCTCTCTTCATTCTCAACTGCATCTCGAAAAGGTATCTCTTTGATATCATGGGAGATCATTCAGCGCCCCATAGATCTAGGAGGGCTTGGGATGAGTGACCCCATTGTTCAGAATGCGACCCTTTTATTCAAATGGTGGTGGCATTTTTCGGATGCTTCCTACCCTCTTTGGAAGAGAATAATTGTCTCTAACCACGGAGTCTCTCCGAATGAGCCACACCGTGCTCTCCATCCACTTGGGCCACATAGCTTAGGAGAAACCGTTAATAGTAGGGGTGAACATGGATCAGGTCGGGTAGGACCCGACCATGTCACTGACCCGACCCACCTACCATCAGGTAGGTCGGGTCGGGTAAATTTGTCATTTTTTTACTTGTAACTGCCAAACCCGCCACCCTCCCGGGTTGGGTTGTGTTAGGCAGGGTGACCCGCCTCCTTTTTTTTTTTAAATTCCATTTCTTTTTAAAAAAAATTAGCAAGAGGTCGCTTATTCCTCCTAGAAATAAGAGTGCAGTCCAGGCCTTGAAGCACTAGAGTGGAAGAGAAACTAGGAAGGATTAGTGAATTTTTCTCACAATTTGGTTTCAAATTGTTGAAGGAAAACAGCAGAGCAAGATTTCAGGCTCTATTCAAGATATATATATATATATATATATATATATATATATATAAAAGAAAAGAGAAAAACATCGGGTAACAACGATAAGAAACTGGAAATGAAAATAAATTAAAACAAACACCAACCTAAATCTCACAACTTTCCTACCCACCATCACACAAGCCTCTACTTGTACCAAAAAATAAAATAAAAAAAACCTCCCAATTATAACTTGCAGAGAAGAAAGGACCTCCAAATAATTGTCTCCTTCTTTGGTGGGTTAATCAAATCAAATCAAATCAAAAAATTGTCTCAGCAACATAGATTTCCTCTCTCAACCTCACTCGCAACAACATATACTGAAAAAACAATATACAACAAAGAGACAGAAGAAAAATACAAGAGAGAAAAGATTGGAGCAAACACGAGCTCCATCAAAACGTGAACCATCAAAATGCACCTGATTCGAGCAAAACACGGAGGGATGGTAGCGTGAGCCGTGAAGCAACGGAGCAAAACGAGCTCGCCAACACTAAGGGATGGCAGCATGAGCCGTGAAGCAACGATGTGACGCGACGGCGATGGCGTGATGGTGATGGCGGTAAAGATCAGAGAGTTTTCAGTTTTAGGTTTCGTTGATTTGGGAGATGAGAGATCAGATGGATGGATGAGAATAAGAGGATGAGATGAGATAAGGAAATATAATAATGATGATAATAATAATAATAATAATATATACTCGGGTCTCAGGTCAGGTCGGGTTTAATATTTTGAATCCGAGGCCCAACCAACATATATGACAGATCAGTTGGATTTGACCTGTTGACCCGCCAATCTGACCCAACTCGACCCAATTGGACTCGGGTTAGGTCGGATCAATGGGTCGAACCCAACCCATGTTCACCCTTAGTTAATAGTTTGATATCCTCAGTCTTGAAAAGAAAGATTAGCGACGACCCTCTCACTCTTCTTTGAGAAGACATATGGATGGCGATAATCCATTAAAGGAGCATTTCCCCAAATTATTCTTAGTCTTTGTCCAACAATTTTGAAAAATATCTACTATGGGGGAGTGGGTGGATGGGCGTTGCGTGTAGGGGTTGCGGTGGAGGAGAAGCCTGTTTGTGTGGGAAAATCATCTGTAAGCTGACCTCTTTTTTGCCATTAACCAGCATAGTCTAGTCGAAGGTGTGAGCGATAAGGGCATTTGGATCCATAACCCCTCTGATTTTTTTTGTCTGTGTCATCCTTTACCTTGCAGGTCTTCAAGTCTCTAGTTGGCAATTCGAGGGAGTGGCAAGCCGGGGGGAGGGCTTGGAAAGGCTTAGCCCCTCCTACAGCGGAGTTGCTAGGTTTGTTCTTCAAAACCGCCTTAACACGAAAGCTCGTCTAAAGAGGATCAACTATCTCTCGAATACAATAACTTGTGTGTCCTTTGTTCTCACCATGAAGAAACCTTGGAGCATCTTTTCTTCTCTTGTCTCTTATCAGCTCGTCCTTGGTCCTTCTGCCCGAACCGATGGAATCTCTTGTGGTGCTTACCAAAAGACTTGGTCTCCTTCTTTTATGCTTGGCTTGGAGGCCCTTTGTTTGGTTTTGACAAGAAATTATGGTCATCTCTCTTGTTCGTTGTCATTTGGACCATTTGGTGGATTAGGTGTTTGATAACTACAAACCCAACTGGAACCTGAAGGCTTTGAATATCCTTCGTCGTTTGGGCTATTGGGCAAAATCTTGGTGCAAAAAGCTTCCACATCACCCAGAATTCTTCATTTTCAATTTGGAGCAAGTTCGAGCATGTTCAGAATAATATCAACCTGGTCATAATTTTGAGGTTGTAATCTCTCATTGTCCAATCAGCTACCTTCTCATCTTCCCCTTTGTCAATAACTACATGATGTTGGGTTATTTTCGAATTTGTGCCTTGTAACATCCCGAACCTTTCCTTACGAGAATTTCGCCCGGATCCTAATTTTCCAGGTTCATTACGGCACGTTAGGAACAGTTATTGAGGCTGGAAAAATTATTTGGAACATTAATTGCTTCCAGATGTCAGTCGAAATAAGTGTTTCGCGGTCTTGCGGGATGCCGCAGGGTCCGTGCCAATTTTTACCCAAAACGAAAATCCTGTCGGGTCCCACAGGTATTCGTAAAGTATACTCCCAGAGGAGAGATATTCCCGAATGCCTTAACCTGACATACCGTTATGATAATGATCATAACGGTATGTCAAGTTATAAAATGATCAGTTAGCTATTTTTATAAAATAATAATATAATATAATATAATATAATATAATATAATATAATATTTTTACAAAAATAAAATAAAAGAAAAAGAAAAGAAAAAAAAGAGAAGCAGGGGGGAGGACGCTCCCTTGCCTATAAAAGGCCTCAAGTTACCTTCAGATGCCAGAGAAAGGAGAAAATATTTAGAAAAGTTACGCTGTCAGAGTCGTGCCAACACATCGCGATTCCGTTACCGAGCCTAGGAAAAATAGGAGGAATACACCCGAGTGACGAGGACAATTCCCTCATCACGGATCTCGGACCGGAACGCACATAGGAAGTGGGTAATCCTAAGTCCACTGTCTATGTGGTTTAATTTTTAACTGTATATGTGCCTATCTGTGTATCTGACTATAGAACTGTTAAGTAGTATTTTGGGGGGATACAGGGTAAAAAGGGTTTTGTGAACGATGGAGAAATGAAACGCATAACTGTACTACTTGGAACCCTAGGAACAGTGGAAATTGCGAATTGGAGTCTCGGGGAAGCAATTTTTTAAGCATTCATTCGAATACTTAAGGTTTTCAGTTGAATGAAAGCCAAAATGAGCTTTCCCTCGAATGAATTCCTCTGCTGTCGAATGAAGGCGAATTTTTAGGAATTCAATCGAATGAATCCCCCTAGTATTCGAATGAAAGGATGCCGAGGGAATTCAGTCGAATGAAAACCTATTCCAATCGAATGAAAGAACTCCGAGGGATTTCATTCGAATGCCCCTCTAAGTATTCGAATGAAACATGGCAGACTTGAGACTTTAGTGGTTCTAAGGGTCCAAGGAGCACATACGAGTCCATTCTTGTGTAGTAAAGCATGCATCATGAGGAATGGGTTGTGCATAGGTGTTAAGGCAACCCTAGAGAATTAGAGGTCAATCACCTAATGTATGAAGATAATAATGGAACGTAGGGAACACTTATATAGTTATATGTTAGGAAGCCCTCTCTTGGCAAAGTCTTACAGACAAGCCCCTCACCAGTTCACAAAGTTGGATTGGTCGACGTGTTACCTTGCCCGTCCTTACTAGTTTGGATTGGTTAACGAGTCAGTCGCCCCAGGGTGAATTGGTTCGAAAAGGTTAATGACACAGGAAGGTAGAGGATGGACAAAAAAAGGAGGAAGTAGAGGAAAAAGCGCTAACCTGGCCAGCCGGAATGCATAAAGAGATAGAGAGCTAACCCGGCCAGCCGGTATGCCTAGAAAAAGATGCACTAACTTGGCCAGCCGGTACGTGCCAGAGCGGAGAAGTAGGACGCTAACCCGGCCAGCCGGTACGCGTAAGAGATCCCCATTGCCCCCATGCACTATATGACTATATATATTATGTGATGGAATGAATGTTTGTATATGAGCTACTATATCTTGTTACTTTTTTGTGTAATATGTAACGTCAAGGGGACGACCCGAGATGATTAGCCTAATTATAATTGAAATGCAGGGTTCATAAGCACGTAGCCTTAGTAAGAAAGACTAGTTCCCTATTCACCTAGATAATCTTAGATAAAGCCGTTCAGGACTTTAGGCCAGATAATAATCAGTAGGATGTTAGTATGCATGTTCACTTAGAAACACCTGAGCGGCCTGGTTCATAAGAGAGAAAAGAACAAAACACCTCGAAGCTAGGACCAACCACTGAGGACGCAAGTTCTCACCCCCACTCCCTTATGCTTCCAAGAGCGAACGAGGACTACGTGGGATACGAGGAGTACCAAGGGGAGCCACCCGCCGAGCCGTGAAGAGTTGAAGACTGACCATATAGAAGACCTCGTGCTACGACTCGATAGCTTTGCATTATTTTGGGATACTCATTTTGGATCTGTCTATGTATGATATTTGTGCATAAACTACTCTATTATATTATTATGGATGCAACTAAATGTAATGAACCATGTACCTGTTTATTATAAGCTGTTTAGATGTGGATGCCTTGTCCAGTAAGCTTATGCTTTACCGTTTGTAATATATGCTTATGTTCACGCACGGCTCATAATTTGTATACGTAAGTAATGATCAACTAAATTCAAAAAATTTTATGGTCCGTATTTTGCCGTAAACCGTATTTTCAAAAGGATAAAGGGCTATAGATACCCCACCAATGGATCAACAGACTAGTGAGCATTGCACATGGCTCGAGCATGGGCAGTTAGCTAGGGTGTTGCATGCCTCGGTGAACTGGAGTCTAATACTGGTGTTATTTGCCTCTGGTTATTTTTGGCTTACCATGCAATTGGTGTATGTTATGCTCTAACTCCATTCTCTAAGCCTTCAGAGCCATCTTTGCTTTTCCCATTCTGCTTGCACCTTTAGCTTTCAGTTTGTTTCCATTATCCTTTTTCCTTTTCCTTTGTCTTGTTATCTTTTGTTGTTGGGGTTGTTGTCTTGTTATTTGTTTTTCGTATTTGTGTGCTTGTATTGGTTTATTGTTCCTGTGCTTTGTTTTCCTGCTCCCCATCTTTCGGATGGTTTGAGCCACCTCAATTAATAAAGAAAAAAATCTTGACTCCTCTCCTTTGCAACTTAGAAACCAAAATTTTTCTTTAATTTTCAAGCTGGTTCAAGACTGTGAACTTTCTACATACTGACGAGAGATTCTTAAATATTTTTTAGTAAGTGTTTTTTTTTTACTCTACTCCATCAACATCGTGGCCCACAATGTAGTAAAGCAAGAATAAGTTTTTGATCTGGAACACTTGAGAATTTTCGCTATTCTCATTGGTTCTAGATGTGGTGGATTCAACTAGACATTATACTTTTCCTTAGCTTCGTTGCTCAAATAGGGTTTGTTTTTTTAGTGCTNTTCTCAACCTTTTAACAAATAATCCATAAAACATTATAAACATTTTTTGACACAAATTGAATTTTTATTTACTATAATGATTAAATATTAGATAGTGTGATATAATCATTATTTGTGTCACAAATGCATAAAATTCAGAATCTGATATAGTGCAAACTTTAAGTGGGCATATGTGCAAACATTAAGTGGGCGTATGTGCAAACATTATCCACAGGTACAAAATGTCTTTGTTTTTAAGAATAAAGATGTGCATTTTGGCACATTCTCAACCTTTCAAATATAATCCATAAAACATTATAAACAATTTTTGACACAAATTGAATTTTTATTTATTATAATGATTCAATATTAGATGGTGTGATATAATCATTATTTGTGTGTCACAAATGCATAAAAATGCAGAATCTGATATAGTACAAACTTTAAGTGGGCATATGTGCAAACATTAAGTGGGCATATGTGCAAACATTATCCACAAGTCACAAATCATATTCAACACAAGGCTTGCAACTCTAACAAAATCTGTAAGTCATCAACAATCGCATTAATATGGCAAAACGAAGTTAATTTTCATAAATTTACTGGAAGTATTTACAAAAATGCGTATTGGTTACATGCAATAAAATCAAGTTTCGTGGTCTTTCTTTCTTCTTCTGTTGCTTTCTTTGGAGGAAGTTTGCGCAGAGCAAAGAGAGACGACGAGTTCGAACAGAGAACGAAGAACGAGATCAAAGAGAACGAAGAGAGTGAAGAAACAGAGGGGAAGATGAACAGTTCGCGTTTTTTGCAATCCTTATTTTTGGAAGCGGAAAGGTTTTGTATGGAAAGGGTATCCACGCGCGCGTGGTTGAGAGTGGGAGAGAGAGTCGCGCAGAAAGTTAGTTGATGGGACCCACTGTATTATTATACAGGTGTATGTATGGTGTATCATTATTGGGTGTACATGTAGTAGAACTGTATATGCATATAGTTCCATGGCCATGTTTTCTATGCTTGCAAAATTTTGGCGCCAAATTCTAGATAGTTTCTGTTCTATTTTAGTTTAAGGAAACTTCTGTCATGTTCACAAATAAGTTTGGAGCATCTCATGCTTGATATTGTCTTTTACACTTCAACTACTGAAAAAATAATGTGTTAAAAGCTGGGAATTCTAGTTAAATCAATGAGAACTTTCAAGCATTAATGCTTGCAAAATTTATTTTTTGTACACCCATTTAATTCTGCACACATAAATCAAAAGCGGATTTTAAGTGTTTACATATGAGAGAATATGAGAGAAGTGGAAGAATGTGATGATGTTATAAAGGGCATATATTAGTATAAAATATTATAGTCCCACATTAGTTAGATCACTAACATTTTAAGTGTTTATATACATTTAGTAATTGTTGTATTGGTAAAAAGAGTTGAGAAAGGAGTTGGGCTCACGCGCATGAGTCCAACCCATTTGGGCTTTTCGAAGAGCAAATATTGCACGCAATTCGCCAACGCGTTTGACAAATCTCAGCCCAGCCTGCCACGTCAGCAGAAACCATGGTATTCTTGTAATATGTTTTCAGACAAGGATATTTCGGTAATATGTTTATGTGAGAGGACAGAGAAGGAAAATGTTGTGAAAAATTTTGACCCAAACCTAAATATCTCAGCTTATATCAACTGAACGATGATGAAGAAGAAAGTGGCTGTGTTGTTTAAAAAAAAAAAAGCGTATGGTGTATGTGCATGAGTGCATCCAATGAATAACATGGCACGTTGTAAAGTGTGTGGTTTCCTGAATAATTTTTATTACAAGTTTAAGTATCATTTGGTTACGACTTTTTGGATTATTATACTTCTCTCCTCTCGTTTTAAAAATCTACCCATTTACCTTTTTATTATTTTAAATTTTGAAAAAATAATTCCTGAGATACCCCATTTTCTAGTTTAGATAATGTATGAAAAATAATGGGAACAAAACAAATGAATTACCTAAAAAAGAATAAAACAAATGAATTGATCCGAAGAATTTAAAAAGCAGAGTGCATCACATGATGCATTTGTGTATGCTGGTTAATGATGACATTATTGGCTGTCTCAATAATCGATAGTTTGCCTTCACTTAGTATTAGTTATTTTCAAAACTTTGATTGATTATAGTATATGGTTTATATATATTTATATATTATATGTATTATATATATTTTATGAAAAGCTGATAATTAATTGCCATCTCCATTCAATTCAAATAATGTGGATTCAAATTAATTGCCTCTGACATCAGTCAATACGCAAATAATTTGGATTGAATTAAATAAAACAAAATATGAGAAAAAAAGCATCATATCATACAGGATTTTATTTTTATTATGTTCGGCAGCACTATTCAAATTTCATGGAGGTCATTTCTTTATTATAAATAAGTGAATAAACTAATAGTTAAGTACTTATAGTTTTATAAAATTGATTATAAATTTTGCACAAGATTTTTCAATAGTTAGAATTTGAGGGAATGGATAAGTTAATTTTAGATGAAGCAAACGCTTAAACCACTCCAAAGAGGAAGGCAAGCCACAGAACAAAAAACACAAACGCAAAATAAACAAAACAAGCACAAGTAAGAGGGGCATGACTGGCTATGATGCAACCACCTTCGGCATGACCATTAAGGAAAGAGAAATCAGCCCCGAAGGACAAGACCCCGACTATGCAAAAAAATACAGATACAACAAGATAAAAAAAATCCCAAATTAATATATCCTTAATTAACTGTTGTCGGACAATAACTCTACGATCCAAGGGAACATGCCAAATGCAGTAGGAGTAGGTAAGGGGTCCTCATGTCATGTAATCTCCAACATAAGAGGCCTTGAAGCATTTTGTCCATGGCCCAATCAATTAAAATCCGCAACATGTAAGAGAAGGGAGGATCCAAAGAGGACAAAACAAAATACCGGAGCTTCTTTGTATTAAACTCGTCCTTTCTGCGCTTTCATACTAGTTTCTTATGCATTGAAATTCCTCAATCAATTTTTTTTGGTGCAAAAGGACATTTTTCACACCAACTTTGAGTCAAATAGCCCAATCGAGTTAACACTTGCTTAGTTTCCAATTCCCAATCCAATTTCAGACCACTAAAGATAATGCCGTTGTGAGCGCACTATAGACCAAATGACAACATATATAGAAGAGAGAAACCCACAATTTGTGGTCAAAATTTCTAAGTAGAGCTCCAATCCATGCCTCAAACAAGACCACTGGGTCTCTATGCATACACTAGCCGAAACTACAGCTTCTAATGCAGTGGCTCCAGATATAACACGTTTTGCGGCAGACAAAAAATAAGTGCTCGGTGGTTTCGAATTCCTTGCTACATAGGACACAGAGTCTTGTTTTGACCATTGCAATTGATCCTCATTAATCTGTCATTTGTGTTCAATCTTTTCAGCACGAGGCCGGGCCAAGCCCCTCCAAGCCAGCCTACCCACCTTCCATTCTGTCATCTTCCACACCCTCAATATAAAGTTATTTTGTCTAATTGCTAGATGAAGGTTCTAAACTAATTGTTTTTCCCAAGCCAACAATCTCTGCCTCCACACGTCATTTGCTATCAGTGCTCCATCAACAAGTTTTTCAGTCCTTAACAAAAGCTGATCGAGATTCCCTCACTAGAGATGGCATAACCCCACTCAGCCATTTTTGCCAGGATCATAGCAATGATCTTATATAGATAGCCAACCATTCTAATAATTTGTGTTCTTATCACGCAGCTTTTAAGTGGTTCTCCCTTAACATTTGCCTCTCATATCATATCTTGAGATGGGCATTCACTGTCTTTCAATTTTCTTTTCAGCTGCTTCTTGTCGCTTGTCCAATCTGTTTATGGATTCGTCAATGTTGCCAAAAACTTGTTTGTTGAATTTGTTTGGAAGAGCTGTCAATCTTAACCCTGACAAGTTTAGTCCCCATTCTGCTACAGAGGTAAGTCACCCATTATTAAAATAGGAAAATGAATATCGATCTTGCTTTAGCTCAGGCCCCTATTTCACTCTTTGTATCTGATTCTGGGAATCCTTCCTTTTCTTATGGGATACCTCACGCAGATAAGTAAAGTTTAGCATAATCATGAGCAACTAAATAATTTTAAAATTAGATTTTCATTCACTTTCCTATCTCATTCCCCACCTTAAGGCTTTTCAACCTTCATACTTTGGGTCTAGGTCCAACTAGCTTTAGCTTCATGTGAGCCTTTTCCTTTTGTAAGGCATGTCAGGTTACTTAATTAAACATTGTTAGATTGATTTTAAATTGGTCTGCATGTTCACTGAACCATGTATTCTTGTAACTAGGTGCATTGCATTGCATGTGTCTCTTTGCACATAATTTGCTACTAACAAGTTGAATATCACTACCAAGCCGCCGTTTAATATTTAGCAGCGGTTTCTATGTGACTGCCACCGAATACCAACTATCGCGGCAGATTCCTATGTAACCACTGCAAATCAAGTTACGGCAACAATTTTGGAGCCTAACCGGTGAAAAATCGGAAATAAAAATATAAAATAAAATAGAAAAACAAAATGACCTAGCCTAGCAGGTCAAGCTCAAGGTCTTTGACTCTGAGAAGGCCGATAAGTTGAAGCAATCACTTCCTCTAGGTTAATTGTTTATTCATGGATGTTTCTGCTGATATTTTTGGCTTCTCTTTAAATGCTCGAGTGTTACTACATGTTAGCATGTAAAATTTCAATAGTTTAGGTAGGTGAATTGCATAAATGATTAAATGTAATGTTCCTGCCTTTAGGTATAAGTTTTCGAGCTTTCAAGTTATTTACGATTCTTCAAAATTGAAATGCAAAGGATAAGATTGTACTCATTGTACTATGGTGAAGGAAAATTAAGCGGATTACATGCGTGCCTAACGCGGATTTTGTTTGTCTTGTCTCAATTTGGGATGATTTGGGATGATGTATGTACTTTGTTGGGGAAATGTGTAGTGGAGAATTGGGTTTCATATTATTCTTAACTAAAATATATGGTTCGATTTTGCAAGTTTAAGCGTCCACGACCTTTGGTTGTGATTAGTAGTAGGTGGATGAAGTTTTGCTACTAATACAAAAGTGAAGATACACTATTGAAATGCCAACAATATTATCATTCATTAACCGAAGTGAAATTACAAGACAAGATCACAGCTGGGATTTTAAACTGCCACTAAATTATTCAGAAATCATTTTAAAGCATAGCAGATTACTGGTTGGATGCACTCTTAACACAAACACACCAATACAACTTATTTATTTACTATGCGCAAACAACGCAACCACATTCTTCAGGCATTTTACTTAGAGTCATTGGGTTTTTGTTCAATATCTTCGGTGGACATTTTTGTTTCTGAGGTACCTCGTGGATGCTTTATCCACTCAAAAAATTGTTCATTGGGTCTTGGTTTAATATCTTTGGTGAACATCTTTGTTTCCGAGGTACCTGATGGATGCTTTATCCAATCAAAAAATGGTTGCCTCTCACCAAAAATTTGTTCATTGGGTCTTGGTTCAATATCTTTGGTGAACATCTTTGTTTCTGAGGTACCTCGTGGATGCTTTATCCACTCATCAAAAAATGGTTGCCTCTCACCAAAAATTTGTTCATTGGGTCTTGGTTCAATATCTTTGGTGAACATCTTTGTTTCTGAGGTACCTCGTGGATGCTTTATCCACTCATCAAGAAAATATTCATTAGGTCTTGGTTCAATATCTTTGGTGAACATCTTTGTTTCTGAGGTACCTCGTGGATGCTTTATCCACGTATCAAAAAATGGTATCCAATCATCGAAAAATTGTTCATTGGGTCTTGGTTCAATATCTTTGGTGAACATCTTTGTTTCTGAGGTACCTGGTGTATCATCACATTTAGGCTTTAATCCGTCAACAATTCGCTCTTGAATTTCTTTTGGCACGACCTGATCTTCCGTGACCTTTTTCCAATATTCTCCAGTTGGCTCTTTTCTTGATTCCACAGTAGTAGTAGTAACAGCAAACTTATCCACAAAATTAATTGAGATAAAGAAGAGAAAATGAAGGTCAGATCATTAATTACTAATAATATACTAGTTACATTCTTAATAATCCTGACATGTTAATTTGTAAGTAAAAAAAAATAAAATAACTAAGCGATCACTGCCATGTGATCACCTAATCATCAAATATTTTTATGTACTCGTACATACATACATACATGTATTAATTAATATAGTTTGTTAAAGGAGAACTTACCAAACAAAGGAAGAGGAGAGGAAGCAAAGCAAGAGCAGGCCTCATTTTGAACATGAGAGAAAAAGCTTTCTTTGTCTATTGTCTGTGTGGAGTGGGTTATGACATCTCCCTAGCAGCTGCTATTTATAGCGAGAAGACAACCAAAGCAAGATAGCATATTTTTTATTTTTTTTTACGTGGAAGATAGCATACAAATTGAAAAGTGATGTGTGTGAAGTATAGTCTATCTAAACTTCTTGGTACTAATTTAATAGCAGTATATATACAGAAATTATTTTAAATTTGTTTATATTATTTTTTATATAAATTATGTAACAAAAAAAACTTCTTTTATTTTCATTTTAAAGAAATGATAATTTTATCCGTACAATACATCATGTAATAGACACATGTACATTGACGGACCTTTTAGATATTAAAAGTGACGGAATATCTTATTTGCATTGTTTTGAAAGCTTAGGAGGGTCAAATTGCACATTTCGCAACATTAGGGGATTAAGTGCATGACAACTATAGTACAACGAGATAACTTTCTTTTAACCATTTTTTAAACTTCTACAATAAATAAATTATTCTTAACATTGCTGCGGTAACAACCTAAACTTGACAACTTCACTCACAAAAGTGTAGAGTCTAAGGTGAGTCTCACCATGATAAACCCACAATTTTGTGAGTAATCATTATTCTAAAGTTGCAATTTAAGTTGTCATACTATCATTTTTTAATTATTCTCTGTTTAACAATATTTTTTTGTTCTTATTTTGACTAAATATATTTTAAGAAAAACACTCATCACTATAATTTGTCATATTTTACAGAGATTTATTTGTATTTATTGACAGTATAAAAAAGTTTTACAAAACTTGCGTTTCCCATATATACAAAATTGGCTAAGTCTTTTCTTACTATTTCAAAAATCTTTTAAATAATACTAGATGATTAGACAATAGTCTAAAATTCTTTACATTATAAATGAATACAATGTAATCTCTGTTTTATATTTTATCATGTGTTCGGGGTCACCCTACATTTATATAAATATTTCCTAGGTTGATTAAGAAACATTCATTTTCTATTCATATAAAAACAAAATGGTCAACCTGCGATCTATTAAAATATTCGTCATTATTAGGGGAAATGCTACTAATATATTATAAAGACCAAATTAATATGACGTTTTTTTACGAGAAAAAATAAATTTTATTTATAGATAAGTCCAGCCGCCCTTATTAAGTCTGAGAGCATGAGAGAAATGGAATGGAAGAATTGAATGAATGTGAATGAATTGAGTTGTGACTTGATTTGCAAGTCATGGTTATATACAACTGCAGCAAGCTGTTGCTGCATAACTGAATCAGTTTCAGTTAGTTACACAGGAGCAGAAAATATAACTAACTAACTAATACTTGACTTGTGCAACAAGTTAAATAACTAAGCTAAATGAAAATAATTCATTTACTCTAATACTCCCCCTCAAGTTGGAGAATATATGTCTAATATTCCCAACTTGGAGACTAAATGCTCAAACAGTGGTCTAGGGATGGCCTTGGTCAATAAGTCTGCCACTTGATCCTTTGACTTGACATGTATTAGTGTAATGACCCCTTCGTTCACCTTGTCTCTTGTGAAATGACAATCGATTTCTATATGCTTGGAACGCTCATGAAAAGCAGGATTGGTAGCAATGGCAATGGCAGCTTGGCTATCGCAAAATACACTTGCACGGCCAATCTCAATCTCAAAATCTCTAAGGAAGCTTTGGAGCCAAACAAGTTCACTTGTGACGTTTGCTAAGGCTCTATATTCTGCTTCAGCAGAAGACCTGGAGACAGTGGGCTGCTTCTTTGATTTCCATGAGACCAAAGAATCACCTAAGAACACACAAAAACCTGTGGTACTCCTTCTGCTATCTGCACATCCTCCCCAATCGGCATCTACATAGGCCTGTAGCCTGATTTCAGAGGCTGCTGAAAACAGAATTCCCTGACCTGGAGTCCTCTTTAGATACCTGAGCAAGTGGTGCAATGCTTGCAAATGAGTGGACTTTGGATCGCTCATGTATTGACTTAATTTGTTCACTGCATAACATATATCTGGCCTGGATATAGTTAGGTACATTAACCTTCCAATCATCCTTCTATATTGAGATGGGTCATCCAAAGGATCACCAACATCTTTGGATAAAATGAGCTTAGGTTCCATAGGTAGGAACTCAGGTTTAGCATCTAAGAATCCTGTATCTTCTAACAGGTTTAGAGTATATTTGTGCTGTGAAAGCATAATTCCAACAGGGGATTTGGCAATTTCTAACCCAAGAAAGTACTTGAGATCTCCAAGTATTTTCAACTTGAAAATAGCCTCAAGCTGTTGCTGCACCTGCATGATCCTTTCTTGTGAGGCACTGGCTACTATTATATCATCAACATAAACCAATAGTACTACCAAGGAGTCCCCTGATCCGTGAGTAAACAAAGAGTAATCACTCTTGGACTGTACAAAACCATGATTCAGCAAGGAGGAGGAGAATTTTTTGAACCATTGTCTAGATGCCTGCCTTAACCCATAGATAGATTTCTTCAGTCTACAAACAAGGTGCTCCCCCTCTTTGTGATAGCCCAAAGGCTTAGCCATGTATACTTCTTCCACCAAATCACCATTCAAAAAGGCATTGTTGATGTCCAATTGTAAGAAATGCCAGCCTTTAATGGCAGCAATGGACAGCAGAATCCTGACTGAGGTAAGCTTGGCTACTGGAGAAAAGGTATCTTGGAAGTCAATACCTGCTTGTTGAGTGTAGCCCTTTGCCACCAACCTAGCTTTGAACCTATCAATGCTCCCATCAGCCTTATGTTTAATTTTGTACACCCATCGGCAGCCAATCGTGTGTTTCCCTTCAGGTAAAGGGACTAGATCCCATGTGTCATTGGACTCCATAGCTTCAATTTCTTCCCTCATGGCTTGTCTCCATTCAGGATATGCAACTGCTTGATGGTAAAAATGTGGTTCAGGAATAGCATCAACCTGCATTACAAATTGTTGGTAATTCTGCTGCAGCCTATCATAGGAGAAAAATTCAGAGATTGGATGAGGGGCAGTAGCTGAATTGCATTGATACTGAGACAGATATGAAGGCCTTCTGGAAACTCGATCTGATCTTCTTAGAGGAATTGCAGGTTCAAGAGGCTGCTGTGGTGGTTGCTGGAGGACAATATCCTGCTGAGGGACTGGAAGGACTATCTCAGGAAATGGATCTGGAGCTGCAGCATTAGGATTTATATGAAAAGGGAAGATGGATTCATGGAAAATCACATCCCTTGAGATGAAAAATTCTCTGGAGGCAAGATTGTACAGTTTGTACCCCTTATAACCACTTGGATAGCCTACAAACACAGCAGCAATAGCCCTTGGTTGGAATTTTGTCCTATGAGCTGCAAGTGTGGAAGCAAAGCACAAGCATCCAAACACTCTTAGGGAATCATATGGAGGCAGTTTGGCATATAGTTTCTGATATGGGGACTCATACTGCAAGATCTTGGCAGGAATCCAATTGATCAATTGGGTGGCAGTTGAAATGCAGTCTCCCCAAAAAGAAATTGGCACCTTGGACTGAAAATACAATGCCCTTGCAATGTTCAATACATGCTGGTGTTTTCTTTCCACCACAGAATTTTGCTGAGGGGCTTGCACACAAGAAAATTGATGCAAAATTCCTTTTGACTGTAGAAAACCTGTGAGGGCTAGTTCCTTTGCATTGTCACTTCTAACCTGCTTAATGACTTTATGAAATTGAGTCTCAATCATCACAATAAAGCTGGTTAGCTTTTGAGTAGATTCAGATTTATTTTTCAACAAATAAGTCCAAGTAAACCTAGTGCAATCATCCACAATTGTAAGAAAGTACCTATGGCCATGATAAGTGGGACAATGAAAAGGACCCCATGTGTCAACATGAATTAAATCAAAAGCATTAGCAGCTAAATGATTATTTGAAGTGTAAGGTAACCTTTTCATTTTGGCAAGAGGACATATAGTACACACACTTGTATCTGAACTACATTTCAAATCAGAAAATTGAAGTTTCTGCAAAACTTTATTGGATAAATGTCCTAATCTAGAGTGCCAAGTGAAATGGGAAACTGAGTTGGCATTATTCAGTGTATTATTAACAGACATGACTGATTCTGGAACCATGTTCTGGACAGCATCATCCTTGAAGAAATAGAGTCCTCCAAGGAGACTAGCCCTTCCAATCACCCTCAGGTTGCTGAGGTCCTGTATAAAACAGTCATTTGTGTTAAAAATTACTGCGTAAGAGTTTTGTTTCAGCAATGCAGCCACAGAAATGAGATTCACATGAAATTCAGGAATATACAGGACATTATGGAGCTGAATAGTGTTTGACAAAGCAACAGTGCCTATTGCTTGAACTTTGACCTTGTGACTATTTGGTAAAGACACAAAGGAATTGGAAACAGTCATAGTAGGGATAAATTTTGTCAGGCAACAGGTTATGTGACTTGTGGCTCCGGAATCCAAAATCCATTTGAAATTATTTGGAGCAGAATTTAATGAAGCAGAAAGCACATGGCCAAGGTGAATATTATCAATTGTGGAAAAGATTGTACCTAAGGTAGTTTCTTGCAAAATCTCCACCTTAGGAGTCTGAGCAGCTTGCATTTGGGCAGAAAACATCTGCATCAGCTGTTGAAGTTGGTTGCTGGTGAGCTGCAGAGGGTTCTCAGGTCCTGCAGAGGTAACAGCAGCTGAAGGATCAGACACTTGATGAGCAGAATTACTGTTGGACTTGTGCTTCCCTTTCTTGTAATGGGGAGGGTAACCAATGATCCTGTAACACTGCTCCTTGGTATGCCCAAGCACTCCACAATTTGCACATTTTGGTCTATCATTGGAGCTGGCTTTCTTGTTATCTTGATTGTTCCTTACAGCAAAGGAAGTCTGATTGTCAGCATTACCAACTGCTCTTTGCTTTTCTTCTTGAATTACCAATGAGAAAACCTTGTTAATTGGAGGGATTGGATCCATGAGGAGAATTTGACCCCTGATAGCAGAAAATGAATCATCTAAACCCATGAGAAAGCCAATGACATATTCAGTTTCAAGAAACTTCAGGAATTGTGTAGTTCCTTCACAATTACAAGAGAGCAATGGTCGATATTCTCTCAATTCAGTCCATAAAGCCTTCAACTTTGTGTAGTATTGGGTTACAGAAAGCAAACCCTGCTGTGTAGTGGCCAATTCCTTCTTGAGCTCGAAGATCCTTGGACCATTCCCCTGCTAGAATCTATCTTTTAAATCTTGCCATATTTCAGCTGCTGTTGAGTGAGTGATGATGCATGCTGAAATATCTTTACTGACAGAATTAAGCAACCAAGAACACACTATGCTATTAATCCTATCCCAGGAAGCCATCAGCATGGCATTGTTTTCAGGCCTTGGCAAGGAACCATCCACAAAGGCCATTTTGTTCTTAGCAAGTAATGCCATTTTCATGGATCGAAACGAAAAATGGAAGTTATCACCATTAAGTGGCTGAGAAACTAACACTAGGCTAGGGCCATCAGATGATAAAATTGAATAGGGATTTGTAAAATCCTCTAAACTTTGAGTTGCCATAGTTGACAATGCAGAAAAAATTGTAGAGATTAAGATGAGAGGAAAAAGATGTAGAAGAACACCTGAATCGAAGAATTGAAGAATTGAAGGAATTCTGCACAATCACCTTGGAATTCCTCAAAGAACTTGATGTAAACAGAATCAAGATCTGAGGAATCTGGGAAAGAATACCTCAATTACTTAGTGAATTCTCCAGAGAAAATCGGAGAAAATCGCAGTAAGGAGGGCAGAATCATGACTTCAGAATCAGTTGCAGAGCAGAAAAAAATGCGGAAGAAATTGCTCTGGATACCATATTAAGTCTGAGAGCATGAGAGAAATGGAATGGAAGAATTGAATGAATGTGAATGAATTGAGTTGTGACTTGATTTGCAAGTCATGGTTATATACAACTGCAGCAAGCTGTTGCTGCATAACTGAATCAGTTTCAGTTAGTTACACAGGAGCAGAAAATATAACTAACTAACTAATACTTGACTTGTGCAACAAGTTAAATAACTAAGCTAAATGAAAATAATTCATTTACTCTAATAGCCCTTCAAATTAAAAACAATTCATCAAGTTTGATATTAATAAAATATAAATATACTCTATTTTCTAAGTTTATCGAAATTTTATAACTCTATTTTTCCTCTAAAAATTATCGATACTAAGAGACTAAAATGTTTGAAGCATCCTCTATCCAACTCAAGAGAATCATGAAATAAAGCATATCAAGCTATAGCACGCTACAACAGTACTAATACCACAGTGGCGTGAATAGCTCTATTTAATATACGAATGGCCCAGTGTACTAAGGAATTGTTGGTTTCATAATTTTCCAAGACATTTACATCTTTTAGACAGTTTTCTCTTATACAAAATTTGGGATGAAAATAACTAATTTAACACCTGAATATATACAGAAATTATTTTAAATTTGTTTATATTATTTTTTATATAAATTATGTAACAAAAAAACTTCTTTTATATTAATTTTAAAGAAATGATAATTTTATCCTTACAATACATCA
This sequence comes from Nissolia schottii, assembly GCA_003254905.1. NCBI lineage: Eukaryota > Viridiplantae > Streptophyta > Magnoliopsida > Fabales > Fabaceae > Nissolia > Nissolia schottii. The sequence continues at coordinate 8,192 of QANU01080231.1, read as the reverse complement.
TGTAATAGACACATGTGCATTGACTGACCTTTTAGATATTAAAAGTGACGAAATGTCTTATTTGCATTGTTTAGAAAGCTTAGGAGGGTCAAATTACACATTTCGCAACATTAGGGGATTAAGTGCACGACAACTATAGTACAAGGAGATAAGTTACTATTAACCATTTTTTAAACTTCTACAATTAATAAATTATTCTTAGCATTGCTGCGGTAACAACTAAACTTGACAACTTCACTCACAAAAGTGTAGAATCCAAGGTGAGTCTCACCATGATAAACCCCACAATTTTGTGAGTAATCATTATTCTAAAGTAGCAATTTAAGTTGTCATACTATCATTTTTTAATGATTGTCTGTATAACAATATTTTTTATTCTTATATTCACTAGATATATTTTAAGAAAAACACCCATCACTATAATTTGTCATATTTTACAGAGATTTATTTGTATTTATTGACAGCATAAAAAAGTTTTACAAAATTTGTGTTGCCCATATATACAAAATTGGCTAATTCTTTCCTTACTATTTCAAAAATCTTTTAAATAATAGTAGATGACTAGACAATAGTAGAATTCTTTACATTATAAATGAACACAATGTAATCTCTATTTTATATTTTATCATGTGTTCGGGGTCACCCTACATTTATATAAATATTTCCTAGGTTGATTAAGCAACATTCATTTTCTATTCATATAAAAACAAAATGGCCAACCTGCCATCTATTAAAATATTCGTAATTATTAGGGGAAATGCTACTAATATATTATAAAGACCAAATTAATATGATGTTTTTTTACGAGAAAAAATAAATTTTATTTATAGATAAGTCCAGCCGCCCTTCAAATTAAAAACAATTCATCAAGTTTGATATTAATAAAATACAAATATGCTCTATTTTCTAAGTTTATCGAAGTTTAATAGCTATTTTTCCTCCAAAAACTATCGATATTAAGAGACTAAAAGGTTTGAAGCATCCTCAATCCAACCTAGAGAATCTTGAAATAAAGCATATCAAGCTATAGCACGCTGCAACAGTACTAATACCACAGTGGCGTGAATAGCTCTATTTAATACACGAATGGCCCAGTGTACTAAGGAATTGTTGGTTTCATAATTTTCCAAGACATTTACATCTTTTAGACAGTTTTCTCTTATACAAAATTTGGGATGAAAATAACTAATTTAACACCTGAATATATACAGAAATTATTTTAAATTTGTTTATATTATTTTTTATATAAATTATGTAACAAAAAAACTTCTTTTATATTAATTTTAAAGAAATGATAATTTTATCCTTACAATACATCATGTAATAGCCACATGTGCATTGACTGACCTTTTAGATATTAAAAGTGACGGAATGTCTTATTTGCATTGTTTAGAAAGCTTAGGAGGGTCAAATTGCACATTTCGCAACATTAGGGGATTAAGTGTGTAACACCCTAGCTAACTGCATACCCTCGAGTAGTACACAATGCTCACTAGGTTGTTAATCACTTGGTGGGAATACTTATAGTCCCTTACTATTTTTTTTTGAAAATATTTGGTTAAGGAAAATATGGACCAATTTAAAACTTTTCTACTGAGTGCATATTTACAAAATATGAGCCATGTGTGAATCAAAGTATATAAGACAAACGATAGAGCTTGAGGCTTACAACCAATAGTCATTCATAGCATAATTATATACCTAAGCAAGTACCTGGTCCTTCACAGATAAGTACAACCAATCATATAATATTATAATAAAGTATAGGTACATGTTATAATCATCCATACACATAATAAAAGTTCGTCCATCGCATAACCAGCTAAGCATGTCTTCATAGCCTTGAAGATCTGTCCGTCCGTCATCAGTAGCTTGTCCTCTGTTCTTTCCTGATCCTCTTGGTGCTTCTCATAGTTCACGTCTACCCCTGGAAGTATAAGTGAGTGGGGGTGAGAACATTCGTCCTCAGTGG
>QANU01080199.1:41202-58006 GCA_003254905.1 Nissolia schottii | reverse complement strand
ACAATGACACAATCATCCAGATATTCCCAGAAAATCCTATGCATATAATCCATAAAGATCGCGAGAGCATTCGTCAAACCAAAAGACATTATTGTAAACTCATAATGTCCATACTGAGATCAGAGTGCCGTCTTAGCTATATCCTCCTCTCATACTCTAATCTGATGATAGCCAGACCGCAAATCAATCCTTGAAAAGATCTTAGCATCCTTCAGCTGATCTAGAAGATCATCGATCCTAGGCAATGGATACTTGTTCTTAATTGTCACTTTGTTCAATTGCCTATAATCGACGCACATTCTCATAGTGTCATCTTTCTTCTTCACAAACAACACCGGTGCTCACCATGGTGATGCACTTGGTCGTATGAACTGTTTCCCCATCAACTCTTCTAGCTGCCTTTTCAATTCCTGCAATTCCAACGGAGACATACGATACGGTGCAATGGAAATAGGTCCAGCACCAGGCACCAGATCGATAGAGAACTCTACTTCCCGCTTCGGTGGAAACGCCGGAATATTGTCAGGAAATACATCTGGGTAATCCCGAACCACAGGAATATCTTTGACTTCCTGCTTTGCAATTGCCACTTCCGACGATGCAAAGAAAACACAGCCTTGATCTCTTAACTGACAGAAATAGAGAATTGGCAACTCCTCCTCTGAGGCTACTGAACTTTTAACCATAGAAGGAAAAGTAACCAACTTCCTAGCACAGTCGAGAACCTCCTGATTAGCATTCAACCAATCCATCCCTAGTATCACATTCAGACCTACTAGGGGGAGACAGATTAAATCATCCATGAACTCTTTTTCCTACAGCCGAAATGGACAACGCAGACATACCTGACAGGTCTTAACTGGCGGTGCAGTAGGTGTAGATACAGCAAGGGTATACGGTAGTGTCGTAGGAGATAACTGTAACTTCTTCACACTATCGTAAGAGATAAAGGAGTGTGATGCTCCAGAATCATACAAAACAATCAAGGTCTTCCCATAAATAGTACAATTACCCAAAATCAGACCTTCTTTCTCCTTAGTTCCTCTGCGACCATAGTGAATACTCTTCCCTGACGTAGGGTGGGTGGTGGCGCTACTGGACACTCTCTGACAAAATGGCCTGTCTTGCCACACCTGAAGCAAACTCCCTGACCTGCTAAACATTCTCCGAAACGCCCCCTGCCACATTTTGGGCAAGGTGTACGTGGATCTGCTCGCTGCTGGGTCTCCGGCGTGCTTCGGCCCGGAGTACCAAATGATGGAGATGTCGTTGCTGGAGATCCTGTTCCTGCTGGCCCTGCTCTAGGCTGACTCTGCACTCTCCCTGATCCTTGCTGAGGCCTTGGTGGATACTGACCTCGGCTTCATCCCACAGCTGCTGCTTGAAACGGTCCCCACTTCCTCGGTTCGCTCTGGGAACTGCCAGCACCGTCAAACCTTCTCTTGAATCTGTCACTTCTCACCTGAGCTAGATCTCTATTTCCTTCCTCCTGAGCCAAGCAAGTGTTCACCAAGGTGGTATAATCACGGACACCTGCCACATTCAGAAATACCTTCAACTCAGGTTTCAGACCTCGCTAGTATTTAGCACATTTCCAGCCTTCACTTGGGTTCATCCTTCACATCGGTGAATATCGGCAAAGTTTCTCAAACTTTGCCATGTACTCGGTCACTGTCATTGATCCCTGTTTCAGCTCCATGAATTCTGCCTCTTTTCTATTCTGCAACTCTTGTGGAAAATATTTGTCCAAGAATACTTCCTTGAACCTGTTCCATGTCACTAGATCCACATCTCGCTCAAACTGGGGCTTGGTGGTATCCCACCATTCGCCCGCTGCTCCCTCTAGCTTCCGAGAAGCAAATTTGACCTTCTGTTGTTCCATGCACGGGATATCCTCAAAGATATGCTCTAATTTCCTAAGCCAGCCATGAACTAGCTCAGGATCCATCACGCCTTCAAATATTGGTGGATTGGTGCGTGAAAAATCCCGGTACTTCGTGGCTTCCAGCTCTTGCGCTGTCGGCGGCGTGTTGCGTTGGGCATTGGAAGCAGCCACCAACGCCGTAGCCTGGGCTATCTCTCGCAGAACATCTGCAAGTTCTGGGGACTCCGGAGTACGCTGTGTATTGTCCCTGCAGGGTGGTATATCTAATATGTCGTACCTGCACAGTTTCGAGGTGATCAGTCTCAAGAAAGGCAAGTACACAGGAACTTAGCACATACCACTTAGCTGAAACATACGCCGTAATCATGCCCGAAAGCATAGTGCAGCTCAGTCCTCAGGCTCTTTTGGACCAAACTGCTTTGATACCAAATGAAACACCCTAGCTACCTATTTACTCGTACGTAGTAAACAAAGCTCACTAGGTTGTTGTCTACTTGGACGGAATACCTTAGTCCATAGTTATCTTTTGAAAATGATCATTGCTCAAGAAAATAAGGACCCATTTTAAACTTTTGCTTGTATCACATCAATACTAAAATAGAGCCATGCATTGGAATAAAACAAATATAACAAGGCGGATAACATTATCATAATCAGAATCTGTAATATACATCTGGTGGGTCCACCATACAAGGTCACATAGTATAAGATATACATAATATGTACATAGATCACCATATCAAATACATAATCCAGAATACACAGCATCAAAATACAAGGACTACTGGAATGCTACTCAGTATGTCCCTGGCAAAATGTAAATGTCTAACAGTCTCCTAGCCGCTCATGGCTCAGCTGGTGGCTCATCCGTATCCTCAAAATAGGACTCATCATCTTCTGTACCTGAAGTCATAAAACAGTGGGGATGAGAACGGTAGGTTCTCAGTGGAAATAACTTTAGTTCCTGAGTCTCGTATCAGATTATGTCGGACTTCAGGCCGCTCAGAAATCTCTAGGTGAACATACAAACTACATATCCTACCAGTTATTATCTGGCCTATCTGAACGGCTTTATCTACATTATTATGTGATAAGGGAACTACTCTTGTTTACTACATTCTCGTGCTGCTTAACATTTCGTTAAATCCGTCTCGAGCGTGCTCTTGACGGTACGGAATAACAGCAAATCATACATTCCAATCAAACTGAATAACAGCATATAATCAGAGTACATTCAGCATAACAGAATCATCGGAGTATGCATCACATAGTCATCCAAAGTAAACATAACAGAATCAGCAGAATATATGTAGCATAGTCACCAACATAAACATGATAGAATTATCAGAATAACATGTCTAACAGAATGTAACAATATAACAGAATATGTGTTATTCCCAACCATAGTAATGTCCTCTTTTGACACTAGTATGACGGAATAACCTCACACCCTCAGTATAGGCCGACATGTCTGGACCTTACTGCGGTGGGCTTCCACCTGCCTTGTGCCCCCCTCGGGACCCCTCGACAGTGGACGAATATTGTACCACCACCTAAGCTTGCCTCCTTTCGACAATGCATAGGCGTGGTAACCGCACACCTCCAGGTATGCCATATCGACACCACCTGTGGCGGGCTTCCACATTCAGGATGCCTCGACCTCCTGAAGTGGGATCATAGTGGCTCACGTGATCACGGCCTGTTCAGCATGTGGCATATAGCCAATTTCAGCATTGGGCATTTGCCCTGTTTCAGCAGCATTGGGCATTGGCCCTTTTTCAGCAGCATTGGGCATTGGCCCTTTTTCAGCAGCATTAATGGTACCTGCAGCATGGCATACTGGTTTCCCTATGGTTCATTTCAGCATCTTTACTTATCTCAGAGTTAATTATCATGTCTTTAACTAGGTGTGTCATGAATGCATGAGATGCTACAGATTTTATCATAAATTACAGGTAACATGCATGGTCAGTACATTTTCATTACATACAGCATATACGTTCATACAATTCAGCTATCACTCATCTTTACAGCATCAAATACCAGACTATGAGCCTCAAGAGGGTGCCATCAGTTTTCTCTAGTCTCAAGCCGCTCAGCGAAAACTGATGTTCGCTCAGCGGTTTGAGCTCCTCCGCTCAGCGATAGAGGTTGTATCGCTCAGCGGTACTGACCTCATCGCTCAGCGGCTGAAACTTTCTCGAATTTTCTCCACCGCCTTACATTAAAAATATCTTTTTCACTTTCCACGTGGGCTTCAGCCCGCTCAGCGGCGCCTGAGCCTCCGCTCAGCGGCCCCTGTGCGAGAGCTGAAAACCGAATTGCTCTTCTCTTCCATTTTCTTCCCTTAGCTTCCATGGAACCCTACTTGAGTTTCACACATAATTCAAGCACAATAATCATATCTAATCCAGGTCACAAGACCCTTCAGAATTGTCTTCCTAAGTCCTAACATCATTTCTAGCATTTATGTCCATAAAATCACATAATCATCAAACATACATAAAATCACATAAACATCATTCACTATCAAAGAGGTGAGGAACTAGAGTTACCCACTTCCTCAAGAACTTGTTGATGCTAGAAGGAAGAGGAAATCAAGCCTTGCTTGCTTGTTTGAAGTCTCCTTGACCTAAGATGAAATACTTGACATAATTAGGGCAACATAGGTTATGGAAGCTTGGTTCTTCACCAAGGGATGAAAACTCACCAACTACTCTTGATTTGCCTTCCTTATGGACTTAGGAATGAATTATGATGATGAGAAAGATGAACTTGAAGCTTGATGGCTTGCTTGAACTTTTCTTTCCAAGAAAGAACAAAAACCTAGGTTATGGAACTTTGATTCACCAAGTGAGGAGAAGATAATCTTACTTGCTTGTTCTCTTGATGAATTTAAGAGACTTTAAAGTGATGAAAGCAAAGGGTGAGGATTAAACTTGGTGGACCTTTGGATGGCTTTAGGTCTTAGAAATTTTGGAAGATGAAAATGAAAGACTTTTGAGTGTTTTGGGTGTGTATTCAGGCTTCATGGGTGAAGGAGGGCTGTCGTGGGTATTTAGGGGTTGTAGGCCATCCATAATTCCAATTTTACCCTTAGTGTGTTTTAGGTCATGTTTGCTCATTAATTATTTATGTCCGGACGTCCTAAAAATATTCTGGACACACCGTTGTGACCTATTAATTATCGTTGTTAATATTTAAATCTTAGTTGGACTATTCTTAAATTTAATTTCATATTAATATATTTTACAGACTCCTGTGAGTCGTGAGGAAAATATAATAAAACCCTAATTTCGATCCAAACGTCACCGGACGTCACGAGATCGTCAAAGGATTATTTTAACTAATATTTCAGAGATAAAATTTAATATTTGAATTTTATTTCATTTTTATCTCACCTTTTCCTTCTTATTATATTTTTAATTCTTTCCTAGATAGCATTTTAACTGAAGGGAAAAAGTCGGGTTGTTACACAAGGAGCGAGTCATACATGGGAACCGAAACTAAATAACAAAAAAGGAAAAGAAAAGAAGAAAAAGAAAAGGATTTGGCTAAATTGCTTCCCCGACAGCGGCACCAAATTTGACGCTCACCAAAACGTCGTTAATTTTAGTGCGCGATCAAATAATAATTTATAAACCAAGAAAACCCCAAAAACGTAATAAGGGGGCTAACCTAGGTCGTCTCTCAAGGAAGCAATTTAGAACCAAGTTTAAATGTTTAACTAAATCAGGGGGGTTTGGTTTGATGAAATTAAGAGAAATTTAAAACGAGAATAAGTTAACAATGATAAAAGCAATATCCTGCATACGGCATTTCTAGATCAAGGATTAATTGTCATTGGTTCCTAATTCATTATTCATAGTAGGGGGTGTTGTTTATTAGTTGAAATCTCTAACTAATACGCAATTTACTTAAGAGACTACGATCGTCAATCCCCTAAGCATTTGTTAATACAGGAGATAAGACTAAGATCTCAGCATTAAGAACCCATATTAATTATGTACCAATTGCATAACCTAATTAAATCTAATTAGTTCCCCAGAAAGTTCCTTATCATAGTTTAATAAATCATACAATCGTCAAGATCCATTAACCTAGATTTAACCCTAACTAATAACATGCGATCGCTATATCATTAATTAAGGGTGGAACAATTCATGATTAATCATTAAGCGCAAGACCTCGAATTAATCCTAATCTAGAGTTACCGCACGCAAGATATTAAAGAACTACTCCTCCATGGATGGAGGATAGAAACTCATAATAAGTAAAGAGAAAGAAAGAGTAAAGGGCAACGGAGAATTAAAATAATAGAACCTGAATACAATTCGGCAGAACTTCGTAACAATTCTTCAAAGAAAAGACTTCTAACAAAGCACTTCTAACATAAACCTAAAGTGCACAAAAAAAAGGGAAAAAGTGTAGGTAATAGAAGTGGAGTTCTCTCAAGTTAAGAGGAACTTGGATGGGTGATGGATGCTCCTCAAGTGAATGCCTTAGCCTCCTATTTATAGGCAAAGGTCCGACGGAACCGCTCAGCGATTTAGGTACCACCGCTGAGCGGTAAATGAGTAATAGTTGAGCGGCAAGGCAGTATCGCTGAGCGGCGTAATCATTTCATGCGGCTTAATAAATATGCTGGCAGCTTTTTGTAGGGTGGCGCCGACGTGCCAGAGCGGCGCAGCAATCCAGGTCGGCGACAGCAACTGGCTCCGGGGCTTCACCGCTAAGCGGCCATGGGTTCACCGCTTAGCGATTCCTTGTCCTATTCGCGCTGACCGATGCTGTTAACCGTTGAGCGGTCCTGCTCTAATTCGCCATTTTGCTTCTTTTTTCCTCTTTTGCCCTTGGCCACATCGTCTCTTCATATCTTCAATGATCCTCTTCATTCCTTTCCTACAATTAAAATAGAAAAACTACAAAAGAAATATACACATTAAATTCTAAGATTAAAACAATGCTTGAACTTGTCGTTTTCTCAATTTCTCACAAAAGAGGATAATGTGCAAAACATATTGACTAAGTATTAAAACCACACATTTTTAGTATGCACTTGTTCATTTATAGGATAATAAAATAGGGTGCAAAATCCACTTATCAATGTCAAAACTGTTTCTTAATAATATTCAGCTGATCTATGGATGATTGCAAGTAGTATAGAAATCTTTCTTTTAAATTATGAAACCCTGAATCTTCAGTCAGATCGATCAGTGCAAACCCTGGGCCGCTCAGAGCGCAAGGCTGCTCAGCGCAAGCCCCAGGCCGCTCAGTACACACCTGACGAAATTCAGCTCCAAGTCTTGCAATTTTCCATGTTCTGCATAGTTACGCATATACAATTTCAAGAGAGTTTCTTCTAACATCTATCATCATTTTTAACACATATAGAGAACATATCTTCATGCTCAACATCTTCATGAACATAAACAAAGGTAAATCCACAATTAACAAAACAAGCGTCTGGTTTTTGTCAGAGATTAGCAACCACAAATCGGAGAGGTCCAAGACCTTAACCCAAGGTTTTTGGTAACCCCACTGCACGAAGTTCGAGTTTTGCCCCTTTTCCCAAAATTACCATTTCGTCCCCGTAGACGCCTTGTTTTCTTTGGAATTTTTGTTCTCAAAAACCCGATGTGTAACACCCCTGCTAACTGCATACCCTCGAGTAGTACGCAATGCTCACAGGGTTGTTATTGACTTGGTGGGAATACTCATAGTCCCTCATTACTTTTCGAAAATAGTTGATTATGGAAAATACGGACCATTTTAAAATTCTTTATGCTGAGTGCGTATTCATAAAGTATGAGCCATGTGTGAATCAAAGTATATAAGACAAACGATAGAGCCGAAGGCTTGCCCCGAATAGTCATTCATAATATAAATATTTACATAAGCAAGTACCTGGTCCTTCACAGATAGTTACAACAAATACAGAGTATAATAATAGTTACATATACAAGGCATAATCATTACATAGCAAAATATCTGTCTACTGCAAAACTAAACTAGCTGTTCCTATGCTAGTCTGTGCTTGACCTTGACTGCTCCACGTGCGGCTCCTCATATGGCTCCTCATAGCCCTCATTGTCCTCGCCTGCCCCTGGAAGCATAAGCGAGTGGGGATGAGAACGTTTGTCCTCAGTGGTTTACCTTGGCGTCAGGGGATTCCTTTTTAACTCACTTATGAACCAAGCCGCTCAGGAGATCTCCATGTTTACATGCATACTAACATCATACTGATTATTATCTTTCCTAGGATCCTGACGGCTTTATCTACTTTACTAGGTGACGGGGGATCTAATCTTTCTTATCTAGGTTCTCCTGCTTATTAACTTTCTCGTGTATATACATAGCCGTCTCGAGCGTTCTCTTGACGGTACTTACATCATACATATACTTACATACACTTCTCATATACTTATGCATCACATAGTCAGTAATCATATCATGGCATATACATTCATTTCATACTCTATGCATGGGGAACTGGAGATCTCTTACGCATCCCGGCTCACCTGGGTTAGCGTCCTTCTTGTTACATCTGTCCCGTGCTCATGTAGCTGTGGCCTACAGCTACAACCACTTATGTTCCCAGCTTGACGAAGACCCGGCTGCGCTCACACCAGAGTGGTTGCTATCCACTGATGGGGTCTGTGTCCATCATCGCCAATAAAATGGGCTACCCTTCCTACAAGTAGGGAGGTGGGGTCCGTACCCTTTTGACGTGACCAAGCGGGGACTCATATCTCATCATATCTCATCATCATGTCTCACCATATTTCATCATCATGCCATTAACCTCATTGACCAATCCACCCTTTTGGAATTGGTGAGGTAGCATCATTAACCAATCCACCCTTTCGGGACTGGTGAGGGGTGTGTCCGTAGACGTTCCAAGAGAAAGGATTCCTATCATATAACTACCTACTTATTCCCTAGTGTTCAATTATAATCTTTAAGCATTAAGTGATTAAACTCTAATTCTCTAAGGTTGTCCTAACACTTACTGACAACCCGGTCCTCATGATGCATGATATCATAGACATTCTAATCATAATAATTCTACATGCAATGTTCCACATACATAATACATATTAACATACATCAGTTACATAAATGCTTGTTGGAATTATGGGCCCAAGATAGTTTTCGTAAACAGTTGCTCCCTGGTCTAGGTTAGCTCAGTGACCTAGAGTTTCCGGGGCTGTTTAGCACCCCTGGGAACTACCGGTACACTTCGTCACCCTTGTCCGGGCCTCCAAGTTCCATACTCATCTTTTAAAACAATTTTCCAAAATCCAGCTTCAGGCCACTCAACGGACCCTTTTGCCGCTCAGCGATACCCGAAACCGTTCAGTCCATAAAATAGTTCAAAATCCCTATTTTTCCAATTCAGCCTATAGACCGCTCAGCGGTTCATGAGGCCGCTCAGCGGTTCCTGTCGCTCAGCGGTTCATGACGCCGCTTAGCGTCCTGGCCGTGGCCTGCACAATAACCTGCTTAGCTTCCTTGGTTTCCTCTTGCCATGGCCACTCCTTGGGGTTCTTCCACAAGTTCCAACAACCATTTTCCAACATATTTCAACTTAGAAAACATACTCAAATCATCTATAAATCCTAATCCTAGCATAACTAACACATTGTTCAACAGTTCACAGAATCGCATAAAAACACATACAAGCAAACATAAGCATACATAGCCACCAAAGAGGGTGAGCAAGCCAAGTTTACCCACCTTATTTAAAGGCTGGTTAGATGAAGATAGACTCGGAGAAGAGTAGTCCTCCAAGTGCAGAGCTTCCTCCTAGCTTCTAACAGGGTTTTCCCCAGTTCTGACGGTTCCCGCTAGCTCCTGGCTTACTTTGACGCCTCCTAGATCCCCTTGGCTGAATTTCTTCAAGCTTTCCTTAGGGTTTTGAAGGGATTTTCGTGGGTTAGGGTTAGGGGATTCCTGGAGGAAGTGCACTGGGTTTAAGGCAGGCGGTGTCTGGGTCTCTGGTTTGACAGAACAGCAGTCAATCAGGCAAACGGACAGAGTTCTGGCAAGGTTTCTAATTTTTCCATCTAAATTTCGATTTTCGGGGGGTATTTATAGTCCAAGGGCTGAATGCCCATTTTACCATTTTACCCTTGGCAAAAATTACCAAAATGCCATTTTAATTTAATTTTCTAATTATTTAATTAGTTTGGATAATCTTAAAGTCAAATCAAGTCACATCAATGAATAGTAACCCTTATTTTATTTTTTTTCCCAAAAAATCTGATTCATCTCCCATGTGGGTCCCACTCAGTCTCGTTTCACTCGTATTTGGCCGTTCACAGTGCCGGTGCGTCGCGCACAGTCGTCCAAAAAATATTCCGCTTGTACCGTCGCAATCCTCTAATTTTCCTCTACGTGGAGGTGTGGTTACTTCAAGGTATTGGTGAATTTTCTTCGGAGGTATATTTCCCCAAGTATCTTTGATACACCATTAAGTCCTGGTGAATGCAGACCACCGTTTCGCTTGCGATTTTGCTATTGCCAATCTTCCTAATAAGGTCGTGGGGCTATTCTAAGGTGTTTGTACCCTTTCTCCGGTACAGGGTAGGTGTCCAGAGACTTTGGGACTCTTCGCGCAATTCTATTGGCTAGACGGGGCCAAACAGGGTTGTTCTAGTATCTGCAAAATTATCCAAAACTGAACAGAATTCCGTCTGGCGGACGTTTTAGGTTTTCTATCCAATTCTAAAGGTCAAGGGGAATCATTTGAGTGTCAGTAGAATTTTGAGAAACTAAACAGAATAATTTCTACAGACACTCGTGTCCTAGGGAATCAGGCTTCTACTTTCCTGACGTCTCCAGCATTGCCAACGTTTTTGGGCATCCTTTCTTATCTCTAAGCTTTTTGGTATTCTACACTCCTTCTATTTATTTTAGATTCTCCCCTTTCACCTTAATATCTTAAGGCTACCATTCTAACCTCGATCGCTCCTGATTTCATATTCTCTTCGCTTCCCTCGTACGCTTAACACCTCTTCCCTTTCAAGCCTACTACACTCTCCTTTGTCCTCCAAAACCCAACCTTTCATACTTCTTTAGGTAAAATCTAAATTGGATTATGCAGCCGCACTCGGACTCGATCCCCTCACACTTGATTGTTATTCGATCTTCTTAGATTTATGTGTAAACCTCCAACCCTAGCTGTACTCTTACCTACGTCCTTAACCCTGTTTTTTTATGATGCATACATGTCTTCTTTAAACCTATTTCTTCCACTGTCAGGTTTACCAGACTCTCATGCACTCCTCTCTTTACTTTCTTGTATTTCTATATCTACTCAATAAGCCTTATTCTCCCCCTTCGCAATTCCAAAGCCTAACTTTCCTAAAACTGGTACTTGTCCACCCTAGCCACATAGTCATAGGCGTCCTGATGCTTGACGGACACCTGTAGTTCACGCTTCCAACCTCTAAAGGAGTTCGTACACGAATTTATTATGCGAAATCTTTGCTAAGGGAAAATTGGGATGTTACACGATGGAATCAAGACTTGCCCTTAAGGTTTTTGATAGTTATAATAACCCATATTTTCTGAAAAACAACCCAGTTTTTCAGCCCAAGATACGAAATTCCCGTTTTGCCCTTATTTCCTTAAAACACCGTTTTTTGCCTGTTCATTGAGAAATTCATCGGGGACTCCAAAAATCATAAAACTTGACATCCCCACTCAATTTGTCGTGTAGAATCCAAAAATANATAACTCAAAGTCACATAAATGGAATCCAAACATCATATATCATCTAGAAAAACCACATAGACTAGATTTACCCACATGGAGACTAGATTTGTCACAAGCCTGCAGAAAGTCCGAGAGTCTGGTAACTTGTGATCCTTACTACCGGAGGAATTCTTTAAGCTTATGGATGAATCGTTTTACTTAAGAGAGTAAGGGATGATTTATAGAGAAGAGATTATGGGAAATTTAGGGTTTAGATTAACAGAAAACTATTTTATCTATAGTCCGACGGAGTAACGGCGAAGTGTACAAACCGACAGAGTTTCCCCTAAGCTCCCATGTCTTCTTAAATTTGAAGAGGTCTTGGCCCTATTTATAGGCCACAAGGCCAGTTAGCTTCCCCCAAGAAGCCAAGGGCAAAATTGTAACTTCGTTGGTTATGGTGACATCACCATGGTGACTTGCCAAGCCTTGTCACAACCTTTGAATTTTTTACCATCAAGTGGCTAGCTTGCTAGCCATGTCCTTCTCTTGAGTGTGGCTGAATACTCGGCCCAAAATTTTCAAGGCCAAACGCTGATCAATTTTGATCGTGTTTGGTCGTTTCCGGTTCAGATGCTTTGCGTACCATTATCCGAAAAATATTCTAATCACGTCCTTGTGATCTACTAATTTTTCTAAGGAATAATTGATGTTAATTTAAGATATTTGTGATCTTTTCTTCCATGGCCGTATCTTTTACAGATACTTTAGACGCGCGGTTGTGCTCAGACGGCAAAACGAATTTATTCTAGTGTCTGCAGAATTTTATGAAATTGAGCAGAATTTCTTCCACGGACATTTTGACCTAAAAGCTTGTGTGAGGGCTTGTTCCCCTATTTATTTTATGAAATCTTTACTAAAGGAAAAAGCGGGATGTTACATAAGTAAGCCTAAGTTACCCACTTCCTTTGATGGTTGGTTGATGATGAGGAAAGTGTGAGAGAGTGGTTCCCTAAGTTTGAGGCTTGTCCTAGCTTGTTACAAAATTTTGGCAGCGTAATCGCAGCCTACACGAACAGAATTGAAACTACTTAGCAGAGACAATTTTGTGTGTGAAGCAAATGTGATGGGGTTAGTGCCATGCCCCCAAAATTACCATTTTGCCCTTTGTAATTTAATTTATTAATTACTTTAGATAATCTACATGTCTTGTCATGAATAGTAACTTGGATAACTTGGGTGGACTTGTTGACTTGTTGGCTGTGGAAATGCTGATCTTTTGGCCCCTTTTGGTCCAGTTTGATCATTTTTGGTCGTTCGTTGTCCCGGTGTTTCGTGTACGGTCGTCCGAAAAATATTTCAGACATACCGTCGCTATCTATTAATTTTTCCCTATATGGAATTTAAGTCAATCAAAGGAATTTGCAAATTTTGCTCCTTAGGAGCATTGTTTACAGATAACTTTGACCCCTCGTTAAATTCCGGTGCCAAAAAGTAGCGGATTCAGTGTCTGTGAAATTTCGCGAAATAGAAAACCTTAGCTTCTACGAACGTTTTAAGCCTAAGGGAAAACCTTAGCTCCTATCCTAGACTCTCTCACTTTAATTAAGATATTTTATATATATTTAATCATGTGAATTCTTTGCTAAGGGAAAAGCGGGGTGTTACACTACCTCAACTCCTCAGGGAAGTACTTATCAAGGAGGGCCTTGGTGAATTGTGCCCATGTAGTTGGAGCATGTCCTTGGTCGAGGAGAGGTCTAGTAGTGTCCCACCATTTTAAGGCAGCGCCTTTCAGCTTCTGGGAGGCAAACCTGACCTTCTGGGCCTCCAAGCAGTGCATGTCTTCAAAACCATTTCTCTAAGTCAATTATGGACCTGCTTTGGGTCCATGATTCTTGTGAAGATGGGAGGGTTAGCACGGTAGAAATCTACCAATTTCCTTGCATCCACTTCTTTATTGGTTGTGGTCCTCTGGCGTTGGATATTAGAATCTGCTATTCTATCAGTGGCGCTAGCCAACTCACGGATTAAGACCGCAAGACCTACTGGCTTGTCTTGAGTGTGTGGGGTGGTGTCTCTGCGGGTTGGCATGGCTAGCATGTTATACTTGCACAAATCCGGAGGTGATATGGCTCAAGAAAGGCTAATACACATCAATTTAACATATACAACTCAGTAGAGACCTACACCGTTAACGTGGTCGAAAGCATAGTGTAGCTCAGTTCGCAAGCTCACTTGGACCAAACTACTCTGATACCAACTGTAACACCCCTAACTAACTGCTTATGCTTAAGTCGTATGCAACGCTCAGTAGGTTGTTAAGTAATTAGTGGGAATACTTATAGTCCTTCATTACTTTTGAAAATACTTGATTAGGGAAAATATGGACCATTTATAAACTTTTTCTACTTATGATTTATTCTTAAAGTATGAGCCGTGCGTGAACAAGATGCATATAATACAAGCGATAGAGCCTTGGGCTTACGACTATTAAGCAATTATAGTATAATCAGAGAGAAGCAAACGCATGGTCCATCACATATATATTTACAACAATCCACATAGTAGTATAATAATTTACATATACATGGCAATTCCATCAAAATATATTGTTCATTCCTTACAAGAAAAGGTCATATCTAACGCACAACTATACTAGCTCGCCTTCACCGCCTTAAAGGCTTGCCTCTCTGACACTGGGGTTCGGTACAGTACTTCATTGCTCCTCCTGCTGCTCCTCATAGCCCTCGTCTACCCCTAGATTCATGAGCGAGTGGGGTGAGAAGGTTCATCCTCAGTGGTTTACCTTAGCGTAGGGATTGTCTCATTACCTCGCTTATGATCCAGGGTACTTAGGAGATCTCTAGGTGTTCATGCATACTAGATTCCTTCTAATTATCATTATTCATCCTAGTCCTGAGCAGCTTTACCTAAATTACTAGGTGACGGGGAATTTCTAGTCTGGTTATTATCTATGGCATCGTGCTTATTAACTTTACTTGCTTAGTTTACGATGTTTATATATAGGCCATCTCGAGTGTTCTCGTGATGGTACTTACATACTAAATAGACTTATATACATGTATACACCGCATACTCATACATCACATATCTTATGCATGAGGGGATCTTGTGTTCTCTTACACTTTCGATCAAACTCGGGGACCGGGGTTGCGTCCTTCTTGTTACCTCTAGTCCTCCACCTTTATAGTCGTGGTCGTCCAGCTACAACCTGCTTCTATTCCCATACACAACGCACCCCAGATAATGGGGACTTCGCCGATGTCATTCGTGAGATGGCTCGCGCTACAACGCAGATGGCCACCACTACAGCTGCCAGGTTCATGAGAGCTCGCCCGCCCACGTTTGAAGGATAGATTGACCCCGAGATTGTGTACAACTAGATCGAAGGGGATGGAGCAGGTTTTTGAGGATCTGGATTGTACAGATGAGCGGAAGGTGAAGTTCACGGCCAGAATGTTCGGTGGAGTAGTTTGTGACTGGTGGAGGTCCACTAGGCCTCTGTTAGAGCAGCGGGAGGAGGCTATCACCTGGGCGGCATTTACTACCGCTGTGGTGGATAAGCATTTTCCATGAGGGATGCAGAACCGTAAGGAAGTGGAATTTTTGGAGCTGAAGCAGGGAGAGAAGTCTGTGTCAGAGTACATGGCGACATTCGAATAGCTGTGCAGGTACTCGAGCACTTACTGGCTGAATCCTGACGAAAGCTGGAAATGTGCTAAGTATAAACAGGGATTGAAAGGCGAGCTACAAGTGGCGATGAATCACTTGGATATCTGGGATTATTCAGTCTTGGTAGATAAATGTCTGATCTTGGAGGATTCCCAGAGGAACTTGGCGGCAGAACACAGGGAGAGAAACAAGAGGAAGATGGTAGAAGCAGAGAGCTCCCAACAAGATCCTACGAAGCGAAGGGCCTCCCCCATCCCTTCTCGCTAACTGCGGAAGAAGACCGACTCAGCAGCTACCAGCTCCAAGAGCCAGGGGATCACCCAGCCAGCTGAGACAAGGACCCCTGAGAGCCGCACTACCTGCGCCACGACCTCAGCCGCAAGCAGGAGGATCTAGACCCCCTGTGCTCGAAGTGTGGCAGGCAGCATGGAGGAGTCTGCCTTGTCGGACAGAATGTGTGTTTCAGATGTGGCAAGACAAGACATATAGCGAAGGCATGCCCGGTTACCCCATCTCCGACTCAGCAAATCGAACGTGTGTTTACTCTTTCCGCAGAAGAAGCCCAGGATGCCGAGGACTTAATTTAGGGTAAGTGTGTGATGAAAGGTGAACCACTAGCGGTATTGTATGATTTTGGGGCTTTGCATTCGTTTATTTCTTATGCTAGAGTTGAGAGCTTAGGCCTTTCTCCTACTTTACTGCCATACACTCTGAGTGTGTCCACTCCTACGGCACCCCCGGTGAAGACTTGCTTAGTGTGTCTTAAATGCCCATTCCAGCTGTAGGGAGGGTGTTCACGGCAGGTCTGATATGTCTTCCTCTGATTGGGTAAGATGTAATACTAGGAATGGACTGGCTGCGTGCCAATCGGGTTATTTTGGATTGTGCCACAAAGGTATTCAGTTTTCCTCTGGCAGAAGTAGAGGTATTTGTTCCGGAAGCGACGGCAATGTCTCTATACTGCTGTCCACTCAACGCCCAGGGGTATGTTCTGTTAGCTTCTTTAGACACGAAGGCCAAGCTCCAGGTAGACCAGATTCCAGTAGTGTGTGAATAGCCGGATGTATTTCTGGATGATGTAACACCCTAGCTAACTGCATACCCTCGAGCAGTATGCAATGCTCACTAGGTTGTTAATCACTTGGTGGGAATACTCATAGTCTCTCATTACTTTTTCGAAAATACTAGATTAAGGAAAATATGGACCAATTTAAAACTTTTCTACTGAGTGCTTATTCATGAAATATGAGCCATGTGTAAATCAAAGTGTATATATAAGGCAAACGATAGTACTGGAGGCATACAACTAGTAGCCATTCATAGCATAAATAATTACATAAGCAAGTACCTGGTCCTTCACCGATAAGTACAACCAATCATATAATATTATAATAAAGTTACATATACATGTTATAGTCATCCATATACATCACAAAGGTTCGGCTAGCGTATCACTAGCCCAGCATGTCTTCATAGCCTTGAAGATCTGTCTGTCCGTCATCGGTGGCTTGTCCTCCGTTC
>QANU01080199.1:22071-33285 GCA_003254905.1 Nissolia schottii | reverse complement strand
TTTTGATGGCAAAATAAGTGATGTGATGGAGTAAGGTGGTGATGGTAAGTGTTGCATAGTGATGGTAAGTCTTGGAGCACATTTTAAGGAATATGTTTGTTGACTATAGAAGGCTGAAAATTCAGCAAGGCTAGCCGTGTACCATGGCTAGAATTAAATGGTGAATTTGTCATTTAAAAGGGTGTTAGTGATAGTGTGTTAAAAGTGTAAGAGTATGTGATTGTTCTTGATCAATTTTGGAGTGGCTAAGCTTTAATTTTTGGGGACAATTTTAATTGAAATTTGGGAAGTGAAGCCACGGTTTTGGTGGCTGATGGTGAGTGGGAATTAATTAAATTTTGGAATTTAACAAAGTTAGATGAATAGTAAAAGGTATGGGCATAGGTATGGCTTATGATGTGATTTGGTTTTGATGTGTAAGAAAGCATGGTGATGGGAAGTTTGGAAGCATGATTTAGGGAATTATTTTTGGCCCAAAAATCTCTTCAAAACCGTGCAGCCCTTCTTCTTGCAGTTGCTGAAATTTCATTTTTTCCCGGTTCCGGTTCGCTCGTGTTTTATCGCTCGCAGTGTCGGTGCATCGCACAAGGTAGTCCGAAAAATATTCCGTTTATACTGTCACGATCCTCTAATTCCCCTCTACCTAAGGTTTTTAATATTTGAAGGTGTTTGTGAATTTTTCTCGGGGGAAATATTTTCACAGACACCTTTTCCCTCGTCGGGAAATTTCATCGGTGAACAGCGGATGTTCAGTTGTCTGCTGAATTTCCTACCGCGACACGTTTTATTTCCTAGGGATATTCTACCTAATAATTTCCCATTTTTATTCTCTAATCATGATTAGAAATTAATTTGGCATTTATGTGTACAATTATTTCTCTAAGAAAAGTCGGGATGTTACAACAAGCGTCCCGGTGCTTGACGGACACCTGTAATTTACGCTTCCAACCTCTAAAAGAGTTTGCAACTGAACTTATTATGCGAAATCTTTGCTAAGGGAAAACTGGGATGTTACAGATGACATTCCAGAGTTCCCTCCAGAGCGAGAAGTGGAGTTTTCGATTGATCTCATCCAGGAGTGGGACTGGTGTCCATAGCACCCTATCGTATGTCTCCACTTGAGTTACAGGAGTTGAAGCGACAGTTGGAGGAGCTATTAGAAAAGCAATTTATTCGCCCGAGCGCGTCACCTTGATGAGCTCCAGTGCTATTTGTGAAAAAGGATGGGTCAATGCGGATGTGTGTGGATTACCGACAGCTGAACAAGGTTACAATCAAGAATAAGTATCCACTACCCAGGATCGATGACCTGATAGATCAGTTAAAGGGAGCGAGGGTGTTCTCACGGATCGATCTACGGTCCGGCTATCATCAAATCCGTGTGAAGGGTGAAGACATCCCGAAGACGGCATTCTGTTCGCGGTACGGACACTACGAGTTCATAGTGATGGCTTTTGGATTGACTAATTCCCTGGCCATATCCATGGACTACATGCACTGTGTTTTCAGAGAGCACCTGGACCAGTGTGTTATTGTGTTTATCGATGACATCTTGGTGTATTCGAAGACTGAGGAGGAGCATGAGGAGCAACTGCAGACAGTGCTAGAGATCTTGAGGAGTAAAAAGCTATATGCGAAGCTATCCAAGTGCAAATTTTGGGCAGGGGAAGTACAGTTCCTAGGCCACGTCGTATCGAAACGTGGAGTGGCAGTAGACCCAGGGAAGGTAGAAGCGGTTCAATAGTGGGAGACGCCCACGACCATTACCGAAGTACAGAGTTTCTTAGGCTTCGCAGGATATTACAGGCGATTCGTTAAGGGATTCTCATAGATCGCACTGTCGTTGACTAAGCTGACCAGGAAGAATGCACCATTTGCATGGACGCCAGAATGTGAGCAGAGTTTTTACACCCTGAAGGAGAAATTGATGACCGCTCCAGTACTGATTTTGGCCTGACCCTCAAGCTCCTTACGAAGTGTATTGTGACGCATCCCACATTGGATTGGGGTGTGTGCTTATGCAGAACTGTCAAGTGGTGGCCTTTGCCTCTAGACAACTACGGAACCACGAAGAACATTATCCCACTCATGATCTAGAACTTGCAGCTGTGGTTTTTGCTATTAAGATATGGAGACATCATCTGTACGACATACGTTTTGAAGTGTACTTAGACCACAAGAGCCTCAAGTATTTGTTTGATCAGAAGGAGCTGAATATGAGACAACGTCGCTGGATGAAATTCCTGAAGGATTATGACTTCAGACTGAACTACCATCCAGGGAAGGCTAATGTGGTAGCCGTCGCTCTGAGCAGAAAGTCACTGTTCATGGTTCGGTTGATGATGAAGGTGCTGGAACTAATTGAGAGCTTCAGAGACCTCAATTTGGGTTTCGCCCATCAGCCAGCCAGTATTCGCTGTTGGCAGATTCAGGTTACCAGCGAGTTCTGGATTAGGATCGCGAAAGCACAACAAAACTACACCAATGATGCCTGGCAGAGTCTAGTGGAAGTTATGCAAGTCGGGAAGATAAAAGAGGCCGCTTTTGGACCAGATGGTCTCCTACGGTTCAACCAACGACTTTGTGTACCGCACGAAGGGGAGTTGCGTGCTGTCATCCTACGGGAGGCCCATAGAAGTCATTTTATCATTCACCCGGGGATGGCAAAATGTATCAGGATTTGAGGAAGATGTTCTGGTGGCCTGGAATGAAAACAGATGTAGCAGACTAGGTACAAAGGTGCGTGGTATACCAGAAGGTCAAGATCGAGCATCAGAAACCTCATGGGCTACTGACCCCACCAGAGATCCCTGAGTGGAAATGGGAAGGCATAGCCATGGATTTGGACTCCAGATTACCCCAGACGGCCAGGGGAGTAGATGCTATTTGGGTCGTTGTGGACCGGCTCACTAAGTCAGCCCATTTTATTCTTGTCCGAATGAACTATCCTTTGGAGAATTTGGTACAGATCAACATCAGGGAGATTGTGAAGCTTCATGGAATCCCGGCATCCATCATCTCTGATAGAGATCCCAGGTTTACATCGCGATTCTTGACTGTATTCTAGAAAGCTTATGGGACGAAGCTATGCCTCAGTACCGCTTATCATCCACAGACTGACGGACAATCAGAGCGGACAATTCAGGTTCTGGAGGATATGTTACGAGCTTGTGCGCTAGATTTACCCGGCCATTGGGATGAGATCTTACCCATAGTCAAGTTCTCTTATAACAACAGCTATCAGTCTAGCATCGGTATGGCTTCGTTCGAAGCTCTATACAGCAGGAAGTGCCAATCTCCATTGTCCTGGAATGAGGGGGCCATGTTTTGGAATACTACCACCAAGGAGATCAGAAAAGCGGAAGAATGGGTCAAGAAGATTCATGAAAGGATTTGAACGGCACAGGATCGTCAAAATAGCTACGCGGATACCAGAAGGAAGCCCTTGGAATTTCAAGAAGGGAAGCATGTCTTGAAGATCACACTAGCGACCAGCATTGGAAGGTCCCTCAAGGTACGAATGTTGAGTCCAAGGTTTATAAGGCCTTTTCAGATTCTGCAACGAATTGGTCCAGTCGTCACCTATCGAGTAGCTCTCCCCCCGTTTGGCATATGTCCACAATGTCTTCCACGTCTCTCAGTTGAGAAAGTATCATGCCTCGCCTGATCATGTCCTTTAGCCTGATCAAATATAGCCAAGGCAAGATTTCTCTCTACAACTGACACCTTGACAAATTGTGGACCGCAAGACTCACAACACGCGGAATAAAGTGCGCAACTTGTAGGAGAACGGAGCATGTGAAGACCAGACTTGGGAATTGGAGATGGACATGAGACGAGCTTACCCTGAGCAATTCAAAGGTACATCCTAACCTCCGTGTAAATTTCGGGGACGAAATTTTTCTAAGGGGGTGGAATGTAACATCCCGAATTTCCCTTAGAAAAATTTCGTAAGAATAAATATTAAAATAATTGTTAAAGCATGATTAGGGAGTTAGGACGGGAAATTTTTAGGTAAAATGCCCCCAGAATATAGGGTGGGTCACTGCAGGAAATTTTGCAAACTATTGAACGGCGACTGTTTGCCGCTAGAATTTCACGACGCATCAAAGGTATCTGTGAAAATACTTTTCCAGAGAAAAATTCACAAATACCTTTAAATATTAATAATCTTAGGTAGAGGGAAATTAAGGGATTGTGACAGTGTGATCTAAATATTTTTCGGACGACCGTGCTCGACGCACCGGGACTGCGAGCGATAAAACACGAGCGAAACGGGACCGAAAAAATTGAAATTCCCAATTCCCACGTGAAGCAATCAGATCCCCTATGAAAATTATTTAAAATTCAATTACTATTCATGATTTGACACATGAATTATCTAATTTTATTAATTAATTAAAAAGGAAAATACATAATGGAATTTTGGTAATTAAATGGAAGGGTAAAAGGGTAATTTGGGGGTAGATTGTAGGCTAGAAATAGCCCAACAATGGCAGCCACTTTTGCATAAAATTCCATACCTAGCAGAAACTCTGTCTGTTTGTCGTTCGATCGAGCTGACCGGAGACTGACCGAAGCTTGGATCGAGCTTGACTCTTGAAGAACTACTCTTCCTCACCAACTCAGCTCCTAAGGAAGTGGGTAACTTAGGCTATCCACCTCCTTGGTGTTCTTGATGCTTAGGTGTTGTATGTATCTATGTGTATGTTATGGATGCTTAGAAATGCTTGGTTAGGATTTGCTAGGTATGAACATGTTTAGCATGTTTCTAGGTGCTAAGTAAGGGATGGAATAATGTGTGGTTAGGTACTAAAAGCTAGCAAGAATTGGAAAAGAAAGCTGGTAGAAGATGGATTTTTGCTCTTGGGTTACAAGTTCAAGACGGCCCAGGGCGCTGAGCGGCCTAAGCCTCTTCTGAACCCTAACACAAGAGAAGTTACGTGGTGGGTTGAGCCAAGTCACGGGCGCTAAGTGGCAAGTTATAGGCACTGAGTGACCTGTGACGTGGACACCATGTAAGTGGATAAGGATGACCCAGAACTGTGGGGAGCTCGGGGAGGTGCTGAGCGGTCAATCACAGCACTGAGCAGACAAGAGCGCTGAGCGTCGATCAGGGACACTGAGCGGACCTTGGTCGCTGAACGGTGATGCATGGCGCTGAGCGGCCCGAGAGCCTAAGAGTTCCAACTACACTTGTCCATAAAGAACAAGAGTTTGAAAATAAACCAGAGGCCCATATTACCCCATCTGCATTGCTTTGCTACCTTAGAATGAGTTCATCAAAGAATTCAAGTATCAAGAAGTGCATGCATCATGAGACAGTGTTGCCACAGGACTTAGGGCAACCATAGATCACTAGAAATAAACTATTTAATGTACAAAGATGGTAACGAAAAATAGGGAACTGGTAATATCTTAAAAAGGCCCGACCACCAAGGGTCGGTGTACCTTGAAGAAATAACTTAGTTATGTGAAGAAGATTCTTTCTCGGACCATTGATGGCTTGGTTTTGATGAAGACAAGAACATCAACAAAAAGCAAGAAAAATGCAAAGACACAACCGATGAATTGCAACGATCAACCGATCATCATATTGAAGGTTCAAGTGTTTTTACCTTAGAGTTTAATAGTTAGCACTTGTTTATGATAGTATGGTTATTGACTCATAAGGTTTTCATTACAACAAGTCTAACATCTTTCCTAAACCCTAAAATCAATTAGCAACACTTCTATTGGGTTTACAACACTTGGAAAACACTTTGTTATGTCAGTAATAGATTACTCGATTTCAGTAATTGATTACAGGGTTTCAGTAATCGATTACCAGCATCAAAAATGTGAAAATATAACATTTTCTGCATGAGTAATCGATTACCAACTTGCTGTAATCGATTACCAACACGAAAATTTGAAAATAACTCAAATTTTATGAGTGTAATCGATTACCAAACCGTGCTAATCGATTACCACTTCAAAGAATTTGAAAATTGGCAGTTACCATGTGTGTAATCGATTACCACACTTGGTTAATCGATTACATGTTCGAATGGGTGTGTTTTTTCATGAAACAATGCGTTGTTTTGCATCTGTATGCATTGGCAATGGTTCATGAACAGGCACCTCTGCCTATATAAGGTTGGAACTCATGCAGAACAAAAACAGAACTCCAGAACTCAATTCTCACTTTCATATTCACAAAGTTCTGATCAAATTTCAATGGTGTTTCAATCCAAATCTTAAGAAAGCCCTTTGAGCCTTAACTGTTATATCATTTGTGCTTTCTATTCAGGAAAACTTCCAACCCTGAATTTAGGATTGGTAAAGCCATTGTATCACTTCTTCAACAATTGTGAATCAATTGTGGCACCGTAGTGTTCGGTGTGGTTTTGTAAAACACCGTAGTGTTCGGTGTGGATTCTGATTATCACCGTAGTGTTCGGTGAGGGCATTGTGTAACCAGGGGAACGGGTTGTTCTCTTGTAGTTGTCGGTGTAAGTGCCTCGGGGTGAGGTTGTACACAACACAAGTTTACATAGTGGAAAAATCCCTGAATCAGAACAGGGGACTGGACGTAGCCTTCGGTGGTTGAAGGTGAACCAGGATAAATTTTCGGTGTGATCTTTCTTATCCCTACACTTTTACATTCAGTAATTTACAATTTTCGCTGCATTTAACATTATCAATTATTTGGTTAATTACTAGGTCTTGTTCTTAATTTGGGGATTAGGGTTCCACATTTTCAAAGAAACAAAAATCTGAGAAAAATAAGAGAAACCTAATTCACCCCCTCTTAGGTTGCTATCTGTAGTTACAAGTTATATAGTAGGAAATTCCTCTCTTGGCATGTCATACCTGACAAGACCCTCCCCGGCTGTGCAAGACGGACTGGGTTATGATTATGTTACGCAGATAGTTATCTGAATGCGGGTTTCCACCCGAATGAGAGAAAAGAAAGTAAGTAAAGAATGCTTGAGCTTTTATATCATGACATTTAAAAGAACAGACAAATGCCTCCAGATGTGGCATGAGTATTTCCCCAGATGCCTCCAAATGTGGCATAAGTATTTCCCCTAGATACGTTCCCAGAAAGAAAGATATGCCCTC
The DNA here is from genome assembly GCA_003254905.1 of Nissolia schottii. Lineage (NCBI taxonomy): Eukaryota > Viridiplantae > Streptophyta > Magnoliopsida > Fabales > Fabaceae > Nissolia > Nissolia schottii. Next base: position 26,178 of record QANU01080199.1, on the reverse strand, counting down.
CAGATGTGGGCCAGAAGAGAAAAAGAGATATCTTGTCCTCTAGATACGGACAAGCGAGCCCTCACTTGCCAGTGCTATCGCTAGGGTACACTCCCGCCATTCTATTAGTTGAATGGTTGCAAGAGGTTGCGGCTATATGATGGATGACGATCCCGTAGTCAGCAAGGGAGTGGGGGCATCCACCAGCGACAAGGACGCAGCCACAGGCGCGTAAGAGAAGTCCCGATCCCCGCATGCATTACATTGATGTGATATTTGTATAAATGTATGACTATTTATGTATGATTATAAGTATAACGAGCCCATCGTCCGTGAGACCCGTACGAGGCGGTCACAGTAGCACCGCGAGTCAAGTAAGCGCGAATGCCTAGGTAGTAAAGAGTAGAGATCCCAATCACCTAGTAATTAGATAAAGCTGCTCAGGATCCTAGGCAAGAAATAACTAGTAGGGAGTCTAGATGCATGAACACGTAGAGATCTCCTGAGTGGCCTGAAGAATAATTGAGTAATCAGACCCTATGACCCTATGGTTATCCACTGGGAACTATCAGTTCTCACCCCACTCACTTATGACTTCAGGTGAGCCTGATGAGTATACTACGGAGGAAGCGGCAGATCCTTCGGAGTATATATAGGCATATGGACTCTGAGACAAGGGAGGAGGCGGAGATTTGGATATTTTGCATGGTGAACAGCCCTATCCCTGTCCGAGTAGCGCCACCTGCGCCCGTCGTACCAGGACCCGTTGCAGATGAGACAAAGGAGACCGCGCCCTATGAGAAGGACGTAGAGATGGACCCGAACTCTTGGAGTCCATGACCGCCACCCCCGATGTGCTGACGTGGGGCCAGGATGAGAGTCGCCAGAGTCTACCACCGTTGATTTGTACCTCGTACCCACGACGACAAGGCAAGTCTATCCACCACCTCCCGGGACCCACCGAATGTAACCGAGACACCCCCGGCTGAGGAGGCCGCTCCTGTGGACTAGAGCGAGGAGTAAGGATAGCTTCCTGTACCACCCATGTCTCCCACTAACCCTGTCATCAGACCAGTTGTTGGTTTTTGGATAGTAGTCATCAATGTTTTGTATATGGATGTATATTTTTAGTAGCACTCGTAGTTTGTGACATGTATAGGCCCAGCTTATGTATATGTACGGTTATGTATATATGACTTTGTGATATGTATGTAAATTATTGAGTGTTGGACCCCAATCAGTACTGTTTGTTGGACTGCTTGACTATTAATATGTATGACTGACGACTCTTTCGTTTATCCGTTATTCGTCTTTATGGAACATATGATATAGTTCCCGTGCATGGCTCTAAGTTACAGTTAAAAAGTAAATTGCATTAAAGAACGAAAAAAATTGGGTCCTTATTTTGAGACAACTAAGCTATTTTCCTAAACTAGTTAGGGACTACCAATATTCCCACACAGCAGATTATGACTTAAGCATAAGCTGCTAACCTAGGGTGTTACATCCGTAGACTTGCCAAGAGAGAGACTTCCTATCATATACCTACATACTTGTTCCCTAGCATTCCATTATGATCTTTAAGCATTAAGTGATTAACCACTAGTTTTCTAAGGTCGTCCTGACACCTAGATGACAACCCTGTCCTCATGATGCATGGTATCATAAACATTCTAATCATAATAGTTCTGCATGCAATGTTCCACATACATCATACATATCCATATATATCTTCCAGCTTACTGTTTGTTGGAACTATGTGCCCAAGATAGTTTTCATAAACATTGGTTCCATGGGAAATCACTAAGTTTCAGGCCGCTCAGCGCCCCCATGGGTCCGCTCAGTGGTCCCTGAAACCGTTCAGTCCATAAAATAGTTCAAAATCCCCTTTTTCTTTCAATTTAACCCACAGACCGCTCAGCGGTTCATGAGGCCGCTCAGTGGTGCCAGTCCGATCAACGATTCATGAGGCCGCTTAGCGTCTTAGGCGTGGCCTGCACAACCTGCTTTGCTTTCTTGCTTTCCTTTTTCCATGGAAACTCCTTGGGGCTCTTCCACAAGTTCAAACAACCACTATCCAACATATTTCAACTCAAGGAATCATGGAGAAGTCATCTACAACCTAAGCCTAGTGTAACACCCCTGCTAACTGACCACTTCCATGGTAGTAAGCAATGCTCACAAGGTTGTTATTCGTTGTGTAGGGTTACTTTTAGCCCTTACTTTTACCTTTGCAAATATTTCTTATGCAAAAATATGGACCAATTGGAAAATCGTTCGTGTGCTTATCAAGTTATAAACTAGGAGTCGTGCATGATCAAGAGAACATATAACAATAATCTCTAGCGTTTACCATAAGTTAGGTAGAGATCATAGTGGAACATGAAAAACAAGTGTGTATATATATTTACAATCACAGTCCCAAAACACAGTTACACATTTGCCTTAATAATAAATATTTACACAAAAGTATAAAAGTCATAGAACATAATACAAAACATTTACGGCTCTCTATCGCCCGTTGTCATTTTGCTCTAACTCCGATCTACGGCTCTCTGTCGCCCACCATGCGTCCCTGGGGTCGATTTCTTCACGGTGCCCACCTGGATCCATAACCGAGTGAGGGTGAGAACACTTAGTCCTCAGTGGGTTCCTTAGCTCTACCTTTCGCTTCATTCCTCGGTTATCCTCCAGGCCGTTTAGGAGAGCTCTAAGTGATCATGCATACTAACATCCTACTGATTATTATCTTTGCCTAGGGTCCTGAACAGCTTTATCTACTTTACTAGGTGATTGGGGGATCTAGTCTTTCTTATCTAGGTTCTCGTGCTTATTTACTTTCCTCACGTACATACATAGCTGTCTCGAGCGTTCTCTTGACGATACATAATGCATAACATCTATCAATACATATATGCTTGCTTACATGCTAACATACATACACATATTCATTTCATACTCTATGCGTGGGGAAACTTGGGGATCTCTTACGCATACCGGCTTACCCGGGTTAGCATCCTTCTTCTCCTTTCTTACCCATACCGGCTTGCCCGGGTTAGGGTTCTTTTCATCTAGCCTTTCGCTCATGTAACCGCGGCCATACGGCTACAACCACTTCTATTCCCAACTTGATGACGACCCAGCTGCGCTCACACCAGAGTGATTGCTGTAACATCCCAGTTTTCCCTTAGCAAAGATTTCGCCTAGTAGGTTCGTGTGCGAACCCTTTTAAAGGTTTTGAAGTATGAACTACAGGTGTCCGTCAAGCTTAGGAACTCCTGTGACTATGTGGCTAGGGTAGACAAGTGCCAGATTTAGGAAGGTTAGGCTTTGGAATCTCGAAGGGGAAGAATAGGGATTATTGAGCAGATGTAGAAGTACAAGAAAGTAAAGAGAAGAGTGCATGAGGGTCGAGTGAGCAAGGCAGTGGAATAACAAAGTTTAAAGAGACACATATACTGTAACATCCCAGCCTTTTCCTTACGAGAATTTTACTCAAATTTTAATTTTCAGATAAGTATAACATAGCAAGGATGGCTAAGGGAAGACTGGTAAATCGCAAGGACGTGCTTGGAGTATTTTAGGATGGCCGTGCGTGTGCGGGAAATAACTGATTAGGCATTTTTATAAAATAATAAAATAACATTAAAATTTTGCAAATAAAAATATAAAGAAAAAGAAAGAAAACAGAAAAAGAGAGGGGAGGAAGCTGAGGGGGCGTGCCTATAAAAGGCTTTAAGCCACCCTCAGCAGACAGAAGAGGAAAACACTTAGAAATTCACGCTGTCAGTGTCACGCCAGCACATCGTGGATCTGTCATCGCGCTTAGGAAAAATAGGAAGAATATACTCCCGTGACGAGGACGGTTTCCTCATCACAAATATCGGATCAGAGCGCACATAGGAAGTGGGTAACCCTAAGCCCACTGTCTATGTGGTTTAGTTTTTCACTGTATATGTGCCTATCTGTGTATTTGACTGTAGAACTGTTAAGTAGTATTTTGGGGGGATATTGTGTAAAAAGGGTTTTGTGAATGGTAGAAAATTGAAACGCATAACTGTACTACTTGGAACCCTAGGAACAGTGAAAGTTTACGATCTGGAGTCTCGGAAGGCGATTTTTGTAGTC
>QANU01080199.1:0-21047 GCA_003254905.1 Nissolia schottii | reverse complement strand
TTAGGCCAGATAATAATCAGTAGGATTTTAGTATGCATGTCACTTAGAAACCCCTGAGCGGCCGGTTGATAAGTGAGTTAAAAGGATTCCCCGACGCTAGGGTCAACCACTGAGGACGCAAGTTCTCACCCCCACTCACTTATGCTTCCAGGAGTTAACGAGGATTATACGGGCTACGAGGAGTACCCAGAAGCGCCACCCGCCGAGCCGTGAAGGAGTGCAGACCGGGCCGATAGTGGATCCCGTTCAAGAACTCAGGAGCCTTGCTTTATTTTGGAGTACTTGTTTTGTACCTATTTATGTATAATAGTTGTATGTAGACTACTCTATTAGTATTGATGCAATTATGTGTAATGGACCATGTACCCGTTTATGTTAAACCGTCTGGACGTGAATACCTTGTCCGATAAGCTGATGCTCTACCGTTTGTAATATATATGTTCACATTCACGCACGGCTCATAATTTGTACACGTACACAATGATCAACTATGTTAAAAAAAAATATAATATATATGGTCCATATTTTGTTGTAAACCGTATTTTCAAAAAGGTTAAAGGTTATGAATACCTTACCAATGAATCGACAACCTAGCCAGCGTTGCACATGGCTCGAGCATGGGCAGTTAGCTAGGGTATTGCATATACATCGTATAAATGGGGTTAATGACGTAGGTAAGAAGAGTACAACTAGGGTTGGAGGTATAAACATAACTCAAAGAAGAGGGAATAACAATCAAGTGTGAGGGGATAAAGTTCGAGCGTGGTTGCATAATCTAATTTAGGTTTCACCTAGAGAAGTATGTTAGGTGGGGTCTTGGAGGACAAAGGAAGGCGTGCTAGGCGTAAGAAGGAAAAGGTGCGAAGGGTGTGAGGGAAGCAGAGAGAATATGAAATCGGGAGCAATCGAGGTCAGGAGGGTAACCCTAAGATATTAAGGAGAAAAGGGAGAATCTAAAAGGAATAGAAGGAGTGTGGAATACCAGAGAGTTCAGGAACAAGGGAGGATGTCCCAAAATGCGAGCGACGCCAGAGACGTCAGGAAAGTGGAAGCCTGATTCCTGAGGACACGAGTGTCTATAGAAATTATTTTGTTTAGTTTCTCAAATTTCTGCTGACACTTAAATGATTCCCCTTGACCTTTAGAATTGGATAGAAAACCTAAAACATCCGCTAGACGGAATTCTGTTCACTTTCGGACGATTCTGCAGACACTAGAACGGCTCTGTTTGGCCTGTAGAATTGAGCAGAGAGTTCCAAGTCCCTGGAAACCCAACCAATATCGAGGAAAAGTTTCAAATACCTTAGATTAGTCCCATAACCTCATTCGGAGGACTAGGCGACGCTTAACAGTGTGCCAAAGGTATCTGTGAAGAATATGCATCCGGAGAAAAATTCACCAATACCTTGAAGTAATCACACCTCTATGTAGAGGGAAGTTAGAGGATCGCAACGGTATAAGCGAAATATTTTTCAGACGACCATGCGCGACGCACCGACACTGTGAACGACCGAAAACGAGCGAAACGGGACAGCATGGGACCCACATGGGAGATGACCACGTGATGAATCAGATTTTTTGGGAAAAAATAATAAAATAAGGGCTACTATTCATTGATTTGACCTGATGTGACTCATGATTATCCAAAATAATTAATTAATTAAGAAATTAAATTATAAATGGAATTTTGGTAATTTTGGCAAGGGCATAATGGGAAAGATGAGGCAAATTTCGTGCCTATATAAGGCCACACCATTCAGCCCCATAATTCATTATTCCATCCTCATTAGAAGTGCAGAAACTCTGCTGGTGTGCTCTGCGGAGGCGCTGCGAACAGCCTGACGGAAGCTAGGAGGAAGCTCTACACTTGGAAGACTACTCCCCCACACCTTCCTCATCATCAAACCAGCCTCTGAAGCCTCTAATAAGGTGGGTAAACTTGGCTTGCTCACCCCTTGGTGGCTTATGTTTGCTTGTATGTGTTTATGTGCTTGTATGCCTCATGATAAATTATGTTAGAAATGCTATGCTAGGACTTAGGAGATAATTCTGAAGGGTCTTGTGACCTGGACTAGATAGGATTTTAATGGTTGGAAAATGTGTGAAAACCTCAAAGAGGATCCATGGACAAAGGAGTAAGAGAAAGGAAAGAAAACCATGCATTCGGTTTCAGCCTCGCCCAGGTACCGTTGAGCGGCCCCAGGCGTCGCTGAGCGGAATGCATATGAGAAAGCACGTTTTTTTAACGTGAACTCCAGGGCGCTGAGCGGCCAGAGGATCCGCTGAGCGGCCTGAAGGTCACTGAGGATGAGGATAAGGATGGAAAAATATTTTTGAAAATTGGGCCCCAGCCCGCTGAGCGATGAGGCTCTGATCGCTAAGCGGATTAAGCTCAGACCGCTGAGCGAACAAGAGTTTCCGCTGAGCGGCCTGAGACTTAGTTATTTTTACGAAAACAAGGTTTATGAAGGTTGTCCTGGACACACATTTCCAACACTTATTAAGCTGAATGAGATGCATGAGATATGTTTATGATGATGTATGTGAAACATGGCATGAAGTATGTTTTGATGCATGTAGAACATTTCCTGAGGTATGTTTATGATGATGTATGATGATGTATGATGAGCATGTCATGAGGTATGTTTATGATGATGCATGTAGAACATTTCATGAGGTATGTTTATGATGATGTATGTAGAACATTGAATGTAGATAATTTATGAGTAGAATGATTATAATGTCATGCATCATGAGGACAGGGTTGTCATGTAAGTGTTAGGACGACCTTAGAGAACTAGAAGTTAATCACCTAATATGTAAAGATTATAATTGGACACTAGGGAATGAGTATGATAGTATCCTTTTCTCTTGGCACGTCTACGGACACACCCCTCACCAGTCCCAAAAGGGTGGATTGGTCAATGAGGTTAATGGCATGATGATGAGATATGATGAGAAATGATGAAATATGATGAGATATGATGATGAGATATGAGTCCCCGCTTGGTTACGTCAAAAGGGTACGGACCCCCACCTCCCTACTTGTAGGAAGGGTAGCCCACTTGATTGGCGATAATGGACACTAGACCCCATCGGTGGATAGCAACCACTCTGGTGTGAGTGCAGCCGGGTCGTCGTCAAGCTGGGAACAGAAGTGGTTGTAGCCGTAGGCCACGGCTACATGAGTGCGGGACCAATGTAACAAGAAGGACGCTACCCTGGTTCACTAGCCCAACCGGAAGCGTAAGAGATCCCCATGTTCCCCAAGCATGAGTACATGATGAATGAGTTACATGAGTATATGATGAATGAGTTTATGATGCATAAGTATATGATAATGTATGTAAGTCTATGTAGTCGTCAAGAGAATGCTCGAGACGGCCTATGTATGTATGCGAAGTAAAGATAATGAGCACGAGAACTTAGCTAAGAAAGACTAGTTCCCCAGTCACCTAGTAAAGTAGATAAAGCCGTTCAGGACTTTAGGCCAGATAATAATCAGTAGGATGTTAGTATGCATGTTCACTTAGAAACACCTGAGCGGCCTGGTTCATCAGTGAGTAAAAAGGAAATCCCCCGACTCTAAGGTAAACCACTGAGGACGAATGTTCTCACCCCCACTCACTTATGCTTCCAGGGACAGCCGTGAGCTATGAGAAGCAACAAGAGGATCAAAAACAAATGGAGGACAAGCCATCGATGACGGACAGAAAGATCTTCAAGGCTATGAAGACATTCTTAGCTAGTTGTACGATAGATGAACTTTTATTATGTATATGAATGACTATGGCATGTATATATAACTATTATAATATTATGTGATTTGTTGTACTCATTCGTGACGGACCATGTATTGATTATGTAACTGCTTAGACTAGGGGTAATGAATATTCATAAGCCAATGGCTCTATCGTTTGTCTTATATACTTTGATTCACATATGGATCATATTTCATAGATAAGCACTCAGTAGAAAAGTTTAAAACTGGTCCATATTTTCCTTAATCATGTATTTTTGAAAGATAATAAAGGACTATAAGTAATCCCACCAAATGACTAACAACCTAGTGAGCATTGCGTACTACTCGAGGGTATGAAGCTAGCTAGGGGTGACACAGTTGCTAACCATCAATGGGGTCTAGTGTCCATTGCCGCCAATCAAGTGGGCTAACCTCCACTACGTAGGAGGCAGGGGCTGCCCCTTGTGACGCAACCAAGCGTTGGGCTTCTTTTCTTTATCTTATCTTAGGTATGACGTCAACCTTTCTTTCTTTCTTTCATAATTTCTTTTCCTTCCTTGTGTCATTAACCTCATTAATGTAACTACAGATAGCAACCTAAGAGGGGGGAATTAGGTTTTTCTTGTTTTCCTTGGATTTTAGTTCTTTGAGAGATATGAAACCCTAATCCCCAAATTTGGAACAAGACCCAGCAATAACCGAATAATTGATAATGTTAAATGCAGCGGAAATTGTAAATTGCTGAATGTAAAAGTGTAAGGATAAGAAAGATCACACCGGAGAATTTATCCTGGTTCACCTTCAACAACCGAAGGCTACGTCCAGTCCCCTGTTCTGAGGCAGGGTTTTTCCACTATGTAATCTTGTGTTGTGTACAACCTCACACCCGAGGCACTTACACCGACAACTACAAGAGAACACAACCGTTCCCCTGGTTACACAATGCCTTCACCGAACACTACGGTGATGATCAGAATACACACCGAAAACCACGGTGTTTACAACAACCAATTGTTTTTGAAGAAGATTTTATACAATGGCTTTGTAACAATCCTAAACTCAGGGAAGGATAATCCTGAATAGAAAGCACTTAAAGATATGAAAGTTATGGCTCAATGCTTTTCTGAGTTTTGGATTGAAAAGGACTTTGAAAGTTTTGATCAGAACTTTGATCAGAACATGTAAAAATTGCAAGAATTAATGAAAGAATGGAGTTCTGATGGTGTGTCCTTGGTTCTGCACGAATTCTGCATTATATAGGCAGTGGTGCCTGTTCATGAACCAATGCCAGAGCATATGATGCAAAACAACGCATTGTTTCATGAAAAAACACACCCATTCGAGCATGTAATCGATTACTATAGAGTGGTAATCGATTACACACAACAAACGGCCATATTTTCAAATTTCAAAAGGTGTTAATCGATTACTATGGGTTGGTAATCGATTACACACTTCAAAACTTGAATAATTTTGAATTCAAGATGCTGGTAATCGATTACACAAGCATGGTAATCGATTACTCATGCAGAAACCGAGTTTAAGTGTTTGAAACCCTTTGAAAAATGTTGCCAAATGCTTTTAGGGTTTAGAAATATGGTAGACATGTTTATGTTTGAAAAACTTTGAGCCATTGACCTTAACATCTTAACATGTGCTAACTATTGACACTAGGGTTAAATCTTGAACCTTTAATGTTGTGCAGCTTGAGCCTTGAGGTTCTTTGATTTTGATCAAGTCTTCCCTTTTTCTGCTTTTTGTTGGTGTTGTTGTCGTCATCAAAACCACGCCATCAATGGTCAGAGGAAGAGTCTTCTTCACATTGTCCCCTTTTTTGATGATGACAAAACATCATTTGAAAGTTGAAGTTTAATTCACTGTATTGCTCCCCCTGTGTTTTTGACTCTGGCCTTTCTTGGTTTTTGGATAATTTCTCCCCCTGTATAAAAACAGACCAAGCACAACCAGACAACACAGAACCTTTCTCCCCCTTTTTGACATCATCAAAAAGAAGAAAAAGGAATACAGCCGATACACAATACAGACAATATACAGTATATATAACAAAATTTATAACACTTCGATGGAAGCAAAAAATATCAATAACCCACATAATCATAGTCATGCATTTAACTAAACAAATGTTCAACTTAAAGCAAATGAAATACTAAGGTATTACAATAATAAAGAAACCAAAGGAAAATGTCAATCCAAACAATACAACCATTATAAAACAAATATAAAATCCTAAGTCATGAAATTACAGATCAGTGTCACTAGGAAAATTAAGATGATCAAGAGAGACGTCATTGTGAATTTTGGCGAACTCTTCAACTTGTTTGGCTAGCCGCTCAATGTCGCCACGCAGATCGGTATGAATAGAATCAATACGACCATCAATGTGGTCAAAACGAGCAGTGTGGGCGGCCTGCATATGATCCAATCTCTCTAGGATCATCTGGAATGGGCTATCTGAACTGAAGGAGGGTGGCGGAATAATCGGAGCAGAAGATGAAGCAGATGTGGATGGCGGTCGAGGAGGAGTAGAGTCTTTTGAATCTGCCTTGTGCCTGAACACCCCATCGACATCCTTGTAAATCCCCAGCTTAAGTAGAATGTCAGTATCGATCTTCTGAGACTTGATATCCACCTTCAAAGTAAATTCTCCTACAACTGGCACACCATTGTTCTGGAATATTTGAGAAATGGCAGGCGCATATGGTAGTGCCCCAGGACGGTCACACTGCAGGAGCATATGTTGATGAACCAAATAAGCCTAGTTAATCTTTTCCTTAGTCTTCAATCCATACATAATTTGTAATTCTAGATCATTGATTTGGGCATGGTTTGAAACCTGAGGCAGAAGAACGTAACTTAAGAAATAGTGCAGCAATCTGTCACCAGCAGTTAAGGGACCAATAGACAGGATGTCCCTTGAGCGTGTAGACTCTAACCATTGACATTTCTCTTGGAGTTGTGCCTCTGAAAAGCGACACAAACTCTGATAGAACGTCTTCCTGTTGAAGCCTTGCCATGGGCACAAAATTTCAGAACTCAGTTTTCTTCCCTCATAAGGAAGTCCCAGACAATTTCCCAAGTCTTCCAGAGACATAACAATATCTATTCCTTTTACTTGAGAAACTAATTTATTATTCAGGAATTTTAGATTGCAGTAGAAAACTTTAACTAATTCAGGATAATATAAGCCATGTAGAGCAATGAAGTCTGACATTCCTTGATATTCAAACATCTCAGGAAACTCTAAACCAGCAGAGGAGAAAGAATTGAGGATACCGTATTTGGGATTTAGAATTGGGCACTCCAAGAAGTGAGACAGAAACCTTTTCTTCTGTTCCTCTGTAGTCAAAAGCTTGGAGATGTTTAGGGGGTCTAGTCCATGGCCAACATTCTTGGTTCGCGCTCTTTTGGAACCTGATACACAGCTTGAGGCAGCCATTGATGCACAAAGAAGAGAGTTCGATTTTGAGTAGGGGAGGAGCATGTGCTTCGGTTTTGGTGAGGAATGAGAAAAGAATGATGCTAAAATTGTTCTTGAGGGAGATGGAAGCAAGAACTAAGAAGGATTTGGAACCCAAGAAGCCAAACCACACGGTTTTGGTGATGATTTGTTGAAGGAAAAAGAGAACAATGGAGAAGAAGAAGGAGTGTCTTTGGAAAGGAGAAGAGAGAAAATGGCTAATCGATTACTAATGTGGCCAAAGAATGAATAAAAATTATTATAGCCAGCCAGTAATCGATTACCAAACTCCCATAATCGATTAACTATTCAAAACTTTAGCCTTGTAATTGATTACTGGCCTCTGTAATCGATTACATAAGTGACAAATGAGAGGGAGTAATCGATTACATCGATTTGTTAATCAATTAACAACCCTTGTAATCGATTACTTGCATGTGTAATCGATTACATCAAGCAGTTTTGCTATTTTTGAAAAAAGAAACTACCTATAATCGATTACAACGGGTATGTAATCGATTACTTGTCCAAAATTTTCAAAAAATTGAAATTTTGAAGACTTGAAACGTATATGATCATTGGATATAACATTTACACTATAAACAGCAATGTGAACACTCAATCATATACAATATAACCATACATTCAATAATAGACAAGTTTAAGATATATCAGTCTCGTCCAGAATCCCTAACTCTCGTCTGATTTTGTAAAATGGTTCTTTTACTAAAGGTTTTGTTAAAATGTCAGCAAGTTGATCATGTGTTGCAACGAAATTCAGTTCGACTTCTTTTTTCAACATATGATCTCTGAGAAAATGATGTCTTATGTCGATGTGCTTTGTTCGAGAGTGCATTACAGGACTTTTGGTTAGATTGATTCCACTTGTGTTATCACAATTTATAGGAATACAGCTCAGGTCTAGACCGAAGTCTTTTAATTGTTGCTTGAGCCACAAGACTTGTGCACAACAACTGCCGGCCGCAATGTACTCAGCCTCAGCAGTGCTTAAGGCTACACAAGCTTGTTTCTTGCAAGACCAAGAGACAAGAGCATTCCCTAAAATGTGACACGTACCACTAGTGCTTTTGCGTTTGGTTTTACAACCCACAAAATCAGAATCAGAATAACCAATTAAACTGCAAGTGCTTCCTCTGGGAAACCACAATCCAATATTGACAGTGCCTTTTAAATATTTTAAAATTCGTTTCACAACACTCAAGTGGGATTCTTTTGGAGATGATTGAAAATGAGCACACAAGCAAACACTAAACATAATATCAGGTCGACTAGAAGTCAAATATAATAAGGATCCGATCATAACTCGATATTGTGTTTCGTCAATGGGCTTTCCAGATTCATCTTGATCTATATAAGTGCTTGATCCCATTGGTGTTGCTATGGCCTTGCAATCATCCATCTTATACTTTTGCAATAGTTCTTTGCAAAACTTAGATTGGTTTATGAATGTTCCATTCTTAGTTTGCTTGATTTACAAACCAAGAAAGAAATTCAATTTTCCCATCATACACATTTCAAATTCTCCTTGCATGAGATTTAAAAATTCCTTGCATAAAATTTCATTAGTTGAACCAAATATGATATCATCAACATAGATTTGAACTAGTAAAGTATGACTTTTAGATCTTTTTATGAAAAGAGTTGTGTCAACTTTACCTTTTTCAAATCCTTTTTCACACAAGAATGTGCTTAGTCGATCATACCATGCTCTAGGAGCCTGTTTGAGGCCATAGAGTGCCTTCTTAAGTTTATATACATGAGAAGGATTTTTAAAGTCTTCAAACCCTGGGGGTTGACGAACATAAACTTCCTCTTGTATATAACCATTTAAGAATGCACTCTTGACATCCATTTGATATAATTGAAAGTTTAATGAACAAGCATATGCCAAGAGTAAACGTATTGCTTCTAACCTGGCCACTGTAGCATAGGTTTCGTCATAATTAATTCCTTCCTCCTGATTATATCCTTGGGTCACCAATCTTGCCTTGTTTCATACAATGATGCCATTTTCATCTAATTTGTTTCTAAACACCCACTTTGTATCAATGCTTTGTTTGTCTTCAGGGGCAGGTACAAGTTCCCAAACTTCATTGCAAGTAAATTGATTGAGTTCATCTTGCATGGCAAGTATCCAGTGTTCATCTTTTAGTGCATCATGTACTTTGGATGGCTCGATTTGTGACACAAATGCCATGTGCAAGCAAGCATCATTGAGTTTCAGTCTTGTTGTGACTCCTCTTGATATATCACCTATGATTTTGTAAATTGGGTGATCTTTGTGTGTTCTCCATTCCTTGGGTAGATCATCCTGAACTGGCTCTTCTTCTTGATTATTTTCAAGATTGCTTTCTCCTTGGATTTGATCAGCATTTCTTGGTAATGTAACTTCACTTTCATCATCATCAAAAGAAACAACTTTTTCCTCCTTGGAGGGGTTAGTTTCATCAAAAGAAACATGAATAGATTCCTCAATGGTATGTGTTCTTTTATTGAAGATGCGAAAGGCTTTGCTAGAAAGTGAGTAACCAAGGAATATACCTTCATCTGCTTTTGCATCAAATTTTCCAAGGTTTTCTTTGCCATTGTTCAGAACAAAACATTTTGTGCCAAAGATATGAAAATGTGCAATATTTGGCTTTCTACCCTTGAACAACTCATATGGAGTTTTCTTTAGAAAAGGTCTAATTAGAACTCTATTAGAAACATAGCAAGCCGTGCTAATTGCATCTGCCCAAAAGTACTTAGGCAAATTTGTTTCATTAAGCATAGTTCTTGCTAATTCCTCAAGAGATCTATTTTTCCTTTCCACAACTCCATTTTGTTGAGGTGTTCTAGGAGCGGAAAAGTTATGAGAGATGCCATGTTCATCACAAAACTCTTCAAAAGATGCATTTTCAAATTCACCACCATGATCACTTCGAATTGATGCAATTTTCAAAGATTTTTCATTTTGAACAGCTTTAGCAAATCTTTTGAATGCATCAAAAGCATGATTTTTGTGTGATAAAAACAAAGTCCAAGTAAACCTTGAGAAGTCATCAACAATTACAAGACCATAATAGTTTCCTCCAAAACTTTTTGTCCTTGATGGACCAAATAAGTCCATATGGAGTAACTGGAGAGGTCTAGTAGTTGAAACAACATTCTTAGGTTTAAAGGAGACTTTTGTTTGCTTTCCTTTTTGACATGCATCACACAATCTATCTTTAACAAATTTAATCTTTGGTAAACCAATGACTAAATCATGCTTGATAAGTTTATTTAAGTGATCCATGTGAATATGTGCTAAACGTTTATGCCATAGCCAACAATCATCATTGCTTTTTACCATTAGACATGTATTTGTAGATGATATATCTTCTAGTGAAATCATGAAAACCTTATTAACTTTGTATCCAGAAAATTTCACTTCTTGGGTTTTCTTGTCTTTCACTACACATATATCATCTTCAAATCCAACTATGAGACCTTTGTCACATAATTGGCTAATGCTAAGCAGATTATGTCCTAGGCCTTCAACATATAGCACATTTTCAATGGTAGTTTGAGGAGGCGTACCTATTCTTCCAATGCCAATGATTCTTCCTCGTTCATTGTTGCCATAGGTTACGAATCCTTTGTTTCTTGGCATAAGAAATGAGAACTTTGTTTTGTCTCCCGTCATGTGTGAGGAACAACCACTATCAAGATACCATAAGTCACTTGCCGTCCTCATACATATCTGCAAAACAATTTAGAAATAAGTATAAGGTACCCAATGTGCTTTGGGTCCTTGCTTGTTAGAACCTTTCTTAACCCACTTGTTTAGACCATTTGGAACACCATACTTTTTAATATAACATGCATTGTTGGTGTGTCCTTCTAAACAACAATAACTACATATATACCTTTTCTTTGGAATCGAATGAACTTTCTTTGTCAAATATATATTTGAGGCATGGTAGTTATTAGGTTTAGAAATAGGCTTTGAAATAGGCACTTGATAATTGCTATTTCTTACTTTACTATCACCATTAGATTTAGGTTTTGATTGTAAAACATTTTTCTTTGCATGCAGATTAGGTTGTGGATTACTAGCTTTCACAAACAAGGTTTTCTTTACTTCATTTTTACCTTTTTGTGGAGTATAGCCTAATCCACTTCTATCTTTAGTATCTCGTTGCATGCTTAATATATCATCTAATCCATGCTTGCCTTTTTCAAATTTGCATACAATCTCTTGTAAATTATCAATTTTAGTTTCTAAGCATATGCATTTCTTACAGGCATCTTGATTTTCTATCATAGATTTAATCAAGTGTACTTCTTCCTTCTTAGCATAGATTTTGGAAAAGTTTAAACATATTTCTTGTATGCATTCAAAGGCTACTTGTAAATCTTCATAAGAGAGTTTATCAGAACTAACCTCATCATTTTCATTGTCGGAATCATGAGTTGCCATCAATGCAATTTGAGCTTCTTCATCCTCAGATTCTGATGAAGAACTGATTTCATTGTCTTCCCATGCCACATATGCTTTCTTGCCCTTCTTGTGTTTGTTGTCCACTTTGTCTCTGAAACCATTCTTCTTCCTTTGGATGTTTGGACAATCGGACTTGATATGTCCGGGCTTTCCACACTCAAAGCATGTGAATATTTGAGAAGAGGATGAATCGTTCTTCTTTATGAATCTTTTGTTTTGGCCAAAACGCATGCCTTTCTTTTTGAAGAATTTTCCAAGATTCTTGACCAAGAGATTCATGTTTTCACAATCATCATCTTCAGAATCTTCTCTATCAGAATCAATTTTTGCTTTTAATGAAATTGACCTGTGTTTCTTCTCATGTTGCTCGTGTTGATCAAGGCGACTCAACTCCAATTCATGCTCTTGTAGTTTTCCAAACAGTGTTGCTAGAGTCATCTTGGATAGGCTTTTCTTTTCTGAAATTGCCGTCACTTTTGGTTGCCATATCCGCGTCAATGATCGTAGCACCTTTAGATTCAAATCTGCACTAGAATAAACTTTGCCAAGAGCAGATAAATGATTTATTAGATGAGTAAACCTTTTTTGCATGTCAAGGATCTTTTCTCCAGGAAGCATTCTAAACATCTCATATTCTTGAGATAGAGTGTTTAGTTTTGATCTCTTAACTTCATCGGTACCCTCATGAGTGGCTTCTAGGGTATCCCAAATCTCTTTGGCTGATTTGCATGAAGAGACTCTAAAGAATTCATCCATACCTAGGGCAGAGGTTAGGTAATTCATGGCTTTAAGATCATATTGGACTTTCTTTTTCTCTTCATCATTCCAAGCACTCATGGGTTTTGGTACACTCTCATTTTCATTTGTGATCATAGGCACGAATGGACCTTCTTCTATGGTTTTCCATACTTCAAGATCCTGTGCTTTGATGAAGATCATCATCTTGATTTTCCAGAAATCGTAATGATCTCCATTAAAACAAGGAGGCCTATTTACATTCAACCCTTCACTCAACATAGGTCTTGAGGATGCCATCTATGGATCTTTTAGGAGTAACTTTCCTAAACTTGCGCTCTGATGCCAATTGTAACTCAGGATAGCAACCTAAGAGGGGGGTGAATTAGGTTTTACTTGTTTTTCACCGATTTTGGTTCTTTGAAAAGTTTGAAACCCTAATCCCCAATTTTAGAACAAGACCCAGCAATTCTCAAATAGATAAGATGTTAAATGCAGCGGAAATTGTAAATTGCTGAATGTAAAAGTGTAGGGATAAGAAAATTCACACCGGAGAATTTATCCTGGTTCACCTTCACAAACCGAAGGCTACGTCCAGTCCCCTGTTCTGATTCAGGGATTTTTCCACTATGTAAACTTGTGTTGTGTACAACCTCACACCCGAGGCACTTACACCGACAACTACAAGAGAACAAACCCGTTCTCCTGGTTACACAATGTCTTCACCGAACCCTACGGTGATGATCAGAACACTACACCGAAAACCACGGTGTTTACAATAACCAAATTGTTTTGAAGAAGATTTGTACAATGGCTTTGTAACAATCCTAAACTCAGGGAGGGATAATCCTGAATAGAAAGCACTCAAAGATATGAAAGTTAAGGCTCAATGCTTTTCTGAGTTAGGATTGAAAAAGACTTTGAAAATTTTGATCAGAACTTTGATCAGAACATGTAAAAATTGCAAGAATTAATGAAAGAATGAAGTTCTGATGGTGTGTCCTTAGTTCTGCATGAATTCTGCATTATATAGGCAGAGGTGCCTGTTCATGAACCAATGCCAGAGCATATGATGCAAAACAACGCATTGTTTCATGAAAAAACACACCCATTCGAGCATGTAATCGATTACTATAGAGTGGTAATCGATTACACAAAACAAACGGCCATATTTTCAAATTTCAAAAGGTGGTAATCGATTACTGCGGGTTGGTAATCGATTACACACTTCAAAACTTGAATAATTTTGAATTCAAGATGCTGGTAATCGATTACACAAGCATGGTAATCGATTACTCATGCAGAAACCGAGTTTAAGTGTTTGAAACCCTTTGAAAAATGTTGCCAAATGCTTTTAGGGTTTAGAAATATGTTAGACATGTTTATGTTTGAAAAACTTTGAGCCATTGACCTTAACATCTTAATATGTGCTAACTATTGACACTAGGGTTAAATCTTGAACCTTTAATGTTGTGCAGCTTGAGCCTTGAGGTTCTTTGATCTTGATCAAGTCTTCCCTTTTTCTGCTTTTTGTTGGTGTTTTTATCGTCATCAAAACCATGACATCAATGGTCAGAGGAAGAGTCTTCTTCACAGTTAACTAATCCACCCTTTTGGGACTGGCGAGGTAACACTACTGACCAATCCACCTTTTTGGGACTGGTAAGGGGCGTGCCTGTAAGACTTTGCCAAGAGAGGGACTTCCTAGCATATAACTACATACTTGTTCCCTAACGTTCTATTATGATCTTTAAACATTAGGTGACTAACCTCTAATTCTCTAGGGTTGTCCTAACACCTATACGACAACTCGGTCCTCATGATGCATGCTTTTTCATACAATAATAGGCATATCCTTGCTCATTGGATCCCTTAGAACCACTAAAGTCTCAAGTCTTTCAGGTTTCATTCGAATGTCTAAGGTTACATTCGAATGAAATCCCTACGAGTCCTTTCATTCGACTGAGTTGGGGTTTCATTCGATTGAAATCCTCAGCATGCTTTCATTCGAATGCTATGGGAATTCAATCAATTGAAATCCTGAGATTTTCTTTCATTCGACTGAATTGGAGTTCAATCGATTGAAAGCTCAAATTGTATTTCATTCGATTGAAAACTCACTTCAATCGATTGAAAGCTGTAAAAATTGCTTCCCCGAGACTTCAGTTCTCATTTTCCCTAGAAACCTACTGTTCCTAGGGTTCCAACCAGTATAGTTATGCATTTCATTTATCAAAATCTCCCAAAACCTTTTGACCCTAAAACTCTCTAAATTCCTACTTAACACTTTTACAGTCAAACATACAAAATAACACATACAGTCAAACATACAAAATAACTCCAGTCCTTCAGGATTCATTCGAATGTCTAGGGTTTCATTCGAATGAATTCCTGCGATTTCTTTCATTCGATTGAAATTGGAATTCAGTCGATTGAAAACCTTCCGAGTTCTTTCATTCGAATGAACTTAGGATTCAATCGATTGCAATTCGAGATTTTTCTTTCATTCGGTTGAATAAGAATTCAATCGATTGAAAGCTCAAAATTTGCTTTCATCCGATTGAAAACTCCATTCAATCGATTGAAAGCTGATTGAACAGGACCCCGAGGCTTCAATTCTCATTTTTCTCCAGAGGTTTACTATTCCTAGGGTTCCAATCAGTACAATTATGCATTTCATTCATCAAAACGTCCCAAAACCTTTTTCACCCTACATTCTCCCAAAATACTACTAAATATTTTTACAGTCCAATACACAGAATAACACATATATAGTCAAAACTTAAACCACATAGACAGTGGGCTTTAGAGTTACCCACTTCGTATGTAGATTTGAAGTTGATAGGTAGGTGGTTGGGAAAATCCTTGTCGCAATGGTATGCTCCAAGAAATTTTCGGAAGTCTAGTAGCGCTCTCGCGATGTGCTCGAACGGTACTAGAAAGTGAAAACTGAGAGAGAAAGTAGCTAAGTTCTAAAATTTTTCTTTCATTTGCAGTAGGGGGCCATTTATAACCGTGGCCCCCCTAACTCCCTCTTCTTAATTAATTAATTATTTATTAATTAGTATTATATTATTATTTTATTATTATTATAAATATCGTAGCCCCTATTTTACCTTAGTCGCCTTTGACCTCTTCGGCCCCACACACGGGTCTCCGAAAAATATCATAAATATACATCTGTGACCTATGAATTTTTTTCGGTCAGGATGACGCGTCGAAACAAGGTATCAGGGAACTTGTTTCCGCCAGTCAATCCCTCGCAGATCGTTTTAGTCCTCGACCGAATTTCCATTCGTACCAAAATTGAGTATGAACCTCGCGGGGCTTAGTGGGGTCGCAACTCCCTAGTTTTCCTCCCAGTTTAAGGGGAACAGGCCTCATAATCAATTCCCTCTAACCCAAATTCGGGTTACTTCGCATCTTTTATTTAGGCCAGAGTCATAAATTTTTCGCCGGGAATCTTCCTAAGGGAATACTGGGATGTTACACTTTCTATAGGGCTCCTCATAGGCCGCGTAGTCCTCGTCCGCTCCTGGAAGCATAAGCGAGTGGGGGTAAGAACTGTAACCCCCTAGCTAGCTAGCCTACATTTAAGTCGCAAGCTTGCTGGCTAAGTTGTTATCTGCTCTGGTGGGGATAGTACTTAGTCCCATTTGTACATTGAACATATTGTTACCCAAAATATGGACCAGAATCAAATTTTCTTTTGTACGTCACATATAATAAATTAGGAGCCTTGTTGCGTTTAGAGCATACATCGCGAGCGGAAATATAGCATGCTTAAGTGATAGAATATGGAAGTAATTAACATATGTCATAATTACAAACGTGGTCCGTCATACATACATAAACAAGTGCATATGTTACATCATAAGTTATAATTTACATAATAAGTACAAAGATCACAAAATAGTGCATATCAGCATATATATTATCCACTAGCTAAAAGTCTACTCCTCATTCGCTCTGCCTGGGAATGTCTCCTCCTCGTACTACTCCGCTCCTTGACTTTCATCAAAAACTGAAGTCATGGATGAGTGGGGTAAGAACATGGCGCTCTCAGTGGGAAACCTTAGGGATTAGGGGACTTCTTTTTACTCATACATACCTCAGCCCACTCAGGGATTTCTAGGTGTTACAGTTATACTATCATCCTACTGATTTTAAGATCCATACTAAGCCTGAGCAAATTAATCTAAATTAACTAGGTGACTGGGGAATCTATTTTTTATTACTAAGTTATCTGTCCTCTACCTTACTTCCTAAATTGCACATAATCACATAGTCACATAATCACATAATAAGCTTCAGTGCGCGTCCACTTATAACCGTGCCGATTTTAATTATAAGCTTCTTCGCACCTCCACTTATGTACAGTTATATCACTTAGAGCAGATACTTCAAGCTCAACCCCCCGTAATGGTGGCCTACCGCGACAGGCTTCCTTAGTGTCTCAGTACCGTGAGGACTAGGCCGCGCTAAACCTTAGTAGCTCACGATAGGAGAATCCATCCTTATGCTAGAGATGGCGAGGGGACCCTACCCCGTCCTTATGCTAGGTGAAACACCCTAGCTAAATGTTTACCCGTACGTAGTAAACAATGCTCACTAGGTTGTTTTCTACCTGGTCGGAATACCTTAGTCCACTGTTATCTTTCAAAAACAGTTACGTAAGAAAATATGGACCCATTTTAAACTTTTCGTTCCCATTGAATATTTACTAAAATAGAGCCATGCGTCAGAAGAACAGTATAACAAGGCGTATAACAGTACAGTAATAAAGCATCCAATATACAGTCATTGGTCCATCATACAAAGTCACATAGTTATATCTACAATACGTAGGATACAAGTAACATGTACATAAGCCAAAAGGCTATACACATAATCCAAAATATATAATCTCAAAATGCAAGGGCTACTAAAATACTACTCAGTATGCCCTTGGCAAAAATCCTGACATCCTGCTCTCTACGTCCATCTCCTATCATGGCCGCTCATGGCTCTACTAGCAGCTCGTCAGCATCCTCAAAGTAAGAATCATCATCCGTACCTGAAGTCAAAAGGCAGTGGGCGGATGTTGTACCCCCACCATAGCTTGTCCCCTTTCGACAATGCTAGGCGTGGTAACCGCAAACCTCCAGGTATGCCGTATCGACAGCACCTGTGGCGGGCTTCCACATTCAAGAAGCTTCTTTGACCTCCTGAAGTGGGATCATGGTTTGGCTCTCGTGATCACGACCTTTTCAGCATTTGGCATTTAGCCTTTTCAGCATTGTTCAACAGTACTTCAGCATTTCTTGCTTTTCTGTACCTGCAGCATGTTATGACTTGTTTCCTATGGTTCATTTCAGAATCTTTATTTATCTCATAATCACGTCTAATTCTTTACCTTTCCTTATCAAATGCATGAATACATATACCTCACATTTTTCAGTTACAAAGCATAGTTATAACATGGAGTGTTGGAGTATATGCCTCAAGAAGGTCTCCCTAAGATATTCTGGTCTCAGGCCACTTAGCGGTACCCTAGGGCCCCCTCAGCACTCTCTACGTAACCTTCTCAGCAACTTCAGGGAACCTCTGCAGAACCCACTCGGAAACTCCAGGGAAACACTCGGCAACTCTAGGGAACCTCCGCGGAACCCACTCAGAAACTCTCCAGGGAACCAACGCGGAACCCACTCAAGAACTCCAGGTGCCCGATCAACCACTTTCTAGACTCCTCCCAGTCACTCTCCACAGAACCACTCAGCACCATCCCAGGTGCCCGCTCAACAATTCTCGACTCCTCTCAGTCATCCTACGCGGACCACTCAGCACCATTTCAGGCGCCACTCAACAACTCTCTAGACTCCTCTCAATAACTTTCCGCAGAACTACTCAGCAGTCACTTGCGAACCTAAAACCGAATACTTAGTTTTTCTTGCTTTCTTTTCCTCTTTTCTCAGGGATGCTTCTTGAGCTTTTCACACATATTCCACACATAAAAATCCTATCTAGTCCAGGTCATAGGACCCTTCAGAGTCATCTTCCTAAGCCCTAACATGGATTCTAACATACATAAACATATATGTAAAGAAACACACACACACACATAATTACATAATCAAACATCCACCATCCATAGGTGAGGAACTAGAGTTACCCACTTCCTAAAGAGCTATTTTATGATGAAGGAAGGATAAAATTAAGCTTTGATTGCTTGCTTGAGTTCTTCTTGCTAAGATGTGAAAACCCTTGAATAGTTATGGAAACCTAGGTTATGGAAGCTTGGTGTTCTTTCCTCCAAGTGAAGAGAAACTCACAACCTTGCTACTTGCTTGTCTTCTTTATGAGTTTGAAAGTGAATTAAGATGATGAAAGGCAAAGAGTGATGGTGGTGGAAGAGCTTTTGATGGCGTTGGAGCTGTAGGTGAACTTTGGTTTTGCATGAAGAAAAGGAAGAAGGCTTTTGTTAGCATAATTAGAGATAACCAAAATGAATAAGGATTTGGTGTACGTGTCTCGTGGGACCAGGGCTGCCATGGAAAATTTGTGGCCCTTGGCCATCCATGTGTAAATTGTCTATGTGTGTTTTGGTCATGTTTTCTCATTAACTATTTATGTCCGGAAGTCCTAAAAATATTTCGGACATACCGTTGTGACCTATTAGTTTTTCTTATTACTATTTAAATCTTTGTCGAGCTATTCTCGAATTTATTTTCATATTAGTGTATTTTACGGACTCCTTTGAGTCGTGATTAAATTCTAATAATAACCTAATATCGACCCGAACGTCGCCGGACGCCACAAGATCGCAAAATTATTATTTTTAACTAATATTATAGGAATTAAAATTAATACTTCAATTTTATTTTATTTTTATTTTATCTTTTCGTATTAGTATATTCTTATTTATGTATTATGCTAATTTTTAGTGAAGGGAAAAAGTCAGGCTGTTACACTAGGGACAAGGCATGCCCAGGGTTCAGCTTGCCTTTCCTGCCGGCTATTAGGCACGGCTAGGAAAAGATTCCTTTTTCCTTTCTTTCCTTTTCCTTTTTTGGGACTTAGTGACATCATGCCTGATACCTTTCCTTTTCCTTTCCTTTCTTTTCTTTTTCCTTTCCTTCTGAAAAACCATTTCCATGACACATAATCACATAAACATTCGTCATTCCAGTCCATTTCAGTCACAGTTCATATGAATTAAACAAAAAGCCTTAATTCATAACATTTGACATACTTTAGTAAAATCAGTAGATCCATGGATAATTGTAAGCAGTATAAAAAGTGGACTTTTGTTTAGAAAATGACAAGTTTTTGAAAGGGGAAATCTGTCTTCGTTCAGGCCGCTCAGCGCTCACAGGCCGCTCAGCGGGTCCTGTAACACCCCTACTTTCAGCTTACGCTCTAATCGTAACACTGATTATAGGGTTGTTATCTGCTTGGCTGAGGTTACTTTTAGCCCCTACTTTTAGCTTGGAAAATATTTCTTACTCGAAAATACGGACCGTTTTGAAATTTTTCTCACATCCTTACTAGTTTACAAATTTAGAGCCATACGCGTCGATGAATTATACATAGATACAAGCGATAGAGTCCTATCAGACTTAAGCGTTACTATCCTAAGAAATAGATCTCCGTAATATTTTATATCATACATATATGTACAATCAATTGGTCCATAATACAACTGCACAGTTAAATAATAATATACTTTACATTTACCACACTTAGTCGCCAACGGCCTGACTAGACCGTGTGACTGTCACACAATACATGTCACTAATCCTTGCTCAGCTTGCTTGTCGAACGGTAGCACTGGCTACTCCTCGACGATGTCTCAGGGGCTTCTCTTACAGTAGAAGTGTTTGCCCTCGTTCCAAAGTAAGTCTGGGTCCTCGCAGTGTGTTACTGGTTCCTGCCTGGAATCATAACAAAGTGGGGGTGAGAACATTACGTCCTCAGTGGGGTCCTTCAGGGGATACCTATTCGTCCTCAAGACTTGACCCCAAGGTTTTTAATACCTCTGAACCCATTTTTCATGATAGCAAACCCAGATTTTTAGTCCAAACCCCCGAAATTATAGATTTGCCCTTTTTTGATCAAAATGCCATTTTTTGCCCATAAAACCGATTTCCTTCAAAATTTTAGTTAACCACACTCCAATGGACTCAAGTCTTCACCCCAAGATTTATAATATCTCTGAACCCATTTTTCATAAAAAGAAACCCAGATTTTTAGTCTAAATACCCGAAATTACAGAAATGACCATTTTGCCCTTTTATGCCAAAAACCCCATTTTTGCTCTATGTCAACTTTCATCAAAACTCTTCCATGTACAACACTAAAACATTTTTCCACATACTCCAGCATTTATAAATCACATATTATCATCTTCAAATCACATTCATTTAAAACAAATCCTTGATAATACAAGTAAATTTATTTTTAAGCATAAAACACATATTATGTGCATTTTCTCATAAATCTAAATCACATAAACATGCAAAAAGGGCATAGAACCATCAAGGGATGGTTTTAGTTAGTTTACTAACAAATTTTAACAACCAAGAATATATTTATCCTAATCAAATCATTAGGCAACACATGCAAGT
>QANU01080088.1:0-14223 GCA_003254905.1 Nissolia schottii | reverse complement strand
ACATTAGCCATGTCTCGCTCAGCGGTGCCTGAGACGTCGCTCAGCGACCCCTGTTCGAGACATACAAACCGAATTGTCATTCTCTTCCATTTTCTTCCCTTCTCTTCCATGGCACCCTACATGAGTCTCACACATAATTCAAGCATAATAATCGCATCTAATCCAGGTCACAAGACCCTTCAGAATTGTCTTCCTAACCTAACCAAACTTGCTAACATACATAAGCATAAATTCATACATAATCATCAACATACACATAGCATCACATACAACCATCCACTATCAAAGAGGTGAGGAACTAGGGTTACCCACTTCCTCAAGAGCTTCTTGATGCTAGTAGAAAAGGAAACCAAGCCTTGCTTGCTTACTTGAAGGTTTCTTGACCTAGAATGAAAACTTGACATAATTAGGGTAAATATGGCCATGGAAGCTTGGTTCTTCACCAAGTGATGAAACTTACCAACTATGCTTGCTTTGCCTTCCTTAGGGACTTAAGAATGAATTATGATGATGAGCTTAAAGCTTGTTGCCTTGCTTGAACTCTTCTTTGTCAAGAAAAGCATAAACCCTAGATTATGGAGTTTAGGGTTATGGAACTTGATTCCTTGGATTTCTCTTGAAGACACTTCCTAGTCTTGATGCTAGCTTGCTTCCTTGAGTGATTTGAGAGTGAGTAAAGATGATGAGAGCAAAGGATGATGGTTGAATCTTGATGGACCTATGGAGGATTTTGGAGAACTTAGGTTTAGGAAACTTTAGAGGAAGAAATGAGCTCTTAAGTGTTTTGGATGTATGTATTTTCGGGCTTGGCATGGGGAAGGGTTGGCCGTGGCTTTTTCTTTGTCTCATTGCCATGTGTATTTCCTATTTTTCCCTTAGTGTTTAGGTTATGTTTGTTCATTAATTGTTTATGTCCGGACGTCCTAAAAATATTCCGGGCATACCGTTGTGACCTATTAATTATCCCGGTTAATATAAAAATCCTAGATGACATTTTCTTACATTTATCTTCATATTAATATATTTTACAGACTCCTATGTGTCATAAAGGAATTACAGTAAAACCCTAATTTCGATCCGAACGTCACCGGACACCACGAGATCGTCAAAGAATTATTTTTAACTAATATTACAGAAATAAAATTAATATTTGAATTTTAGTTCATTTTATCTTGCCTTTTCCTTATTATTATCTTTTTAATTTTTCCTTAAATAGCATTTTAATTTGAAGGAAAAAGTCGGGTTGTTACAGCGGGGACCCTCTTCCTCGCCCCTCGGCGAGTGGCCAAGGACTTGGTGCAACACCCCTAGCCGATTCTGTAAGCTCGAGCCATACATAATACTCACTAGGTTGTTTACTCCCTGGTAGCTTCTTTGGGGTTTTCGAAAGTACTGGTTTAGAAAATAAGGACCCATTTTTTTTTCTTTTACTATCATACATATGGTTTGTAACATAGGAGCCGTGAGTGCAAAAAAATAATATAACAAACGGTACCATTAGCAAGTTAGGTTCAAGTCGGTGCATACATACATTACATACATAGCGGGTCCTTTACTTACACACATACACACCAGATACTAGTTATATTACATGCCCAATACACAGGTTCAAATAGTACATTTATTCTATATACTGCATCTACTACAAGTCAGCTAAGTATCCTTTCATAGGTTCTCCTCGGGTTCCACAGCATTAGCATAATAAGATCCGTCCGCAGTTCCTGGAGCCATAAACGAGTGGGGTGAGAACGGTAGGTCCTCAGTGAGCAACATTTCAATTGTGGCTTTTTATTCCTCGGTTATTCTCCAGGCTGCTCAGAGATTATTCTAAGTGTGCATGCAACTATTCCCCTACTATTTATCTTCTTGGTCCTATACTCTGGGCAGCTTTACCTAAATTACTAGGTGATAGGGTTACTACTCTTATTATTACCTAGGCTTCGTGCTCATTAACTGTACGTTGCTACTACTGACATACTATTCGTCTTGGGTCGTTCCCTTGACGATACATAATGCATGAACGAATATATACACAATGCATAAGCAGATATACATACATACATACATACATATTCTCATACATTCTTTCTCTTCATCATACATGTGGCCATATAGTGCATGAGGGAATCTGGGAATCTCTTACGCATACTGGCTTACCCGGGTTAGCGTCTTTCTTCTTTTTAGTCCTTCCACCCATGTAACCGTGGCCTCGGTTACAACCTCCTTCTATTCCCTATCATGATGACCTGGCAACACTTGAACCGGAGTGGTAGCTAACCATGTTAAGCTCATAGGAGGTAATTCATCATCATGCTAAGTACCACCACCCCCTTACCGGGATGGCGAGGGAATGGCCCTTTGGCGCAATCACGCGTGGACTCGTTCTCTTTACTTTAGTCTTAGTTCTTTACTTTGGGGTCCCCTTTTCTTTCTTACAGGATTGTTCTTGTTCTTTTTACTTTCGTAATCAGGTCTCTCTACCTACATCGTTCTTACCAATCCAGCGTACAGAATTGGTGAGGGGCTTGTCTGTAAGACGTGCCAAGAGAATGGGATCTTCCTAATCATATAACTACTGACTCTGACTAAGGCCGACCGAATCCTTGGTGATTGGGGGCCCTAGTTCTCTGCTTTATTTCCTAGGGTTCAATTATGCACCTTTAAATTTACGTGGATACCTCTAGTGATCTAGGGTCATCCTAACCCTTATGATGGCCATACCTCATGATGCATGCTCTTGTTACACAAAGGTACACATAACTATGCATGTTGGATCCCATAGAACCTTTAAAAATACAAGTTTTCAGTAAGCATTCGAATGAATAGGGTTTTAGCAATCGATTGATTCTTTCATTCGAATCCCTTGAGAATTCAATCGATTAAAATCCTTCTAAGGCTTTCGTTCGATTGAAACCTCATGCATTCGACTGAAATCCCAAGAGCTTTCATTCGAATCCCTTGGGAATTCATTCGAATCCCACAGTAAAAAAACCGCCCCAGAGAGTAACTTCTCTAGGGGTTTTCTTTACGTAACATTTTCGTTTCCACAGTGATCCAATCAGTACAGTTATGGTTTCCAAACATCAAAATTATCAAAATCTAACCTTCATAACTCATTTCCTATAGTTTGTACAAAAAGGTTTTTCCTTCACATATACAGAAATGCATATAAACAGTCATAAAATAAACCACATAGACAGTGGGCTTAGAGTTACCCACTTCCTATGCGGATTTGAAGTTGGTAGGCTGATAGTAGAGAAAATCCTTATCGCAATGGTATGCTCCAAGAAATTTCCGGAGGTCCGGTAGCGCTCTCGCGATGTGCTCGAACAGTACTAGAAAATGAAAAACTGAAGGAAGTGGCAAAGTTCTGAAAACTTTTCTTTGTTTGCATCAGGGGGCCATTTATAGCCGTGGCCCCCCTTCTTTTTAATTAATTATTAAAGTTTTAATTAATTATTATTATATTATTATTTTATTATAGTTATCTTAAATATCCTAACCCTTATTCTATTTTAGTCACGTTTGACTATTCTTGGCCCACACCCAGTCTCCGAAAAATATCCCAATTACATATCCGTGATCTACGAATTTTTCCGGTCAGAAAGGTACTCCGAAACAAGGTATCCGGGTACTTGTTTCTGTCAGCCGGTCCTTAGTAGATCTATTTAGCCCTCAACCGGACTTCCGTTTTTTTCGAAACTGAGCACGAACCTCGCGGTGCCTAGTAAGAGCATATAACTTTCTAGTTTTCTTCCCAGTTTAAGGGGAACGAGTCCCGTAATTAATTTTTCCCGTCCCCTAATTTGGGTTACTTTATAATTTTAGCTATGTCAGAGTTATAAATTTCGCAAAAATCTTCTTGAGGAAAAGCCGAGATGTTACATTCCACCCCCCTTAGGAAAATTTCGCCCTCAAAATTTAAGTACAGTTGGAATCCGTACCTTTAAAATAACTCCAGGTAAGCTTTTTGCATATCCTCCTCTAGTTCCCATGTCTGCTCCTCGAGTTCTCCATTTGCCCACACGACTCGTACCATAGGGGTTTCCTTGTTCCCTGTCTGACGAATTTTACGGTCAATAATCCGTTGAGGAGTGAGAGGTAGGGCCAGATCTTCACTCAACTGCACCTGTTCCGGTTGCAACACATGGTCTGGGGATGCATAATATTTCCGTAGCTGGGAAACATGAAAAACGTCGTGGATGTTGGCCATGTCCGGCAAAAGAGCTATTCTATAGGCCATAGACCCTACTAGCTTCAAAATCTGGAATGGACCCATAAATCGTGGGCTCAACTTCCTGACTTTCAAGGTTCTCCCAATCCTGGTTGCTGGGTGACCTTCAGGAAGACGTGATCTCCTTCTTGGAACTCCAAGGGCCTTCTGCAATTGTCCGCATAGCTCTTCTGTCGGCTCTGGGCTGTAAGTATCCTTTGGTGCACCAGCTTTATCATGTCTTCCACTTCTTGCGTCTCCTCAAGGGTTAGTCCTTGGTACTGTCTACTATCATTCCAACAAAATCGTAATTGGCATTTTCGTCCGTAGAGAGCCTCGAAAGGGGCCATGCCTATATTGGCTTGGTAACTATTGTTGTATGAAAACTCCACAAAGGGGCATTAATTCCTCCCAGTTCCTTGGCATGTCACTGCACACGCTCGTAGCATGTCTTCCAAGATCTGGATGGTTCGCTCTGACTGGCTGTCCGTTTGAGGATGATACGCAGAACTTAAATGCAGCTGTGACCCTTGAGCTTTCTGAAAAGCTGTCTAGAATCGAGAAGTGAACCTTGGATCCCTATCCGAGATGATAGAAGAGGGGATTCCGTGTAACCGCACCACCTCCTTAAGGTATAACTGCACTAATTTCTCCATCGGGTAGTTAATTTTGACGGGGATGAAGTGAGCAGACTTGGTCAGTCTGTCCACAATCACCCATACCGCATCCATCCCAGTTCGAGTTCGTGGCAATCCAGACACAAAATCCATCGCTGTACCACTCCACTTCCACTCCAGAATCTCCGGAGGATTCAGCAGTCCCGGTGGCTTCTGGTGTTCAACCTTCACTTTCTGGCAGACCAAGCACTTCTGTACCCAGTCCTCCACGTCCCCCTTCAGTCCTGGCCACCAAAACGTCTTTCGGAAGTCGTGATACATCTTGGTGGTCCCTGGGTGTATCGTGAACTGGCTTTTATGCTCTTCTCGCAAAATGTTTTCTCGCAAACTGCCCTCTCTGGGCACACAGATGCGTTGGCTAAACCGTAGTATCCCTTCTGGATCTGTGGTTGCTTCTTTAACCTTTCCTGCCGCTACGGCCTCGCGAAAACGGCGCCAAGTATCCTCCTGGCACACTTTCTGAGCCTCCATGATTCTCTGCTTAAAGTCGCTCGTGATTTGTAAGGGACATAGTATCAAATGGTTACTACGACGGGCGACGGTTCGGTCAAGATCGCGGAACTCCTTGAGTAACTGCATCTCCCGCACCATCAGATGGGCCATATACAATGACTTTTGGCTTAGAGCGTCAGCCACCACATGTGCCTTTCCTGGATGGTAGTTAAGGCCAAAATCGTAACCCTTTAAGAACTCGGTCCACCTCCTTTGTCTCATATTGAGTTCTTTCTGATCGAAGAGGTACCTCAAACTCTTATGATCGGAGAATACTTCAAACCGAACCCCATACAAGTAATGCCTTCAAATCTTTAGCACGAAAACTACTGCAGCTAATTCCAAGTCGTGCGTAGGGTAGTTGGTCTAGTGGGGCCTCAACTATCTCGAAGCATACGCGATTACCTGCCGTTGTTGCATCAGCACGCATCCCAACCCTACTCTCGATGCGTCGCAATACACCTTAAAGGGCGACTGGGGATCTAGCAATATCAGTACCGGGGCCGTGGTCAGTTTCTCCTTCAACTCCGAGAAGCTTTGCTCACACTCTGGCGACCACACTACTTTGGCCCCCTTACGCCTCAACTTCGTCAGTGGCAAGGCTATTTTAGAAAATCCTTTGATGAACCGTCGATAGTACCCTGCAAAACCCAGAAAGCTTCGGATCTCAGTAACTAAGGTGGGTCTCTCCCACGTCCTCACTGCCTCAACTTTGCCGGGGTCCACAGCAACACCCTGTTCCGGTACCACGTGCCCTAGGAATTGTACTTCCTTCACCCAGAACTCGCATTTCGACAGCTTAGCATACAACTTCTTTTCCCTCAATATCCCCAAGACGATCCTCAAGTGTCGGGCATGCTCTTCTTCGTCTTTTGAGTACACCAAGATATCATCTATGCAATCACGCAATCGTCCTAATAGGATTGAAAGATACGGTTCATATAATCCATAAAGATAGCAGGGGCATTTGTCAGTCCAAACGACATCACAGTGAATTCATAATGTCCATATCGAGATCTGAATGCCGTCCTAGCTATATCCTCCTCGCGCACCCGTATCTAGTGGTATCTCAATCTCAGGTCGATCCTTGAGAATACCCTTGCTCCTTTCAGCTGATCCAGTAGGTCATCAATCCTCGGCAACGGGTACTTTTTTTTTATCGTCACTTTGTTTAGTTGCCTATAGTCGATACATAGCATCATAGTGCCATCCTTTTTCTTGACAAACAACACCGGTGCTCCCCACGGTGATACGCTCAGCCTGATGAATCTTTTCCCCATTAACTCCTCCAACTGCTTCTTCAATTCCTGCAGCTCTAGTGGGGACATACGATATGGGGCGATAGAGATGGGTCCAGCGCCCAGCACCAAGTCGATAGAGAACTCTATTTCCCACTTTGGAGGGAACTCCGAGATGTCATCGAGAAAAACGTCGGGTACTCACATACTACCGGAATCGCGTCAACCTCCTGACCCATAGCCTTTACCTCTGAGGAAGCTATAAATACGCACCCTTGGTTCTCTAACTGGCAGCAATACAATGTCGGCAGCTCGTCGTCCCAAATTGACAAATTCGTGACTCGCGGAGGGAAAATCACCAGTTTGTTGGCGCAATCCAGCACCACCCCGTTGGTCTTCAACCAATCCATCCCTAGTATAATATCCAACCCAACTAGGGGAAGGCAAATCAAGTCAGCTACGAACTTCCTTTCCTGTAGCTGAAACGGGCACCTCAAACACACGTGACATGTCTTAACCAATGGTGCAGTAGGCGCTGACACCGACAGAGTATACGGTAGCATCGTGGGAGATAAATGTAACTCCTCCACACTACCGTAAGAGATAAAGGAGTGCGAAGCTCCTGAGTCATATAATACTGTCAATGATTTCCCATTTATGTCACACTTACCTAAGATTAGCCCTTCCTCCTTCTGGGCATCCTCGGCAGCCATGGTAAAGACGCGACCTTGACGTTGGGGCGCGGGTGGAGCTACTCCGCAGTCCCTGGCAAAATGCCCACCTTGCCCACACCTGAAGCACACATTCTGCCCAGCCAAGCACTCGCCCGCATAGGGCTTGTTACATTTTGGACAGGCTGGCCGATTCTCTGACGGTTTCTGACTTGCTCCTCCCTGCGGGTGGGGTCGTGTCGCTGGTGGCCCGCTCCTGGGTAGACTCTGTGACCTCCCTACCCCTTGCAGTGGTCTCTGTGGATACTGCCCTCTACCTCTCCCTGGAAAGGGGGCTTGAAACGGCCCTTTCTTTCGTGGGTCCATCTGTGAGCTTCCTGCCTTGGCAAACCTCCTCTTATTGCGCTCACTGCACGCTTCTGCTAGGTTCCAGTTGGCTTCCTCCTGAGCCAAACAGGTATTCACTAGGGTGGCATAGTCTCGCATACCTGGACCTGTCAGGAATACCCTCAGCTCTACCTTCAGGCCTCGGTGGTACTTGGCACACTTCCACTTATTGTCCGGGTAAAACCTACTCATCCTAGAGTAATGGCAAAGCTTTTCGAATGTCGTGGTATACTCTGCAACACTAATCATTCCCTGTTTCAATTCCAAAAATTTTGCCTCCTTTCGGTCCTGTAACTCCTTGGGAAAATACTTGTCCAGAAATATCATCTTGAATCGCTCCCATGACATTTCCACCTCCTCCTGTTCCACTGCCGGTCTAGTCATGTCCCACCATTCCACGGCTGCCCCTTCCAGTTTCCTAGAGGCAAACTTAATCTTCTGAGAGTCCATGCAGGGGATATCCTCAAAAATCTGCTCTATCTTCCTGACCCAGCCATGTACCAAATCTGGATCCATTAGTCTTTCAAACACATGCGGGTTAGCCCGCGTAAAATCCCTATACCGGAGGGTCTTGATCTCTTGAACAGTGGCGGCGGCAATCTGGGCTGTGGCTTGAGCTTGCGCCTGCGTAGCTCGCGCCATTTCTTGCAGGCTCCCGGGGCGTGTTATCCCTTCTTGGAGGCATGTCTGAATATCAGCACCTGTAAAATCCTGAGTTGATCAGTCTAAAGAATAGCTAGTGCACATACAGCCAAGACATGCAACTTAGGAGGGTATACACTATGTATCATGCTCGGAAGCATAGTGCAGCTCAGTCCTCAAGCTCACTCGGACCAAACTGCTCTGATACCAAATGCAACACCCTTAGCTGATTCCATACGCTCAAGCCGTATGTAATACTCACTAGGTTGTTTACTCCCTGGTAGCTTCTTTGGGGTTTTCAAAAGTACTGGTTTAGAAAATGAGGACCCATTTTTTTTTTCTTTTACCATCATACATATGGCTTGTAACATAGGAGCCGTGAGTGCAACAAAATAATATAACAAACGGTACCATTAGTAAGTTAGGTTCAAGTCGGTACATACATACATTACTTACACAGTAGGTCCTTTATTTACACACATACACACCAGATACTAGTTATATTCCATGCCCAATACACAGGTTCAAATAGTACATTTATTCTATATACTGCATCTACTACAAGTCAGCTAAGTATCCTTTCACAGGTTCTCCTCGGGTTCCAAAGCATCAGCATAATAAGATCCGTCTGCAGTTCCTGGAGCCATAAACGAGTAGGGGTGAGAACGGTAGGTCCTCAGTGAGCAACATTTCAATTGTGGCTTTTTATTCCTCGGTTATTCTCCAGGCTGCTCAGAGATTATTCTAAGTGTGCATGCAACTATTCCCCTACTATTTATCTTCTTGGTCCTATACTCTGGGCAGCTTTACCTAAATTACTAGGTGATAGGGTTACTATTCTTATTATTACCTAGGCTTCGTGCTCATTAACTGTACGTTGTTACTACTGACATACTATTCGTCTTGGGTCGTTCCCTTAACGATACATAATGCACGAACGAATATATACACAATGCATAAGCAAATATACATACATACATACATACATACATACATACATACATACATACATACATATTCTCATACATTCATTCTCTTCATCATACATGTGACCATATAGTGCATGAGGGAATCTGGGAATCTCTTACGCATACCAGTTTACGCGAGTTAGCGTCCTTCTTCTTTTTAGTCCTTCCACCAATGTAACCGTGGCCTCAGTTACAACCTCCTTCTATTCCCTATCATGATGACCCGGCATCGCGTGAACCGAAGTGGTAGCTAATGATGAAAGCCTTTTTAACCACTTTCTAGAATCTTGACACAGCTTAGGTTTTGTCACAACTATGCCAAGCTCGTAGAAAGCTTATCTACGCTTTTGTCGTTCAAATTAAATTTATATATATCCTACATTACGGCTTTCAGATTCCAAAGGAATCCGATTGCAGTATAGTCGGGTATAGTCGAACCACAGAGAGTTGCAAAAATACCGTTCTTGAGTTCGTTTAATTAAACAATGAGGTGAAGGATTTGATAAGTTGATAGTTAAATAAATAAGTAAATAAACGACATAAAAGTAAATAGGAAACAAATCAGAGGTAATTCCGGAGCTTGTTGGGNAGCATAATGATGTTGATCTTAACTTGGTTATGATTCAATTAGTATAACTATCGTTCATACAACTAAATCCCAAATCAAGAATCAAAACATTAAGCAAAGACTAGCATTAAGTATAAAACCATTCAAGCAAATCATAAGAAAAAGATAGATTCATATGTAAAATTTACATGGATACAAGCAAACTACAATAATGATCAAAATCCCAACAAAAAGGTAGGATTAGGAATCCATCTTACGGAAGTATCTCGGAGGCAAGGTTAGGCACTTACCATGACACGTGCTCACGCTATCATGGCCACGGCTTCGCCAAGCTTCCTCGATCTCCGGCTCCTTCACAAGCCTCGTCTTTGTTCCTAACCTAACCTAACTAACTAAGCTTTAAAAGTACAAAAGAAATGAAGAATAATGGTGTTTTTGGTGAAGGGAAAGGGTGGATGAGAGATGCTTTCAAAGTGGTCTCGGCCTCCCTATTTATAGGCAAAATTTGGGGTCCATCGCTCAGCGGTTTTAGTACCCTTGCTGAGCGATAAGCTCTTAATCGCTGGGCGGTGGCGCACTATCGCTGAGCGATTGTACTTTTACACGTCTTCATTAAATGCTTGGCAGCTTTTGCAGGGCGGCGGCTGACGTGGATGGCGGCGCCAGGCTGGCTCCAGCTGGCGCATTTATTGCGCCGGCGCAAGTTGCTTGCCGACGTACTTTCGCGATAAGTGTTCTTCCGCTGAGCGGTTTGTCCTTTAGCGCTGAGCGATGCCTTGTTCCTCGCTGAGCGGTGCCTTCATCCAGAATCTTCTCTTTTAAGCTCTTTTCGAAGTCTGCCCTTTTTCTTCCATTCTTTATGGGATTATTCCTTAATAACTTGCACTTGCATCCATCTACCAAAATATATTTAATATCCTACAAAATATGGAAAATTAATTAGATAATTCTTTAAAAACGTAATAGATAAGTACCATTTTGATAGTTCAAATTTGCATAAATCGGGCACTTATCACTCCCCCTGACTTAAGACCTTGTTTGTCCTCAAACAAGAGGTAGTAGAATCATTTTACAAGGGATCAATGCTTATGAACATTCGATTTTTACAATGAGTTGAAAAGTTTCAAACGGTTTAAGCTTGAGACTATGTGAAACATAGAAGAACCTGAACAAGTCAAATGCACAATTACTTGAATAGCATAAGCAAATCACTCTATCCAATTTAGGGTGAGTAGTTTCGCTCAATATCACCATTGAATCACAACAATGTAAATTTGTTACCTGTCTCATCATTCAATGCAAAAGTATGGTCATGCAAGGATCACAAAAGGACTTTAAAGAGGTTGCAATGGGGCCAGGCTACAAGAAAAATTGGTTTTTCTGGATATACAAATCTTTCTAATCAAGAGAGCATTGAAAACCAACTCCTTTTGTGCCATTTTCTTCAAAAATCTTTTGCTTTTTCGTACTTACCCCTTTTCTCCTTATTTTTCTTTTTCTTCTATCCCTTTTTCTTTTTCTTCTTTTTGTTTTGGGATAGAATGTGTTCTTCTTTTCTTAATTTTGTTCTTTTTTTTTTTTATCTTTTGTACATCCCACTTTTACCCATCCTTGTCTCCCCTGACTTAGATTTTTGCACATAATCCAATTGTGAATGCTCTCTTAATTCCGGATATTAAGGGGTAACATTGTTTTTCTTTTTAGGTTCGGGGATTATGACAAAAATTTTCTCTCGTTAGGCTCAAATGGGGTGCAAAGGATGTTCCTAATTAAGGATAGGCTTTATTTGGCTAAGTGGGTTTTAAAATCTAAAGAACAAAATGCCTTGATCATCTCCTATTATTTCCATACAATTATCAAATTTAGAGACTCAAACAAATTCAATTGCGTAAAACAATGGTGATTCTCTCTATCTCGCTTAAGTGTATGGCTCACTCCCTTGCTTGGTTAAAGGTTTATTTCCTTGATTTCAAAACATCTTCAAGGTTATGTTTATGCAAGCAAGTAGATATACGCATATGAACATGCTCATGGTATCTATGAATGAATCACAAAGGTCTATTATAAATTATGAAACAATTCAATTCATGATGTATATGTGTTCATGCATCAAATCCAAGTAAAATAAACTATTACTTTATTGTTTTCATACAAACAAGTCTTAAGCACATAATATATCCTAACTAATTTAAAAGAAATTAATTAAGTAAGGTGCTAGAAAATTAGAAATGGCTCCCTGTTCATGGTGAATGTCTTGAAGTAGCCTTGTTGATGTAGCTTCTCCGTAGTTGCTCAAGCTACTTCATCTTGCTTCAAGATGTTGAAGAGATAGAGGCTCAGCCTCACTTGAGGAATCATGCTCTTCATCCTCTAGAAGTGTATCTCGCTTTTGTTGTTGTTAGGAAGCTTCCTTGGTCATTCTTCGGCCTGCAAAAACAATCAAAGAAAACTTCCTTTCTTCCAGGTAGCATTAGAGACATCATGTTTTTATTTTGAATCCTTGTTGTAGACAGAATTTCCTACAACCTTGCGGACAGACTTTCCTGCTTAAGTGGACAGAACTTCCCACTTTTTGTGGACAGAATTTCCCACAATAATTTATGGATCCAAAATAAACATCTTAAGGTACTTTTTGAAAAGATTCTTTTCTTTAAAAATTCCTTCTCATTTCTTAAACAAATAAGAATCCTTTTTTAATTAGCTCATGTGCACCTAATAATTTAAAAGATTTCTTTTTTTACCATATTAGAAAAAATATGTTCTTAACACCTTAAAGTAATTATTCTTCAAAATTAATAAACTACTAATTAATAAAAACTTACAGAACTCTGGGTTGCCTCCCAGACAGCGCTTTGTTTTACGTCATTAGCCCGACGCATTTTTTTTCTAGCTCTCCTCATCATCATCAGTCCTTCTCCCACGGCAAGAGTCCTTAGGGTTCAGCTCCGGATTAGCCGTAAGTCTTTTCTTTTTCAGCTCCGCTATATCAGTAGCCAATTGTCCCA
This sequence comes from Nissolia schottii, assembly GCA_003254905.1. Lineage (NCBI taxonomy): Eukaryota > Viridiplantae > Streptophyta > Magnoliopsida > Fabales > Fabaceae > Nissolia > Nissolia schottii. Next base: position 1,362 of record QANU01080088.1, on the reverse strand, counting down.
ATTGTGTCTCCAAGTTCCTAATAGAGGCTTCGTTATTCTTTTGATTCATCATTGATTGTTGCATAAATTGGTTGAATGTTTCCTCTATTTTAGAACTGGAGTGCACGGGTAGTTGGTTCTGATATGGGCGCGGTGGTTGGAACGGCTGTTGCGGGGCTCGGAATGACGGTCCAGCTTCTTGCCTCCATGGCTGATTAAAATTCTGATTCGGCCCCCTTTGGAAATTGTTTTGATAGGGTGGCCGTGGCTAGTTTTCAAGGAAGTGAACTTCTTCTTCCCTGAAATGACAAACATTGGACCGGTGATCACCATTACAAATTTCACAGAAAAATACCTGTTGCCTTTTTGCATCGCGAGCCTCTCTTATTTGTTTTGGCAACTCGTGTAGGGCCTTTTTCACCTCGTCCACTTGTTGTTGGAGTTGCTTGTGTTGGGCAAGGATGGCATCGTTGGGTCCCAGCTCAAGCACTCCTCCTCTCCTAGGACCTCTGTTGTACTGGCCTTGTTGGTCCGTCAAGGCCATGGAATCAATAATGGAAATGGCCTCCTCCGGCGTCTTGGACATGATTTGTCCACCGGCGGCAGCATCCAGCATTAGTTTGTGCTGTTGTTGGAGTCCATTGCGGAAGATATGGATTTGTGTGAGCTCATCGAACCCATGATTTGGGCACTTTCTCAGCATGGATTTATAGCGTTCCCAGGCTTCACACAAACTTTCTCCCGGAGCCTGCACAAATGTAGCAATGGCAGTCTTTAAATCCATAAATTTAGACTGAGAAAAGTACCTGGCACAAAACTTTTCTTCCAACTGATCCCAATTTGACAATATATTTTATGGCTGATCGAGCAACCACTCCTTAGCTTTTCCAATCAAAGTCAGGGGAAACATCCTTAAAAAGATTGATTCTTCGTCGGCCTCAGACATTCCCACGGTCCCATAGAGTTCATAGAATTTTGTTAAATGAGCATATGGATCCTCATGATCCAAACCTGCAAAAGGGTTAGCATATAACAATTGAACCAAACCAGGTTGCATCTGCGATTGTCTTTGTGCTCCAGTAGTTCTGCTCATTCTAATAATGTTTCTAGGGGTAAAATTTACAAATCCCCTATTGTCACTGGCTCCTGCGTCAGTGCCAGCTCCACCAGCTCCACCAGTTGTTTCGGCCATGGTTTCTTCTTGATTTGTTGAAGAAATTGATGATGTAGTTGTCTCTTGCTCCTCTCTTTCTTTGGCTAAATGCTTTTTCTTCTTTTTCCTATTTCTCCTCGAAGTAGCTTCAATCTCAAGATCAAATAGCAATGGTTCTTTTGAAGTCTTACCTCGCAATTGCTAAGAAAAGTTCACACTAGCCAAATAAG